>CM022944.1:56810431-57354672 GCA_012931725.1 Litsea cubeba
AGCATTGTTTTAGATTTCTAGAAATTTCAACATTTGATATGAAAATTCTAAAAAAGGGTGGGTTTAGCGAGGGGTACCTGGAAACCGGTTTTGGCTTGCATTGCTCTACCCAGTTGGGTAAGTCTTCAAGGGTAGTACTGCTTTAAGAACTTGCCGTTGATGGGCAGCATACATCTGTCACCTTCCATGTTTAGGAGTGCGTATGCGCCATTAGAGAAAACCTTGTCGATGACGTAGGGTCCCCCCATTTTGGCTCAAATTTGCCTTTGGACTTGTGAGCGAAGACCATTGGTCTTTTTACCGCAAGAACCAAGTCATTTTTTGTAGGCGCTTGCCTGACCTTTTTATCGAAAGATCCTGCCATACGTGCTTGGTAAAGTTCAATGCTGTTGAGCTTCGAGCCGTCTCTCATCGAGATTGTCCAGCTCATGGAGTCGCAATTGACATTGCTTTCTTGAGTCATGTCATTTTGCAAGGATACCCTCAAGGAAGGAATTTGTACTTCCAAGGGCACGACAGCTTCGCATCCATAGACCAAGGAGAATGGTGTGCTATGGGTTGGTCCTCGAACGGTGGTTCGATAGGCCCACAAAGCTTCAGACTTTTGTCGCTCCAGTCTCTTTTGTGACTAGAGACCATTTTTTTGAGGATTTTGCAGAGTGTCTTGTTGAAAGCTTCTGCTAACCCGTTTGCTGCCGGATTGTATGGAGTCGAAGGACAGCTTTGGATTTTGTATTTGTCGCAGAACCTGTAGAATCGATGATCCCGGAACTGTGGTCCGTTATCATGGACGAATCTTTTGGGTATGCCGAAACGACAAATGATGTTGGTGCGTAGGAACTGAAGGACTGATGAGGTCTTCATTTCGTTAAACGCAAATGCTTCTGACCACTTGGAGAAGTAATCCGTAGCGGCGAAGATGAAGCGATGACCTTTGCTTGAAGGGGGAGAAATAGGACCTATGATGTCCATACCCCAGGCTTCGAAAGGCCATGAGATCGCTGTAGGATGCAGCCATTCTGGAGGCATGTGAATGTAATCTCCATGAACTTGGCATTGTTGGCAGCGCTTAGCAAATTGCATTGCGTCAGCTACCATGGTAGGCCAGTAATATCCTAACCTTTTTATCTGATCATAGAGCTTAGGTCCAGCCTGATGAGCTCCACAAAGACCAGCATGAACTTCTTTGATGTTTCTTCAGCCTCTTGTTGTGACAAGCAGCGTAGAAGTACTCCGTTGAAGGATTTCCTGTAAAGGATTTTTGAAGGAATATCCAAATGGAAGCTTGGGGTTCGCCTTTGGATGCTTACCCGTTCTTTTGGATCTTCAGGTAGGATTCCGAACATAATGTAATCAATGAACGGATCCCTCCAGTCGCCGATTGAAGTTTGAAGGATTGAAATCCGACTTCCGACCACTTGGTGGCATTCAGCAACTGCTTGGTGTGTGTTAAGAGGAGGAAGGATTCTCCTTTCGCACACTGTGATTTGCTTTTCCCCTTCCTGGATTGCCATGGATGCGGCAAGTCCGGCTAGGGCATCTGCACGTATGTTTTCACCTCTACGAATGTGGGTGATGTGACAGATGTCAAACTTTTGCAGAAGTGATTGTGCCTTGTTGTAGTAGGGCAACAAATCTGGCTTCCTGACTTCAAATTTCTGATTCATCTGGTTGACGATCAGTTGAGAGTCTCCAAAGACTTCCAGCATGGTGATACCGGATTCGATGGCGAGTTCCAATCCTAAGATCAGAGCTTGATATTCAGCTGCATTGTTTGTGCATGGTTCCAGTAGCGAGAAAGCGTGTGGAATCATGTATTTGTCGGGGCTAACAAAGAGGATGCCAACTCCCGAGATCAGCTGTCTTTTTTCATTTGTCCTGGTTGCACCGTCAAAGTACATGTCCCAGGAGGCACTTTGTGAGAAAGTCTCCACATTGTAGACTGGTTCGTCTGGGAGATCATCTCTGAGTGGAGAATCTTTAGGCAATGGATGCTCTGCGAGGAAGTCCGCTAGAGCTTGCCCTTTGATTGCTTTTTGTGGTACATACCTAATATCAAATTGTGACAGAAGGATGGACCATTTTGCCAGTCGAGCATTGAGAGAACCTGCCTTTGTGACAAGGACCTTCAAGAGGTTGACCCTCGAGACCAGGTAGACTGTGTTGGAAAGCAAGTAGTGACGCAGCTTTTGTACGGCGAACATCACTGCAAGACATTCTTTTTCGACTGGAGAGTAGCGATGCTCTGCACCTACTAGCATGCGGCTGAGGTAATATAGAGCAGCTTCTTTTCTTTGATCATTTTCTTGCGCAAGCAGAGCTCCCAAGAGTGATCAAGGGCTCTTGTGTACAAGATGAATGGTTTTCCAGTGGTAGGAGCAGCTAACACTGGAGGTTTTGTCAGGTATGACTTGATGTCTTGGAAAGCAGCTTCACAGTCAGCATCCCAGACAAAGTTTACACCTTTTTTCATCAACCGGGAGAATGGACGGCATTTCCCCGAAAGATTGGAGATGAACCGTCTGATGTAGGCAATCTCCCTTGAAGCCCTTTGAGTTCTCTCAAGGTTCTTGGAGAGGGCATTTCTAGAATGGCTTTGACTTTTATGGGGTCAAGCTCTATTCCAGCTTTCCGAACTAAGAATCCGAGGAACTTACCCGACGAGACGCCGAAGAAGCATTTCAATGGATTCATTCGCAGTTTGTGTTTGCGAAGCCGGAGGAAGACTTCTCGAAGGTTTTCGAGATGATCTTCTTTTCTTTTGCTTTTGACGGCGAGGTCATCAACGTAACATTCAACCGTCTTGTGCTGCATATCTTGGAATATTTTCATCATAGCCCTCTGATATGTGGCACCAGCATTCTTCAGACCAAATGGCATGACAGTGTAACAATACACGCCAAATGGGGTTCGAAAGGATGTATGTTTTTCATCCTCAGGATGCATCTTTATCTGATTGTAGCCAGAGAAACCATCCATGAATGTCATTCGCTCGAATCCACAGGTATTATCAATCATTACCTCTGGTATGGGGAGCGGAAATTCATCTTTTGGGCATGCGCCATTCAGGTCTCTATATCAATACAGACCCTGATCTGCCCATTTTTCTTTGTCACGGGGACAATGTTGGCCAACCATTCAGGATGTTGTTCCTCACGGATGAAGCCGACGCTTTTGAGTTTTTGAACTTCTTGTTCAATTTTATCCATCACATCTGGACGGAATCTTCTTTGGCCTTGCTTGACAGGCTTGATGTCTTCTTGAAGATTGAGTTTGTGAACTGCTATTTTGGGGTCTAAGCCTGGCATTTCATAAGACCATGCAAAGCAATCAACGAACTCACGAAGAAAGGCGATATACTCGGGTAACTCATCATCCTTTATATTCTTGCTTATGAATACAGGACGTGGGTTATCTGGTGTTCCCAAGTCTATCTTTTGAACAGGATCTTCTGTTGGAAGGTTCGAAGGTGGTTCCTCCACAATATTTTCGGAGGCTTCCAGCTCAACGAAACCTTCTGGGGTTTCAAGGGCATTTCCAGACCAAGGTTTTGTTCCTTTCCACGGGTCTTCTTGATCGGTAATTTTCCCAAGGCTTGCTATGAGATGATCCCAATCGCCTGTTGAAACCGAGTCGAAGTAGGCTACTTCTTTTGGAGATGAGGGTTCTTCTGGGTCAGAAGTCCACACGTCTGTGCCATCGGACAACTCCTCTTCATTTTCGGAGAAATCGTGCCAATTGGATGAGCTTCCTGGATCTTTGTCAGGTGACTCATCAAAGAGATATCCAGGGAGATCGATGTCTTCATGGACTTGAGATGTTGAGGCTTGGTCAGTATATTGACTTTTAAGCCTTTGTGTCAACTGTCTCAAGGGAGTGTCAGGATCATACCCTAACCCGTGTGAAGACTTTTCTACATAGCCTAGAGTCTCCAATCTTCCAGCTGGCTTTTGGTCAAGACGGGCCCCAATGCGTGAGAATACCGCGTCCTTCTCCCAAACCGACTGGGTTTTGAGTGTCATAGCCCATTTTTCTTCATAATAGCTTGTGCCACAAACTGTATAAGGATAGTTGAGGCATACCTTTATTTTGGAAAGGTTCAAGCATGGAGTTTGATGAAGAAGCATCCGATCTATGGAAAGAAGATCGGCTTTTCCTTTGCTGAAGTTGCTGGAACAACGAAGGAAGCTGACGTAGGATCTTCTATGTCAGAAGTTGTCTCCATTGGAGTAAGAGCAGGCTGAACTTGCTGAGTGTCAGCTTGGCTGGACGATGTGTCGTCTTCTGGCTCTGAATCCGAGTCCGTGTCTTGCATGATAGACACGAAAGAGACAACAAATTTGCCCCCAGGCTTTTGTTTTGCCTTCTTCACTTTAGTTGTGATGACCAAAGGCTTTTGAAGATTTGAGGGAGATGATGAAGGGAGTTTGCATGCTCTCTTCAGATTTACCGGATGGTTTGTTTTCTTCCGGTGATTGTTGAGGAGCTTTGCCTTTATCTTTCTGGGAGATTTTCGGCAAAGGATGCTGTATGCTTCTCCTCTTCTTCTTTTTCACCTTCATACATCTGTGAGTCTGCGAAGTGGACTTCTTTACCTTTGAAGGGTTTTCTAGTCCGCAAAGACTCGATGTATCATGCCGTCGTCGCCAACAAACTTGATGCATGATGTAGAGTTGAAGGGACAACACATTCTCATGGATCCAAGGGCGTCCGAGAAGGATGTTGTAGCATGAAGGGGTCTTTATTGAATACACTGTGACCTCAGAGATCAGATCACCGATCTGCAACTTGAAACCTGAATTTTGCCGATAGGCCTTTTGAGTACTCCCATCGTATCCAAAGATAATACAAATGTGTGGCTCAGTTGCTGGGTGGGATGCCCAACTCTTCAAGAGCCGATGTGGAGATGAGGTTGAGTGCAGAACCTGGGTCGATCTGAACTCTATGCATAGGCATTTCCTTGATATACCATGTGAAGTACAGGGGCGGTTATGCCTGGTTTGCCAAGTAGGAGGTCGTCCTTTGTAAAGGCGATGGTTGCACTGGCTGCTTTTTTAACCGAGAGGCATTCAATGCATGATCCCTCAGTTTTCTTCTTTTCTCCCTTTGAGGAGGCTTCTGAGTTTTTGACCCGGTAATCCATTTCAATTTGGAGGACTTGCGGGGCATGTTTGTCGACATCCTCATTCAGCTTTTGTAATTCCGAAATGAGATTATCACGAGTGTGCGGAGACATTCGCAACAAATCTAGGATGTGTAGACGTGCAGGTATGTGCTTGAAATGTTCAATCAAGTCATACTTGAAAGCCATCCTTAGGGCCTGCATGTTCATCATTGTTGCCACTAGGGGGCGCTTACAACATCTTTTCCCGAAGGATTTACATATGTAAAGGAAGATTGGTTGTAATTTTTGTGGTAGTCCCGGCCAGAGCGGGTTGCCTCTACCAACTTCGAGAGCTTCTTGAGAAGGGTTTTCATTTGGAAGATTGTCTTCAGGATCAAGAGGCTGTCGTTTTTCATTTACTGAGGATGTATCAGCCAGCAGAGTTACCATCCTCAGTGATTGTGTTGCATGGAGCATTTTCCGGGAACAAGTCCTGAACAGCATCCAGCAATCTTTCTTCTTCGTTGACTAATTCATCGTCCCAAGCATCAATAGGCTGGGAATTCTTCAGTCAGGAAGGGTGTGAACTTTGAAGTCACAGTCTCAGGAGAAGAAACCTGAGAGGGTGTCATCTCAGTGAAAGTCACGTGAGACGAGGTGGCTCCAGAAGATATATTGCTAGGCGTCGCCGGAGTGTAAGTGCTCTCATCAGACGATGCTTCGGAAGAGCTATAATCCCGAATTATCACATTACAGGAAGCTCTGACGGGAGACGTTGCCTGATCGGAGTCAGACTCATCCTTGGATGTAAGAGGATCGTCTATCCAGCAATTTTTCTCCATTTTCAGGAGTTAAGGGAGGATGTACCTGGTGGTCTTCAGGGACTTCAGGCTCTGGATTGCGAGGAGGCTCGTTGACCGCGTTCTTGCTCTTGTTCTAGAGCGAGTCGCTGCAAGATCCTTGTATATTCTTCAAGATCAGGCATGGGAGCCGGATCTTCTTCTTCATCAACTCTTTGTGGCTCAACATGGTTGATTTCCACTGGAGTAATGAGAGGTGCTGGGTCAGCAACATTTTCTTGTACAGCTTCTTGGTCTTCTTCATCATCAGACCAGGATCCTTGTGGCTGTAGGGGGTTATACCAAATTACTGGCATAAGATGAGACTCAGGAACCCATTCCTCATCGGAGAGATATTCTCCTGTTTCAAGGGACTCCTCCCACTCATCTGTGTAGTTGGATTCGAATCCATCATCGGTGTCGCTGGATCGTATCCATCAATGGAGAATCCAACTACCGAATTGCAAGAGTATGATGCCTCCTGCATGACTTCTTTGAATTGAGGTGGCATGAAATCACTGAGAGTGAATTTCCTTACCCCCTTTGAAGTCTCTGGAAGGGATGTTTTTGTTACCTCCAGTGAAGCGGTAGAGGAAGCCTCTGCCTTTTCTTTGACCTCTAGTTTTGGCTGGGTCTTCTCTTGCCGTTTGAGCTTGAGGAGATGTTTCCTAGCCTGCCTTCGCTGTTGAGCTGTAGGCTTTGTTTTCACGACCTCCCAATTTTCATCTTCCAGGAGATCGGGTGTACCCATATCGGTTGTCCGTCTGGTGTCGGTAAGGAACCAGTTCCTCGGACGCTTCGATTGAGTTTATCACCTTGAAGGAAGTAGTGATCTTCTTCTTCGGTGATTTTGATGTTTGTCCACATGTCACCATATTGACGGAGGCAGACCCATAGTTTTTGTCAAAGGTGATGACTCCGTTTTTCCACATCTCATTTATTTTCTCTCTCACAACGAAGCATTGATTGAGAGGATGCGCGATCATCTGGTGGTATGGACAGTACCGAGGATCGTTGGTTTTGCCAACATCACCCGGTCTTTTTGGTTCAGGCAAGGTGAGCTTGCCGTTTACCACAAGAGCCCCGAAGATTTCATCAACATCTTCATCAAACGGGTATTTCTTCTTTACTCGTTCTTTGAAGGCATCAGAGAGTTCAGGTTTCTTACCAACAGCTTTGTTTTCAGCTTTCTTTGGTGGCTGAGGAGCTGACTTGGTCTGCACATTGAGGACCTCTTTCTTCTTTGGTTTTGAGGTTGTAATGGCGGTTGGCTCTTTTCTTGATGATTTCTGACTGTTAAGGTCTTTAATCACCGTTTCAGCTTCCATGGAAGCTTCTAGGAGTTCTCCCAGGTTTTTTGATTTATTGCCGATGATCATGGAGCGGATTCTGGCTCTCATGTTGTTTCGGCAGATGTCGACTAGCGACGCTTGTGGCAATACATCAGAGCATTTGTATGCCATTGCTTTCCACTTGTGAATGAAGTCATATGTTGATTCATTCTCCCCCTGTTTTAGGCTGCACAGCTGAGCCATAGTAGCGGGGTGATCCTCACCTTTGAAGTGAGTCAGGAAGCGTGTCTCTAGCATGGCCCAGTTTTGGATTGAGTCCTCCGGCATAGTGGAGTACCAATCGAAGGCCGTACCTTTTAGGGTACTTACAAAGAGGCGGATCTTAAGTGCATCTTGATCCGCGATAGCTCCCGTCAGGATCTTGAAGTGGATGACGTGCTGTATGGCTGATCCTTTCCCCGTATATGTTTGGAGAGTAGGATGCTTGAATTTGGTGGGGAACGGGACCGAGTCCATCCATAAGGGATATGGTGGCTTGATCCCATGCTCCTTGAGTATATCCTCTTCTTTTGCTTTGGCGAGGATACCGTCTACGTCCTTTTTGGTAAGGGGCGCGTGACTCATTTTCTTCTCTATTTACCTCGTCGTCTTGATGATTCGGAGGAGGTTCATTGTTCGCCTGATTTTGGAAGGCGAGGAGAAGGTTTTCCATCAGAGTTTCAATCCTCTGCTGGCCCTGTTCCAACTGCTGGATGCGGGTGATCGCATCTTCTGGAGGTGGATTGCGGGGTGGTGGCTCAGAATTTGTAGCCAAGACATTCATCCTTCGTGATTCGAACGAAGAAACTGTCCTGGTGACTGAGCTGGGGCTCATTCTTTTTGAAGAGGAGCTTGAGGAAGGATCACTCTGCTGTCCTTTGCTTGAAGGAGCAGGGGATTCTTCTGAATGTCTTCTTGTCCTGGAGACGCTGCGGGTCATCAGACGTCGGACATGGATTTTTGTTGCTGATTTTTGGCGCCTTCTGGTTTTTCCAACCATATGGACTGCAGCAACTTAGTTGGGTCTTTCTTTTTCGACCCATTTGGGAGAGACTTGAAGTATGGGAGGCTGGGTCCTTTGCTTCTCTAGTCTCTTTTGTCGGTATGACGCGCGGCGGCATATACGACGAGCAATTTGAGCTTCGGTCAGCTCTGACTGGGCTTTGACGATGAAGGATGTGCTCCCTCGGGCGCAGCAGCCGAGCCTGTCTTCTTTGTAGCTGGGCAAGGACAGGATGCGAACCCTGTCCTTCGCCTGTTGCAGCGAAGCTTTGAATTTTTGAAGTTCGGCCCCTGTAGAGATGAAGGGTCGAACTGCAGGTTTGTAGGCCTTAGCAGGTGCTTGTAGAGGCCTTGTGATGCATGACTTGATTTTGGGCTTGTAGGAACAAGCCGGCTCATGCTAGGATGACTTGGAAGTTGAGTCGGAGATGGGTCTCTCCTCTTTCATGTAGGCAAGAGGATAGAACTGGTTCTCCTTGAGTGGGGCCAGGAATGCTGGCTTAGTGGATGTCTGGGACCTTCTCTGTTTTGGTGAAGGTCTTGGGGACCAAGTCTTGGGGTAGACCTAGTTGTTTGCAGGTCGAGGCTTCGTGGGGCTGCCACGGGCTTCAGGCCTTCTGGTGCTCGCCTTTGGTGTCACGGTAGTGACACGTTGAGAGGTGAGTTTCTGCATCTTGGAGGGAGCAGTTTGTTTCTCAGGAAGTGGGAATGGTCCCAGCGTCCCAAAGACGATAGTCCGGGGAGTCGTGGTCGACCCGGAGTTCAGAGAGTTGCCGAGGGAGTTGACGCTTCGGCAGCTGATTGGGCGCTTGTAAGTGCACGTGGTTTGCTAATGTTGAAGCATGAGTTGGTGCTTGTTTTCATCGAAAGTAATGGTTAGTGAAGCTGCCATTGTTAGTTTTCGAAAAATTCTGAAACAAGACCACATCCATTAGTAATCACAAGAATATAATGATCATAAATGGGAAGTTCTATGGTTTCGTCTTTTCAAATTGCTCGAGGTAGATGACCCAAGCAATATGAGGAAGGCAAAATGCCATAGAAGGTACAATTGTTCTGATTGCAGGTATGGTAAGCCCGGAATGGGCATCCCAGTGACTGCTAGAAGCAATTGTGAACTTAAATTCGACTTATCGAGAAGCAGAGCTTGCTCGAGGTAAGAAGAATATAAAGTTGGAGTTACAGATGTGCCGGTCGCAATACAGTAGACCCTGAAAGGGCGTACTAGTACCGCTAGACACAAATGTTTTGAGACCGCATCCATGAGATGAGATTCTCTGTTTTGAAAGGTCAAGATTGGATTCATCAAAGAGAGCAGATGGTATTCCGATCTGAACACGGGCTCAGCGATTTCCGCGAGCGCCAGTGCTCAGAAAGAAATGAACCATAATTTCTCGGATCTGAATCTAAAGATGACGAGTTTTTTTTTTTTTTGAAAAGTCAATATCGGGTTCATCAAAGAGAGCAAAAGGCATTCCAATCTGAACACGGTCTCAGCGATTTCCGTGAGCGCCAGTGCTCAGAAAGGAGAAGACCAAGATTTCTCCAATCTAAACCCAAAATGACGGAAGTTTTTTTTTTTTGAAAAGTCAATATCGGGTTCATCAAAAAGAGCAAAAGGCATTCCAATCTGAACACGGTCTCAGCGATTTCCGTGAGCGCCAGTGCTCAGAAAGGAGAAGACCAAGATTTCTCCAATCTAAACCCAAAATGACGGAAGTTTTTTTTTTTTTTTTGAAGATTTTGAAGATTTTTTTTTTTAAATCTTTTTTATTTATTTTTTTATTTTTTTATTATTTTTTTTATTTTTAAGATTTTTTTTTTGAAAAAATTTTTATTTTTATTTTTTATTTTAAAATTTTTATTTTTTTTAAAAAAAAATTATTATTTTTTTTATTTGTTTAAAAGACGAGAGAGTACACATAGGCCTCCTAACCCGGTCTTATGAAATCTTGATTGATAGAATTGCCCCCAGGTAAGGGTAGGATTACTTAATGAACCCGTTTGGAGGACCCTTGCCTAGAACAGTCAAGCTGTCTCCACACTCTGGACAAGGCTTTTCTTTGAATCAACCATGATCAAAGAACACAGTTGGTTTAACCTTAGTGGTCTATGTCTTTTATTTTTATTTTTATTTTTATTTTATTATAATTTTTTTTTAATGAACTCATCGAAGAGAAACGATGGCCCAAAACCTTAGTCGAAGAGGCTCAACATTTCTGCAAGCGCGATGAACGATAGGAACGAATCAAGGTTTCTCAATTTTGAATCCAAATTGAGAAATCTAAAAAAAAAAATTTCTTTATATATTTTATATATATATATTTTTAGATCTTTAATGAACTCATCGAAGAGAAACAATGGCCCAACCCCTGATCCGAACACGGTCTCAGCGATTTCCGTGAGCGCCAGTGCCCAGAAGGGAGAGGATCAAAGTTTCTCAATTTTGAATCCAAAATGAAAAATCTGATTTTTTTTGTTTTTTGTTTTAAATTTTTTTTTTTGAAAAGAGAAAGAGTGGAAATAAATTCAAAGAATTAGAAATTTCCAAACAAAAAATCTCATCTCATTTTTTTAGATGCGGAATTCAACATAGGCCACCAATTATAAAGTAGCCAAAGAATCGAGAAAAGAAATATAAGCATAGAGCAAAATATATGATATGCAAATATTTCATTTCTAGCATCGTGTTCTCAAATAAACGAGTCCCACCGGGTGGAGCCAGCTTGATGGACCGCGCTCCAAATGCTCGAGTTCCTACCGAGGTCGGCGGACGTGGGAGTCCGTCGGGTCCGACCCTTTCGTAACCGGGGGGCAGGGGCGTGCATCAACATTTCTTTTTTTATGTGGGTGAGCCAGATTTTCTATTTTTACTTAGAATTGCAAGTGGTGATCCGGAGATCAACCTTCGCAAGTAAAAAGGAAATCAACTTCTTTCAAGTTTTCCATTGCACATATATTTAAGAAAAGAGACATTTTTCTTGGTTTGCCGTGAAAAGCGATTTTTTTGGCATTTATAGCCGATTTTGGCGTTTATAGCCGATTTTGGCGTTTATAGCCGATTTTTGGCGTTTATAGCCGATTTACAATCCTTATCAATAATGAAAGACAAGAATTGTGATTTTTGTCTCTTTTGAAAAAATACAAACTACAATGAAAAGCAAGAAAAGGAGGATCTAACTTCTCAGGAGATTGTGGGGGACTCGTTTAGATTGACGGTCGCAAGCCATATGTGGGCTTCGCCATCATCCATGCAGATGAGAACAGAGGATGCTATTGATTCGCTTGGCTTGGCTATAACCTCAGGTTTTTAGAGAACAAAGACCAAAAGAAGGTCCTATGTCCAATGAAAGGCCGAGTAGACGGGCTGAAAAGCCACATCTAAGCCATTGGCGGCAGAAAGAGAAGGCAAGGACCTTGGGGGGGGTACCCCCAAGGGACTTTTGTCACCTTGTTGCGGTGGCCGGTGTAGAACTTCCACAGAGTTTTCTCTCTTTTTCCTTTCTCTGGATTTTTGTGCTTCTGTCTGTCTGTGTGTTTGTGCTTTTTTCTGATGCTCTGTCCTTCTTGGAGAGCTCTCCTATTTATAGGCTTTTAGGTAGCCATTTAGGAGGGTTTATGAGCCTTGATTGTCATAAAGCTGCATAATGGGAGGAGTTACAAAATTGAATTGTTTATTTTGTAACTCTTTTTTCTTGGCTTCTGATTGGCCGGAGGAGATTGAGGGCATTTAATCGCCTTTAATCGCCATGATGGGAGGAGTTTCATGGGTTAAATGCCATGAATCTCTTGACTTGTAACTCCCGAATGCTTGCTTCTGATTGGGCCGTCCAAAGAAATGGATTAATGACTGTAATAAAGCTAGTCAATTAATCGCATTAAGTGGTCGCCGAGCAGCTGAAGAGTTGCGGGCCGTGCCACGTCTTTTGGGATTCTTCTGTCGATGATCATCGATGGATCTTCATATAGATCGACATCAGATGACCATGTAATTTCAGGTGTTTGTTACCAACAGCGGGTCGGTGCCATCTGTCTTGTCGATTTTCTCGATCGGTCGGGTAGAAAGCACACTTTTTTTGGTTGACCGGGTGGCGATCAATATTGTTTCAGATACTCTTGATGATTGACCCGTGTTTTGGACGGATGTCAGAGGACTTGGTGTCTCAAAAGCATGAATTTTTGGAAAGTACCAGAGGCTGGGCTCTTCGAATCGCGAAAAAACGGCGAAAACCGGGGTTTCCGGGGCCTTCCCGGTGACCCCGGGTTCCAAGGTCGCCGGCGACCCTGGCCCAGGGTCGCAGGGGTCTGCGACCCTGGGGGGGTTTTCCCCCTTTTGTGTCCCGTTTTGTGTCCGTTTTTGCTGTTTTTTTTATTCTTTTTTCTCCTGTACTTTTCCTTGACATTTTGACCATTTATTGGCCTAATTTATTTGTAGGAGACCTGATGAGAATCCTTGCATTTTATTTTGCAAAGTTTCCAATTTCCTGAGAAAGCCGAAGACTTTGTCGCGCAGAGCTGCCGATTTTCCGTCAGAAGCTGAAACTGGGTCAAACGATGTCGGAATGACTTGAGATTTGGTGTGAAGCCTCCTGAGCAATAAATAAGACCAACCATAGGCTTTTGTTTGAGTTTTGAAGCCGTTTGGGGTCCTATCACTAGTAGACTTACTTTTTATCGCGATGAAGATGTCGCGGTTTGATGTGCGGTCAACCGATGTCCGATTGACTTGAAATTTGACAGGGAACCTATTGGAGTCATTTTAAGATGATCCATAGGCTCTGTCTTGGAAACCATGGTCCCGGAGAGCTTTGCCGCCGAGAGGCCTGATTTGTCTTCCGAGCGTCAAACTATGGTCAAATGTTGTGGAAATGACCTGAAATTTGACGTGTAGCCCTTTATAAGCATTTTAAGGCCGTCCATTTGCTCTATCTGATGAGTAATGGCCTCGGTGGTTCTCGCCGCCGAGAGGCTTGATTTAGCTGTTCGAGGGTTGATGTAGGGTCAAACGTTGTCGGTTTGACTCGAAACTTGACGTGGAGCCTTTTGGAAGTATTTTGAGACTATCCATCGGCCCTGATCGAAGATTTGGTGTCTCCGATGTTTTTGCCGCCGAGAGCTCCTTTTCGGCTGTCTGAGAAGCGAAGTTAGGCCAAATGATTTTGAAATGGCCCGAAACTTCTTGTGTACTCATCTTTTGGCTGTCTTGAAGAATCTTGCAGTTTTTGTTTGATTCTGACAAGATTTGATTTTTGGAAGCAGCATTGCCTATTTATGGCAGGTTGCGACTTCATGTAGCTCTTTCGATCTTGAAGAGGCAAAGTGACATTTTTGGTGTCAACAGTGCACACAAGATTGCCGAATACATAAGGGAAGGTACTCAAATACCACTGAGTTGTGTCCATCAGTACTGGAGGAAGCTCAATTTAGACTCCACTAAGGTGAATGAAGGCCCCGAGTTGACCACAACTTCTGAGTTCGAGTTGATCAATAGGAAATTTCAGAGTACCGATCAGGCTGGTAAAATACAAATATTGAAAGAACTCAGAGAATTGGGGTATCCTTCGTCTACTTCTCTTCTTGAGCTATGATGGACCGCGCTCCTGCCTGGTCCTACCGAGGTCGGCGGACGTGGAAGTCCGTTGGGTCCGACCCTTCCATAACCGTGGGGGCAAGGGCGTGCATCAACATTTTTTTTGTGTGGGTGTGCCAGATTTTCTATTTTTACTTAGAATTGCAAATGGTGATCCGGAGATCAACCTTCGCAAGTAAAAAAGAAATCAACTTCTTTCAAGTTTTTCATTGCACATATATTTAAGAAAAGAGACATTTTCTTGATTTGCCGTGAAAGGTGATTTTTTTGGCATTTATAGCCGATTTTGGCGTTTATAGCCGATTTTGGCGTTTATAGTCGATTTTTGGCGTTTATAGCCGATTTTGGCGTTTATAGCCGATTTATAATTCTTATCAATAATGAAAGACAAGAGTTGTGATTTTTGTCTCTTTTAAAAAAATAAAAACTACAATGAAAAGCAAGAAAAGGAGGATCTAACTTCTCAAGAGATTGTGGAGGACCCGTTCAGATTGACGGTCGCAAGGCATATGTGGACTTCGCCATCATCCATGCAGATGAGAACAGAGGATGCTATTGATTCGCTTGGCTTGGCTATAACCTCAGGTTTTTAGAGGACAAAGACCAAAAGGAGGTCCTATGTCCAATAAAAAGCCGAGTAGACGGGCTGAAAAGCCACGTCTAAGCCATTCGAAGGCAGAAGGAGAAGGCAAGGACCTTGGGGGGGGTACCCCCCAAGGGACTTTTGTCACCTTGTAGCGGTGGTCGATGTAGAACTTCCGCAGAGTTTTCTCTATTTCCTTCTCTGAATTTCTGTGCTTTGTCTGTGTATCTATGTGTTTTTCGTGTTGTCTTTCCTTTCTTCTTGGAGAGCTCTCCTATTTATAGGCTTTTTGGTAGCCATTTAGGAGGGTTTATGGGCTTTTATTGTCATTAAGCCGCATAATGGGAGGAGTTACAGGATTTAATTCCTTTATTTTGTAACTCCTTTTTCTTGGCTTCTGATTGGCCGGAGGAGATTGAGGGCATTTAATCGCCTTTAATCGCCATGATGGGAGGAGTTTCATGGGTTAAATGCCATGAATCTCTTGACTTGTAACTCCCGGATGCTTGCTTTTGACAGGGCCGTCCAAAGAAATGGATTAATGACTGTAATAAAGCTAGTCAATTAATCGCATTAAGTGGTCGCCGAGCAGTTGAAGAGTCGCGGGGCGTGCCGCGTCTTTTGGGATTCTTCTGGCGATGATCATCGATGGATCTTCATGTAGATCGACATCGGATGACCAAGTAACTTCAAGTGTTGGTTGCCAACAGCGGGTCGGTGCCATCTGTCCTGTCGATTTCTCGATCGGTCGGGTAGAAAGCACACTTTTTTTGGTTGAACAGTTGGC
The DNA here is from genome assembly GCA_012931725.1 of Litsea cubeba. Taxonomy (NCBI): domain Eukaryota; kingdom Viridiplantae; phylum Streptophyta; class Magnoliopsida; order Laurales; family Lauraceae; genus Litsea; species Litsea cubeba. The sequence continues at coordinate 56,825,668 of CM022944.1, forward strand.
GATCAATGTTGATTTCGATACTCTTGATGATTAACCCGTGTTTTTGACGGATGTCAGAGGATTTGGTGTCTCAAAAGTATGAATTTTGGAAAATACCAGAGGCCGGACGCTTCGAATCCCGAAAAAACATCGAAAAACGGGGTTTCCGGGGCCCACCGGGCGATCCCGGGCCTTAGGGTCGCCGACGACCCTGGGAGGGTTTTTCCCCCTTTTGTCCCGTTTTGTGTCCGTTTTTGCTATTTTTTATTCTTTTTTCTTCTGTATTTTTCCTTGAAATTTTTGACCATTTATTGGCCTGATTTCCCTATAGAAAATCTAATGAGAATCCTTGCATTTTATTTTGCAAAGTTTCCGGTTTTCCGAGAAAGCTGAAGACTTTGTTGCACAGAGCTGCCGATTTTCCGTCAGAAGCTGAAACTGGGCCAAACGATGTCGGAATGACCTGAAATTTGGGGTAAAGCCTGCTGAGCAATAAATAAGACCAACCATAGGCTTTTATTTGAGTTTTGAAGCCATTTGGGGCCCTATCACCAGTAGACTTTGCTTTTGTCGCGATGAAGATGTCGCGGTTTGATGTGCGGTCAACCGATGTCCGATTGACTTGAAATTTGACAGGGAACCTATTGGAGTCATTTTAAGATGATCCATAGGCTCTTTCTTGGAAACCATGGTCCCGGGGAGCTTCGCCGCCGAGAGGCCAGATTTGGCTTCCGAGCGTCAAAGTATGGTCAAATGTTGTCGAAATGATCTGAAATTTGACGTGTAGCCCTTTGTAAGAATTTTGAAGCCGTCCATGTGCTCTATCTGATGAGTGATGGCCTCGGTGGTTCTCGCCGCCGAGAGGCTTGATTTAGCTATTCGAGGGTTGATGTAGGGTCAAACGTTGTCGGTTTGACTCGAAACTTGACGTGGAGCCTTTTGGATGTATTTCGAGACCATCCATCGGCTCTTATCGAAGATTTGGTGTCTCCGATGCTTTCTCCACCGGGTGCTCCTTTTCAGCTGCTGGAGAAGAGAAGTTAGGCAAAATGATTTTGAGATGGCCCGAAACTTCTTATGTACTCCTCTTTTGGCTGTCTTGAAGGATCTTGCAGTTTTTGTTTGATTCTGACAAGATTTGATTTTTTGGAAGTAGCATTGCCTATTTATGGCAGGTTGTGAATTCATGTAGCTCTTTGGATCTTGAAGAGGCAAAGTGACATTTTTGGTGTCAACAAATGCCCCCTTGAGGTACAGCGGCGAGTTGCTTAACTTTTGTAGTCGATGTGCCTCGAAAAAATTTTTGAAGGAGAGCCTGTGACTGGACCAAGAGTCTTTGAGCAGTCTTTCTTTTTGGTATTTGTAGCCTTTTGAGCTTCCAGGGGAATTTTATGGTAGTGAAAGGGATCACGTACCATCTCGAGGCAAAGTTTTGAAGATGACATCAGGGATGTGGATTTGGGTTTTGACCTTGTGACCTAACAGGCTGTATGTGGCAGGTTAGGGGGTCGGGTTTGGTTTTGACCGCGTGACCCAACAAGCTGTATGTGTAATGTTGGGGGATCAATTTTGGTTTTGATCTTGTGACCTAACAGGCTGTATGTGGCAAGTTAGGGAATCAGGTTTTGGTTTGGATTTTTGTGGAATGTCAATTTCAAGATTTTGGCTCAATTTAGTAGATGAGGCTGGATGGTTTGATTTTTGGAAGCTCATGGGGCTTGGAATTTTCTTTGTATGGTCCAATCAACTCAAAGGAGGCATGGAACCATTTTTGTATACTCTCGGTAAGAGGGATTTCTCTTTGACTAAAAGCCCAATTTTTTTTATTTTTTTTTTGTGCCTAGGTGGTCAAACCTGGCTCAAATGGGCTAACCCATGGGACCTTAAGCTTTTGAAATGGCTTAGATCTCATATGGTGTCATTTTTGTAAAGAATATCCAAAAATATCTCCTTTGGATAGAGAATATCTAAGAATATCTTTATTTGGAGAGAATCTCTCAGGTTCCCTTTATTTTGGGATAGGATATCTCAAGATATCTTTCTTTTGGGAAAGAATCCTTCATTGATCCTATCTTTTGGGAAAAAATCTCTCATTGATTTCTTTTTGGGAGAAAATCCCTCAAGATATCTTTCTTTTAGGAAAAAATCTTTCTAATCTCTTTCTTTTCGTAAGGTTACTAATTAGTAACACTTACCTCTTTCTTCTTTCCTTCTTTGGTTTGCTCTCTTCTATAAAAGCAAGGAAGAGGTTGGATCTCTTGCTCTTATTACTTTCTTTTGCAACAATCCCAAGAGGGCTTCAAGACCAAGAGTTCTTCTTCTTCAAGATCTTCAAGACTTTTCTTCTTCTTCTCCATCAATGGCTTCAAGTAAGTTCCCTTTTTCAAGAAAACCCCATTGTAGAAAAAGGTTCTTTCTTTTTTTTTTGTTTCTTTCTTTTTTTTTTCCACGTGTTTGCTTCTCTTTTTTTCACGTTTTCTTTTTTTTTTGGTTTCTTTTTCTTCTTTTTTTTGTATGTTTTTTTTTGTGGGCCGTACGGACAGATCCGTACGGATCTGGCCATACGGCCAGGTGGCCTGTCGGCCAGCCCCTTTTTTCTTTTCTTTTTTTTTTCTTTCCCTCTTTTTTTTGAGAAAGTTTCTTTTCTTTTTTTCTTTTTGTAGTGCTTGTGAACACTTTCTTTTTTTTGGTACCACATGTATTTTTTTTGTACTCTTTTTTTTTGTTTTCCCTACGCTCACTTAAATCTTTTTGTGATGAAAGTAATTGCTAAATGGGATTTGATCAAAAGTTTATCATTTTGTGAAAATCTTTTGTCAAATGATTGTTTTGGCATGGAAGCCAGATTTTTGTTTGAGGCATGGAAGCCGATTTTCGCATGAGAGCCGGTTTTGGTGGCATCTATAGCTGGTTTTTTGTGGCATTAATAGCCGAGTTTGTGGCATTGATAGCCAGGTTTTTTGAAAGCCAATTTTTTTTTGTTTGTGGCCTTGATAGCCGATTTTGTTTTGTGGCATTGATAGCCGGTTTGTTTTGGTGGCATCTATAGCCGTTTTGTGGCATTTATAGCTTGTTTTGGTGGCATTTATAGCCGGTTTGTGGCATTTATAGCCGGTTTAGTTTTCAAAAATGCAAGTATCGACTAAAAGTCGCCTCCCTGCTGAATGTTCTTGCAAGTATCGATGGAATGTCGCGTCCTTCCTCATTCGGTTGCGAGTATCGATGGAATGTCGCATCCTCGCGGATTTGGGTGCAAGTATCGATGGAATGTCGCATCCTTGCTTTTCAAAAAATTTGGTTTTGCGGGTACTGACTTGATGTCGTTTCCCCACGATTTTTTGAAATTTGTGGTTTTCTCGAACCTTTGGGTTATGGATATCAACTGAAATGTTGTGTCTCCATGGTTTTTTTTTTTAGGTTTTTCGAACCTTTGAAATTTGGGTTGTGGATATCAACTGAAATGTTGCATCTCCACGGTTTTAGATTTTGCAAGTATCGACGAAATGTCGCTTCACTGCGATTTTGGAAGTGTCGAACGTGGTTCGCATGCTTCCGATTTGTGCGAGTATCGACTAAGTGTCGCTTCCCCGCGGTTTTTTGAAAAACCATTTTTTTTTTGTTCAAAGACACGAGGGTCATAAGTTTTGACCTAAAACCATTTTGGCGGTAAAAGGCAGGGTGGACTAGGGTGGAAATCCCTAAATCCGGATTTTGTTTCAAACCATGAATTTTGGGTTCAAGGGTTGAAAATTTTGGTCAAGTTAGGGAAAGGTTCCTAAACTTGGATTTTTGAACAATGAAACGATGGAAGTAAGCATTGTTTAAATTTCTAGAAATTTCAACATTTGATATGAAAATTCTAAAAAAAGGTGGGTCTAGCGAGCGTGTACCTGGAAACCGGTTTTGGCCGTACAGGCATTGCTCTTACCCAGTTGGGTAAGTCTTCAAGGGTAGCACCGCTTTAAGAACTTGTCGTTGATGGGCAGCATACATCTGTCACCTTCCATGTTTAGGAGTGCATATGCGCTGCTGGAGAAAACCTTGTCGATGACGTAGGGTCCCTCCCATTTTGGCTCAAATTTGCCTTTCGACTTGTGAGCGAAGACCATTTGTCGTTTTACTGCAAGAACTAAGTTACCCTTTTTGTAGGCGCGTTGCCTGACCTTTTTGTCGAAATATCCCGCCATGCGTGCTTGGTAAAGTTCAATGCTTTGTTGAGCTTCGAGCCGTCTCTCATCGAGATTGTCCAGCTCATGGAGTCGCAATTTGACATTACTTTCTTCAGTCATGTCATTTTGCAAAGATACCCTCAAGGAAGGAATTTGTACTTCCAAGGGTACGACAGCTTCGCATCCATAGACCACAGAGAATGGTGTGCTATGGGTTGGTCCTCGAACGGTGGTTCGATAGGCCCACAAAGCTTCGGACAGTTTGTCGCTCCAGTCTCTTTTATGACTAGAGACCATTTTTTTGAGGATTTTGCAGAGTGTCTTGTTGAAAGCTTCTGCTAATCCGTTTGCTGCCGGATTGTATGGAGTCGAAGGACAGCTTTGGATTTTGTATTTGTCACAGAACCTGTAGAATCGATGATCCCGGAATTGTGGTCCGTTATCATGGACGAATCTTTTGGGTATGCCGAAACAACAAATGATGTTGGTGCGCAGGAACTGAAGGACTGATGAGGTCTTCATTTCGTTGATCGCAAATGCTTCTGACCACTTGGAGAAATAATCCGTAGCAGCGAAGATGAAGCGATGACCTTTGTCGCAGAACCTTTGCTCGAAAGGCCATGAAATCACTGTAGGATGCAGGAATTCTGAAGGCATGTGAATGTAATCTCCATGAACTTGGCATTGTTGGCAGCGCTTAGCAAATTGCATTGCATCAGCTACCATGGTAGGCCAGTAATAACCTAACCTTTTTATCTGATCATAGAGCTTGGGACCAGCCTGATGAGCTCTGCAAAGACCAGCATGAACTTCTTTGAGTGTTTCTTCAGCCTCTTGTTGTGATAAGCAGCGTAGAAGTACTCCGTTGAAGGATTTCCTGTAAAGGATTTTTGAAGGAATATCCAAATGAAAGCTTGGGGTTCGCCTTTGGATGCTTACCCGTTATTTTGGATCTTCAGGTAGGATTCCGAACATAATGTACTCAATGAACGGATCCCTCCAGTCGCCGATTGAAGTTTGAAGGATTGAAATCCGACTTCCAACCACTTGGTGGCATTCAGCAACTGCTTGGTGTGTGTTAAGAGGAGGAAGGATTCTTCTTTCGCACACTGTGATTTGCATGTTTTCCCCTTCCTGGATTGCCATAGATGCGGTAAGTCCAGCCAGGGCATCTGCACGTATGTTTTCACCTCTATGAATGTGGGTGATGTGACAGATGTCAAACTTTTGCAGAAGCGATTGTGCTTTGTTGTAGAAAGGCAACAAATCTGGCTTCCCGACTTCAAATTTCTGATTCATCTGGTTGACAATCAGTTGAGAGTCTCCAAAGACTTCCAGCATGGTGATACCGGATTCGATGGCGAGTTCCAATCCTAGGATCAGAGCTTGATATTCAGCTGCATTGTTTGTGCATGGTTCCAGTAGCGAGAAAGCATGTGGAATCATGTATTTGTCGGGGCTAACAAAGAGGATGCCAACTCCCGAGATCTGCTGTCCTTTTTCATTTGTCCTGGTTGCACCGTCAAAGTACATGTCCCAGGAGGCACTTTGTGAGAAAGTCTCCACATTGTAGACTGGTTCGTCTGGGAGATCATCTCTAAGTGGAGAATCTTTAGGCAATGGATGCTCTGCGAGGAAGTCCGCTAGAGCTTGCCCTTTGATTGCTTTTTGTGGTACATACCTAATATCAAATTGTGACAGAAGGATGGACCATTTTGCCAGTCGAGTGTTGAGAGAACCTGCCTTTGTGACAAGGACCTTCAAGAGGTTGACCCTCGAGACCAGGTATACTATGTTGGAAAGCAAGTAGTGACGCAGCTTTTGTATGGCGAACATCACTGCAAGACATTCTTTTTCGACTGGAGAGTAGCGATGCTCTGCACCTACTAGCATGCGGCTGAGATAATATAGAGCAGCTTCTTTTCTTTGATCATTTTCTTACGCAAGCAGAGCTCCTAAATAGTGATCAAGGGCTCTTGTGTACAAGATGAATGGTTTTCCAGTGGTAGGAGCAGCTAACACTTGAGGTTTTGTCAGGTATGACTTGATGTCTTGGAAAGCAGCTTCACAGTCAGCATCCCAGACAAAGTTTACACCTTTTTTTCATCAATCGGGAGAATGGACAACATTTCCCTGAAAGATTGGAGATGAACCGTCTGATGTAGGCCAATCTCCCTTGAAGCCCTTTCAGTTCTCTCAAGGTCCTTGGAGAGGGCATTTCTAGAATGGCTTTGACTTTTATGGGGTCAAGCTCTATTCCAACTTTCCGAACTAGGAATCCAAGGAACTTACCCGACGAGACACCAAAGAAACATTTCAAAGGATTCATTCGCAGCTTGTGTTTGCAAAGCCAGAGGAAGACTTCTCGAAGGTCTTCGAGATGATCTTCTTTTCTTTTGCTTTTGACGGCGAGGTCATCAACGTAACATTCAACCGTCTTGTGCTGCATATCTTGGAATATTTTCATCATAGCCCTCTGATATGTGGCACCAGCATTTTTCAGACCAAATGGCATGATAGTGTAACAATACACGCCAAATGGGGTCCGAAAAGATGTATGTTTTTCATCTTCAGGATGCATCTTTATATGATTGTAGCCAGAGAAACCATCCATGAATGTCATTCGCTCGAACCCACAGGTATTATCAATCATTACCTCTGGTATGGGGAGCGGAAAATCATCTTTTGGGCATGCGCCATTCAGGTCTCTATAGTCAATACAGACCCTGATCCCATTTTTCTTTGTCACGGGGACAATGTTGGCCAACCATTCAGGATGTTGTTCCTCACGGATGAAGCCGACGCTTTTGAGTTTTTGAACTTCTTGTTCAATTTTATCCATCACATCTGGACGGAATCTTCTTTGGCCTTGCTTGACAGGCTTGATGTCTTCTTGAAGATTGAGGTTGTGAACCGCTATTTTGGGGTCTAAGCCAGGCATTTCAGCATAAGACCATCCAAAGCAATCAACGTACTCACGAAGAAAGGCGATATATTCGGGTAACTCATCATCTTTTATATTCTTGCTTATGAATACAGGACGTGGGTTATCTGGTGTTCCCAAGTCTATCTTTTGAACAAGATCTTCTGTTGGAAGGGTCAAAGGTGGTTCCTCCACAATATTTTCGGAGGCTTTCAGCGCAACGAAACCTTCTGGGGTTTCAAGGGCATTTCCAGACCAAGGTTTTGTTCCTTTCCACGGGTCTTCTTGATCGGTAATTTTCCCAAGGCTTGCTATGAGATGATCCCAATCGCCTGTTGAAACCGGGTCGAAGTAGGCTACTTCTTTTGGAGATAAGGGTTCTTCTGGGTCAGAAGACCACACGTCTGTGCCATCGGACAACTCCTCTTCATTTTCGGAGAAATCGTGCCAATTGGATGAGCCTCCTGGATCTTTATCAGGTGACTCATCGAAGAGATATCCAGGGAGATCGATGTCTTCATGGACTTGAGATGTTGAGGCTTGGTCAGTATATTGACTTTTAAGCCTTTGTGTCAACTGTCTCAGGGGAGTGTCGGAATCATACCCTAACCCGTGTGAAGACTTTTTTACATAGCCGTAGAGTCTCCAATCTTCCAGCTGGCTTTTGGTCAAGACGGGCCCCAATGGCATGAGAATACCGCGTCCTTCTCCTAAACTGACTGGGTTTTGAGCGTCATAGCCCATTTTCTTCATAATAGCTTGTGCCATAGAACTATATAAGGATAGTTGCGGCATACCTTCATTTTGGAAAGGTTCAAGCATGGAGTTTTGATGAAGAAGCATCCGATCTATGGAAGAAGATCGACTTTTCCTTTGCTGAAGTTGCTGGAACAACGAAGGAAGCTGACGTAGGATCTTCTATGTCAGAAGTTGTCTCCATTGGAGTAAGAGCAGGCTGAACTTGCTGAGTGTCAGCTTGGCTTGACGATGTATCGTCTTCTGGCTCTGAATCCGAATCCGTGTCTTGCATGATAGATACGAAAGAGACAACAAATTTGCCCCCAGGCTTTTGCTTTACCTTCTTTACTTTAGTTATGATGACCAAAGGCTTTGAAGGGAGTTTGAATGCTCTCTTCGGATTTACCGGATGATTTGTTTTCTTCTGGCGATTGTTGAGGAGCCTTGCCTTTATCTTTCTGGTGATTTTTGGCAAAGGGTGATGTTTGCTTATCCTCTTCTTCTTTTTCACCTTCATACATTTGTGAGTCTGCGAAGTGGACTTCTTTACCTTTGAAGGGTTTTTTGTCCGCAAAGACTCGATGTATCATGCCTTCGTCGCCAACAAACTTGATGCATTGATGTAGAGTTGAAGGGACTACACCATTCTCGTGGATCCAAGGGCGTCCGAGAAGGATGTTGTAGCATGAAGGGGTTTTTATTGCATACACAGTGACCTCAGAAATAAGATCACCGATCTGAAACTTGAACCTGATTTTGCCGATAGGCCTTTGAGTACTCCCATCGTATCCAAAGATAGATACAGATGTGTGGCTCAGCTTGCTGGGTAGGATGCCCAACTCTTCGAGAGCCGATGTGGAGATGAGATTGAGTGCAGAACCTGGGTCGATCTGAACTCTGTGCATAGGCATTTCCTTGATGTACCCTGTGAAGTACAGGGGTCGGTTGTGCCTGGTTTCGCCAAGTAGGAGGTCGTCCTTTGTGAAGGCAATGGTTGCACTGGCTGCTTTTTTAACCGAGAGGCATTCAATGCATGATCCCTCAGTTTTCTTCTTTTCTCCCTTTGAGGAAGCTTCTGAGTTTTTGACCCGATAATCCATTTCAATTTGGAGGACTTGCGGGGCATGTTTGTCGACATCCTCATTCAGCTTTTGTAATTCTGAGATGAGATTATCACGAGTGTGCGGAGACATTCGCAACAAATCTAGGATGTGCAGACGTTCAGGTATGTGCTTGAAGTGTTCAATCAAGTCATACTTGAAAGCCTCCTTAGGGCCTGCATGTTCATCATTGTTGCCACTAGGGGCGCTTACAACATCTTTTCCCGAAGGATTTACATATGTAAAGGAAGATTGGTTGTAATTTTTGTGGTAGTCTCGGCCAGAGCGGGTGCCTCTACCAACTTCGAGAGCTTCTTGAGAAGGGTCTTCGTTTGGAAGATTGTCTTCAGGATCAAGAGGCTGTCGTTTTTCATTTGCTGAGGATGTATCAGCAGCGGAGTTGCCATCCTCAGTGATTGTGTTGCACGGAGCATTTTTCGGGAACAAGTCCTGAACAGCATCCAGCAACCTTTCTTCTTCGTTGACTAATTCATCATCCCAAGCATCAATAGCTGGGAATTCTTCAGTTAGGAAGGGTGTGAACTTTGAAGTCACAGTCTCAAGAGAAGAAACCTGAGAGGGTGTCATCTCAGTGAAAGTCACGTGAGACGAGGTGGCTCCAGAAGATACATTGCTAGGCATCGCCGGAGTGTAAGTGCTCTCATCAGACGATGCTTCGGAAGATCTATAATCCCGAATTATCACATTACAGGAAGCTCTGATGGGAGACGTTGCCTGATCGGAGTCAGACTCATCCTCGGATGTAAAAGGATCGTCTATCCAGTAATTTTCTCCATTTTCAAGAGTTAAGGGAGGATGTACCTAATAGTCTTCAGGGACTTCAGGCTCTGGATTACGAGGAGGCTCGTTGACGTGGTCTTGCTCTTGTTCTAGAGCGAGACACTGCAAGATCCTTGCATATTCTTCAAGATCAGGCATGGGAGCCAAATCTTCTTCTTCATCAGCTCTTTGTGGCACAACATTGTTGATTTCCACTGGAGCAACGAGAGGTGCTGGTTCAACAGCATTTTCTTATACAGTCTCTTGGTCTACTTCATCATCAGACCAGGATCCTTGTGGCTGTAGGGGGTTATACCAGATTACTTGCATAAGATGAGACTCAGGAACCCATTCTTCATCGGAGAGATATTCTCCTGTTTCAAGGGACTGCTCCCACTCGTCTGTGTAGTTGGATTCGAATCCATCATCGGTGTCGCTGGACTCATATCCATCAATGGAGAATCCAACTACCGAATTGCCAGAGTATGATGCCTCCTGCGTGGCTTCTTTGAATTGAGGTGGCATGAAATCACTGAGAGTGAATTTTCTTACCCCCTTTGAAGTCTCTGGAAGGGATGTTTTTGTTGCCTCAAGTGAAGCGGTAGAGGAAGCCTTTGCCTTTTCTTTGACTTCTTGTTTTGGCTGTGTCTTTTCTTGTCGTTTGAGCTTAAGGAGATATTTCCTAGCCTGCCTTCGCTATTGAGCTGTAGGCTTTGTTTTCACGACCTCCCAATTTTCATCTTCCAGGAGATCGGGATGTACCTGTAAGATCCCAACCCCAGTTCTTTTGTTTAGCATTGTTTTAATCGTGGTTTAGTTTTTTTTAAGCGAGATTTGATTTAGTTTGACCGCGTATTTGAGTTTGACCGGATTTTTCCTTAATCTTTGAGATTTTGTAGACTGTTGACTTTGGTTTGACCCGGTCCTTATGATTTGTATTTTTATGGGAAATTACTTCGGATTCCTAAAAATCCTGGATTTGGTGTATTTCGACTTATTTTATGAAGTTTAACAACTTTCATGTTTTGACCATTATGATTTGATACTCAGAAATCACGTTTTTCGAGGAAAAAGGGCAAAAATGACATTTTCACTAAATCTGTCCATGAATTTCGAAAATTTCAGAATTTGGGGAAAATATACTTTTCGGAAAGTAGATATTTCGCCGATCGTTTTTGTCTTCTTCGTTGTTTTCGTTCGGGGCCCGCATATACCATTTTCAGCCTTGTGAAGTTTGGGGCCCACAAGACCCACCTTATAAGAGGGGAACCCCTCTCTTCTTCTCCTTCATTCGTTTCCAGCAAGGGTTTGAGCTAGGGCTCTTTCCCTCTCTTCCCACTCTTTCTCTCTCATCTGAAACACCTCTCTCTTGGAGCTTTCATGGAGATTTGATCTCACCTCCTTCTTCCCCAACTCTCAAGCATTCCAAAGACCCCATTTTCAAGAACATTGGGCTAGGACAACCCTCCCCTTCAAGCCCTTCTTCTTATTTGGAACACCCAAAGGTTAGCAATGGTTTTCATTTCTTTAGATCTTTGTTTTCCTCCTCATTTGGAGTGTTTTAATCCCACATGCAATGGGTTTTCATGGAGTTTGGAAAATGATTGATTTATAGGGTTCTTTTGAGCTATTTTGGGGGTTTTATGATTTGTGGAGCTTGAGGCCATAAGAGGACTTCATGGAGTGTTTTTGCATCTTCTCTTGACCAAGGCAAGTGGATTTTCAATTAATATGATGTTTTCATGTTTTTGTTGGGTTTCATGGTTTTTCCTCATGTTGTTCTAATCCTTTATTAATCATGGATTTACTTTGATTGAATGAACCATTGTTACATTGATTTCAATATATGTTATTGCTTTACAATGCATGGGAGGTTTGTTTCCACTTGGTCATTTAGAAAGAAAATTGGACTATCTTGTGTTTGGTGTTCAAAGAGAAACTTTGTTTTGAAAAGGCTTGTGTTTGATCAATTGGATAGATTTATGGATGGTGATTGATGAGTTTGGAAGGTCAAGGAAGGGCCCAAAGAATCTATGAAATTTGTATGAAAGGTTGGAAATGGAAAATGATCAGAAAAACAAAAAAAAAAAGAGAGGAAGAAGACTCGGGCTGGACTGGGCAGGCCCAGTCCGCTCGAGCGACCCAGCTTCTGTCTGGGTCCGCTCGAGCGGGCCTGGGTCCGCTCGAGCGAGCCCAGCTCAGTCTGGGCTCGGGTCCGGGCCTGTTTTGAGGATTTTTGTGGGCCAGTTTGTTGGGGTTTCTTTGGGCCTGATTCAAATCAGTTTTTGGGTCGTTTTTAAGTTCAGTTGTGGGCTGTTTTTAAGACTGTTTTGTGGGCCTGTTCAAGGCCAGTTTTGGGCGGTTTTAAAAACTGGTTATTGGGCCTTTCAGAGTTTGGTTTTGGGCTGCCTTAAAAATCAGTTTTGTGGGCTCGGTTAAAGTTTAGTTTTGGGTTGTTTTTAAAATATGTTTTGTGGGCCAATAAATGTTTAGCTTTGGGCTGTTTTTGAAGTGTGTTTTGTGGGCCAATCAAGCTTAGTGTTTGGACTGTTTTAATAATGGTTTAGGTCTTGTTTAAAGGGGCTATTTTGGGCTAAATGAGTAGGTTATTTGGATTTGGTTCAAGGCCAGTTATGGGCCTGTTTTTAAGAGTTTTGTTATTTCTTCGATACTTGGAAATTTGTGGAATGGGACCAATGAGAGAATGAAAGTATGTAAAATTATCCGGGAATCGTCTGGGTCTCAATGCGCACTTTATCATTTAAATATTATGGATTTTCATTGGCATCAAACGCGCTCTTTACTAATCAATGTTTAAATGATAGTTGTGCATTGAGATGGTTCCTTGGTAAGTCATTAAGTCATCCTACATAATTCCATTCCATTTCAAGTCAGAAAAATGTATTTGTATTTGTATTTGTTTTCTTTGGGGAACTAATTTAAATAGCATCGACGATTTGTTATAAAATCATGTGTCTTCCCATGTTCGAAAGGGTTGATCGTATGATTTTATACAAATCACCTTGATGCGTATTTGAACGGTTTACCAGAGATATTCGTATGTTTTCTCCGATTCGATTTGAAAAGAGATTTGGAGTATGTTTGTCACATTCGGGATTTCTTCGATGAGATTACTGTTTTGATAAGACTCGTATTTGAAAATAAAACCTCGAGGCAAGACGGGGCCAGAGCTATGTGGTGCGAGCCTATGAGCCAAAGAGGCTATGATTCCGAAAACAAAACCCCGAGGCAAGACGGGGCCAGAGCTATGTGGTGTGAGCCCCTGAGCCAAAGGGATTAGTATTATGTTAGATTTGTATCGGTTTGAGTTTGAAAACTAAAGGCACCACTAGGCTTAGGTCACCTTGTCGGGCTGATCACCCGGCTTGGGATCTTTACTCTGTCCGCCAGTTGCAGCTTGGATTCTGTCCGTACCGACCATGGCAACGGTAATTATCTGCCGGTCCCATTTGTATGGCTACGGTTCTGATACTTTTGATCTGCCGGTCCCATTTGTATGGCTACGGTTCCGATCCCATTTTTAGTACCACGTTCAATGGCTACGCTCTGTTTGCTCTTATTACTTCGGTGATAGGAGGATTTAGCTATTTGTGGTCGCCTAGGTTTTATCTGCATATTACTTTGTTTTATGACTCTTACGGGTTCTATTCTTTATGTTTTGATTTAGTTAATGTTTACGATATCGATCGTTTATCATATTGTCGCTATTATTCAGGATTTGAAATGTATTTCCGACGATTAAATGTTTTATGCAGGCTTTTATCTTTTCGAGATAATTGTACATCTGATATTGTTCTTTTACTTGTTTTGATATTTATGTTCGGTCTTTCGATCATTTTAGCATGTTTTATTGCCATTATTGTTTAGACTTTATATTTGGTTTTACGATGATTTCGTCAAGTTTTATATATGTTCTTTTACTTCATATTACTTGATTATTTGCTTGCCAGACCGTTGTGTCTGACTCTTTTTGTTTGGTGCCAGTTCCTTCTCTTTCTATTTGTAGGTGTTTGATCAGAGGAGGCGGTGGGACCGCCGGTCTACGTGAGAGGCTGCCCATTTGATATCATCTAGATGTCAAGTTTGGCACCGGAGTTCGTATCAATCTTTGAGGGTAGTATTTCTGTTTAGTTGGTTATATTTTTGGTATGGCTTGATAGCCTTTTTCTTTGGGTTTGTAATTAAGACATTTGTTAATTGTAACTTGAATATGTGGGAAATAATAGTTTGTTACTACCAGCTCAGTGTGTTCTGATGTATGATTTATGCCAGTCTGTTTATAGATGGCTTTGTGATATTGGTTGCGTGCGACACGGAACCCGATGGCCACGGATTTCGGGTCGTAACACCAAGTGTAGCTTCCGCAAAAAATATACTCTGATTGTGATGAGATTTGATTATCCTCATTCACGCGGATCTTGGGAACTATAACAAAAAGTTTCAAATTATCCCAAATTTTCGCAACCCGAGATCGGTTCGCTGCAGGTCCCGGTTTCGGGGCGTGACAGTACCCATATGGGTTGTCCGTCTGGTGTCGGGTAAGGAACCAGTTCCTCGGACGCTTGGATTGAGTTTATCACCTTGAAGGAAGTAGCGATCTTCTTCTTCGGTGATTTTGATGTTTGTCCACATGTCACCATGTTGACGGAGGCAGACCCATAGTTTTTGTCAAAGGTGATGACTCCATTTTTCCACATCTCGTTCATTTTCTCTCTCACAACAAAGCATTGATTGAGAGGATACGAGATCATCTGGTGGTATGGACAGTACCGAGGATCGTTGGCTTTGCCAACATCACCCGGTCTTTTTGGTTCAGGGAAGGTGAGCTTGCCGTTCGCCACAAGAGCCCCAAAGATTTCATCAACATCTTCACCAAATGGGTATTTCTTCTCTACTCATTCTTTGAAGGCATCTGAGAGTTCAGGTCTCTTACCAGCAGCTTTATTTTCAGCTTTCTTTGGTGGCTGAGGAGCTGACTTGGTCTGCACATTGAGGACCTCTTTCTTCTTTGGTTTAGAGGTTGCAATGGCGGTTGGCTCTTTTCTTGATGATTTCTGACTGTTGAGGTCTTTAATCACCGTTTCAACTTCCATGGAAGCTTCTAGGAGTTCTCCCAGGTTTTTTGATTTGTTGCCGATGATCATGGAGTGGATTCTAGCTCTCATGTTGTTTCGGCAGATGTCGACTAGCGACGCTTATGGCAATACATCATAGCATTTGTATGCCATTGCTTTCCACTTGTGAATGAAGTCATATGTTGACTCATTCTCCCCCTGTTTTAGGCTGCACAGCTGAGCCATAGTAGCGGGATGATCCTCACCTTTGAAGTGAGTCAGGAAGCGTGTCTCTAGCATGGCCCAGTTTTGGATCAAGTCCTCCGGCAGAGTGGAGTACCAATCGAAGGCCGTACCTTTTAGGGTACTTACAAAGAGGCGGATCTTGAGTGCATCTTGATCCACGATAGCTCCCGTCAGGATCTTGAAGTGGATGACATGCTGTCTGGCTGATCCTTTCCCAGTATATGTTTGGAGAGTAGGATGCTTGAATTTGGTGGGGAACGGGACCGAGTCCATCCATAAGGGATATGGTGGCTTGATCCCATGCTCCTTGAGTATATCCTCTTCTTTTTCTTTGGCGAGGATACTGTCTACGTCCTTTTTGGTAAGGGCGCGTGACTCATTTTCTTCTCCATTTACCTCATTGTCTTGATGATTCGGAGGAGGTTCATTGTTCGCCTGATTTTGAAAGGTGAGGAGAAGGCTTTCCATCAGAGTTTCAATCCTCTACTGGCCTTGTTCCAACTGCTGGATGCGGGTGATCGCATCATCTTGAGGTGGATTGCGGGATGGTGGCTCAGAATTTGTAGCCAAGAAGTTCATCCTTCGTGATTCGAATGAAGAAACTATCCTGGTGCTTGAGCTGGGGCTCATTCTTTTTGAAGAAGAGCTTGAGGAAGGATCACTCTGCCGTCCTTTCCTTAAAGGAGAAGGGGATTCTTCTGAATGTCCTCTTGTCCTGGAGACGCTGCGGGTCATTGGACGTCGGACATGGATTTTTGTTGCTGACTTTTGCCGTCTTCTGGTTTTTCCAACCATATGGACGGCAGCAACTTGGTTGGGTCTTTCTTTTTCGACCCATTTGGGAGAGACTTGAAGTGTAGGAAGCTGGGTCCTTTGCTTCTCTAGTCTCTTTTGCCGATACGACGCGCGGCGGCGTATACGACGAGCAATTTGAGCTTCGGTCAGCTCTGGCTGGGTTTGACGATTAAGGATGTGCTCCCTCGGGCGCAACAGCCGAGCCTGTCTTCTTTGCAGCTGGGCAAGGACAGGATGCGAACCCTGTCCTTCGCCTGTTGTAGTGAAGCTTTGAATTTTTGGAGTTCGGACCCAGTAGAGACGAAGGGTCGAACTACAGGTTTGTAGGCCTTAGCAGGTGCTTGCAGAGGCCTGTTGATGCATGATCTGATTTTGGGCTTGTAGGAACAAGCCGGCTCATGCTGGGTTGACTTGGGAGTCAGGTTGGAGATGGGTCTCTCCTCTTTCATGTAAGCAAGAGGGTAGAACTGGTTCTCTTTGAGTGGGGCTAGGAATGCTGGCTTGGTAGATGTTTGGGACCTTCTCTGTTTTGGTGAAGGTCTTGGGGACCAAGTCTTGGGATAGACCTTGTCGTTTGCTGGTCGAGGCTTCGTGGGGCTGCCACGGGCTTCGGGCCTTCTGGTGCTCGCCTTTGGTGTCAGGGTAGTGACACGTTGAGAGGCGAGTTTTTGCTTCTTGGAAGGAGTAGTTTGTTCCTCGAGAAGTGGGAATGGTCCCAGCGTACCAAAGACGATAGTCCGGGGAGTTGAGGTCGACCCGGAGCTCAGAGAGTTGCCGAGGGAGTTGACGCTTCGGCAGCTGATGGGGCGCTTGTAGGTGCGCGTAGTTTGCTTCTGTTGAAGCATGACATGGTGCTTGCTTTCATCGAAAGTAATGGTAAGCGATGCTGCCATTGTTAGTTTTTTTCGAAAATTTCTGAAACAAGACCACATCCATTAGTAATCACAAAAATATAATGATCATAAATGGAAAGTTCTATGGTTTTGTGTTTTCAAATTGCTCGAGGAAGATGACCCAAGCAATATAAAGAAGGCAAAACACCATAGAGGGTACAATTGTTCTGATCGCAGGTATGGTAAGCCCAGAATGAGCATCCCAGTGACTGCTAGAAGCAATTGTGAACTTAAATTCGACTTATCGAGAAGCAGAGCTTGCTCGAGGTAAGAAGAATATAAAGTTGGAGTTACAAATGTGTCGGTCGCAGTACAGTAGACCCTGAAAGGGCGTACTAGTACCGCTAGACACAAATGTTTTGAGACCGCATCCATGAGATGAGATTCTCTATTTTGAAAGGTCAAGATTGGATTCATCAAAGAGAGCTGATGGTATTCCGATCTGAACACGGGCTCAGCGATTTCCGCGAGCGCCAGTGCTCAGAAAGAAATGAACCATAATTTCTCGGATCTGAATCCAGAAATGATGAGTTTTTTTTTTTTTTTGAAAGGCCAATATCGGGTTCATCAAAGAGAGCAAAAGGCACTTCAATTTTGAACACGGGCTCAGCGATTTTCGCGAGCGCCATGTTGGATACCGCGATCACTGAGAGGGGGGGTGAATCAGTGATTTCTAAAAACAGGTCCAATTCAACAACAAAACAAGTCAAACCACACAATGACACCAGATTTAACGTGGTTCACCGAAAGGCTACGTCCACGGTTCAAAGACTGTCCGAACACCAATCCGGGACAGATCTGAATCTTATTTAGTCGCACCAACGACAAAGAGCACCAACCCTTAGTTTCAGATAGCACCAACTATCTAGGAAGCACCAACTCCCTTTACAATTTATCTGCACCCACAGATAGGATCACCAAACCCTAAACACCAAGCACCAACTTGATGTAAAAACAGAATAGAAGATTAACTCTGTCTACAGCCCTTCCCTTCTACAATTCTCTCTCTCTCAATCCCTTACAAATTGAAATTAAAGCATAAACAGAGAGACACTTAACTCATGGACGAATCACCATCTTCTAGAGCATAATCTCGTCCACAATTGCTGTAGAAAACGTCACCACATCAGCACACAGCAACACACACCAGCAGCTTCTTCTTTCTCTCAAGAACTCTCTAAAACTCTTCTCTATTCTTTCTCTCTTCTGGTGTATATTTTAGAACGACCCTTACATGCCTTTTTATAGGTTTTGATAACCCTTAATTGTATTTAAAACGGGCTACAATTCGTTTAGAAAGAGTCCCAAACAAATTAGATAAGAGTGCTGAATTTTCGTGCAAAACTTCTAATTCTGCGCAACTCTGGTTCCCGTGCTCGGTCGACATCATGGCTTGCTCGGTCGACCGAAGACACTGACTGGAAACATACAACTTTTGAGCTCGGTCGACATCCTGGGGTCCCGGTCGACCGAAGACACACTGTGTCACGAAAATAACTGAGAGGTGCCTGAAACTGTTTTCTGCAGGTTTCTTCTTGCTCGGTCGACCGCATGAAGAGCCCGGTCGACCGGTCACTCTGTTTCAGGAAATCTGAATTCCTGACAGTTTCAATTCTGATTCTTCTCTTCAGCTCTATCAATACCAGCTTATTAAAATCATGTTTGTGACAATGTGTTGACAAGAATTCCAACTCAAAACAATACTTGAGATGCTAACTTCTTCAATTCATCAAAAGACTTCTCAAGTCATCTCAAATTCCAACAATCTCCCCCTTTGGAATTGTTGGCAACACTATTGGAATTTCAACACTTTCAACTCCAGCTTGCAGCTCTTCCAAGTTCTTTTCAACACTCACTTGGAACCAATTCTGAAATTCTGAAATAACAACCATGCATTTTCAACAATCTCCCCCTAGCTTTCATAGCATAACATCTCTCCTTAGCTTTCATAGCATAACATCTCTCCTTGCTATCATAGCATAACATCTCTCCCCCTTTGACAACAAGTCCAAAGGGACCAAACTGAGGAGCGAATAGGATATTCAATGAATGCATTGCTCCCCCTTTCAAGTACAACTCCTACGGTTTAGGAGAGTGAGTAACTCCTAACTTTTTCCGGAGATACTCGAAGACTTCCTTTGGCAGAGGTTTCGTGAAAATATCAGCCACTTGCTCAGTTGTTGGAACATATTCCAACTTGACCTCTCCATCAGCAACTTTATCTTTAAGAAAATGATAACGAATTGCTACATGCTTTGTTCGAGAGTGCTGAACAGGATTCTTAGATATATGAATTGCACTCGTGTTGTCACAGAGGATCGGCGTAGGATCCGTTGTAGGAACTCCTAGATCAGAGAGCATTTGCCGCATCCATAACACTTGCGTACAACAAGTTGCCGCTGCAATATATTCCGCTTCCGCTGTCGAAAGGGATACTGAGTCTTGCTTCTTACTATGCCAAGCAACTAATCTTTCTCCAAGATAAAATGCGCCGCCGCTAGTACTCTTGCGATCATCTACGCATCCAGCCCAATCGGCATCAGAATATGCAACAAGAGTGAAGGATTTGCCTTTGGGATACCAGATACCAAGCTCCATAGTACCTTTCAGATATCGAAAGATTCGTTTCACTGCTGTAAGGTGCGTTTCAGTTGGTGCTGCTTGAAAACGTGCAACCATACATACTGCTTGTAGAAGATCTGGTAGCAGTTAAGTAGAGCAAGCTTCCTATCATAGAGCGATAGGTGGTATGATCAACGGACGAGGCCTTATCATCTTTGCTAAGCTTTGTGTTCGTTGACATTGGTGTGCTCACTGGCTTGCTGTCTTCCATATTGAACCGTTTCAGCATTTCCTTAATGTACTTCATTTGTGATATGAAGATACCATGTTTCAGCTGCTGAACTTGTAAACCAAGAAAGAACTTTAGTTCTCCAAGCATCGACATCTCAAATTCTTTCTTCATCTCTTCAGCAAAATTCCTGCACATCTCCTCATCATTGCCACCAAAGATTATGTCATCAACATAAACAATGACAACCAGCTGTTTGCTTATCTCAGTTTTGACATACAGATTGCTATCAACCATTCCTTTTCCAAAACCGATCTTGCGGAGATAGAGATCCAGCCTTGCATACCATGCCCTTGGCGCTTGTTTCAGTCCATAAAGAGCCTTTTTCAACTTGCACACTAGATCTGAATTTTTACTGATGAGAAAACCATCAGGTTGCTCAATGTAGACCTCTTCTTCAAGTAAACCATTCAAGAAAGCTGACTTTACGTCCATCTGAAATACCTTGAAGGTTTTGTATGCTGCCAATGCAAGAAACATACGAATGGCTTCCAGACGAGCCACCGGTGCAAAGGTCTCTTCAAAATCTATGCCTTTAACTTGAGCATAGCCTTTACAAACCAACCTTGCTTTGTTTCTAATGACTTGACCATCTTCATTCAGCTTATTCCGAAAGACCCATTTAGTACTAATAACATTCTTATCAGTAGGTCTAGGAACAAGTTCCCATGTGGAGTTCTTCTCAATTTGCTCCAGCTCCTCATGCATAGCTTTCAACCAACTTTCATCGAGACTGGCTTCAGCCACAGTCTTGGGTTCAATGGTGGACACAAGTGAGTAATTGCTAACTACACTTTGTCTAGTTTGAACGCCTGCCTTAGGATCTCCAATGATTTGATCCTTAGGGTGTTGCTCTACCCAAGTGCTGTGCTTCTTAGATGAAGTATCTTCTGAGTCATCCTTTGATTGCTCAGAATCATTAGATTCAGCCATCTCATCATCAATCTCACTCGAGTCCTCATAAACTGGACTGTCATTATGAGTTGCATTCTTTGGTTCAATATTCTCATCTATTCTCACATCAGCACTTTCTATGATTTTTCTGGTTCTTTTGTTAAGACACCTATATGCCTTGCTAGTAGAGGAGTAACCCAGAAATATACCTTCGTCAGCTCTTTCTTCAAATTTGCCCAGATTTTGTTCGAGCCGCTTGATGTAACACTTGCTGCCGAAGACTCTAAAGTGCTTGACTGTTGCTTTTCTTCCAAACCATAGCTCATAGGGAGTTTTGTCTTCATGTGGCCTGATCAAGCATCGATTTTGAATGTATACAGCCGTATGAATTGCCTCTTTCCAATACTTGTCAGCCATCTTGCTTTCACTTAGCATCGTACGAGCCATCTCTTGTACGGTGCGATTCTTCCGTTCCACAACTCCATTTTGCTGTGGAGTTCTAGGGGCTGAGTACTGTCTTTGAATGCCATGATGTTCACAATATTTAGTGAACTCTTCAGATGTGAACTCGCCTCCACGATCAGACCTTAAAATCTTGATACGTTTTTCCAATTGATTTTCAACCTGTGCTTTAAACACTTTAAAACGATCAAGTGCTTGATGCTTATGCTTAAGAAACAATACCCATGTCATACGAGTATAATCATCAATGCATAACATGAAATACTTATCTCCATTGGTGCTTTGAGTTCGCATCGGTCCACAGAGATCAGTGTGCACTAGCTCAAGAGGTTTCTTGGAATGATGCTCCTTTACTTGAACATAACCCTCGTTTGCTTTCCCTTTTGGCAAGAGTCGCAAATGGGATTGGAAGGCTTTTCAACTGTAGACATGCCTCTTACAGCCTTTGATTTGCAAATCTTTGACATGTTATCAAAGCTTAGATGCCCAAGGCGTTTGTGCCACAACCAACTTTCCTCTGTCCGACTCATCAAGCAGGTCTTTTCAGCTCCATCTGACAATGTATAGAGATTTCCAGCAGTTCTTGATCCAGTTGCCACTGTTTTGCCGTTGCTACTCTTCTTGATGGCAAACCCATTCTTTGTGAAGATAACTTCGTGACCCTTGTCACAGATCTGGCTCACACTAAGCAGGTTGTGTCTCAATCCAGACACATATAAGACTTCTTCCGATCTGATCTTGTTTGCCATAAGCTGAATAACACCTTTTCCGCAGATTTTGGCACCATCATTGTTGCCAAACTTCACTGAACCGCCTTCATAGTGCTGTAATTTGATGAATTTCTCTTTATCACCAGTCATATGGCTTGAACAACCACTATCAAGGACCCATGGTGCTGCCTTCTTTTGTGCATTGAATGCCGTTTGCACAATGAGAGATTCTTTGGGACTTTCTGCACTTTGCTTTGCTCTCCAAGCCTTGACTAACTTGGGTTTCTTTTCAACCTGAAATTTGTTAGAAATATGCAACCTACAATCCCTAGCCAAGTGTCCATAATTATGACACATATAGCACTCAATTTTGTGGCTACTTAGGATTGAAAAAGGATTCCTAGTCACAAGTGGGCTGTTTCTTACATAGAATTTGCAATCAGCTCTTTTATGTCCAAACATATTACAATGAAAGCAATAACCATAGAATTTGTATCTTCTTTGTGGCTGGTTAATCTTCATTACCTTTCTAACAGGAATGGACTCCTTTCTAGGTTGAGTGGGCTTCATAGAGTTAGAAGGTGCAGTGACTTGCTTCACAAACTTTTTCTTTTCAGGAGGTGCAATCTTAGAGGATTCACCTTTCTCAAATCCTAGACCAAATCTGAAGTGGGCAGGTCTTTGAACTTTCAGTAGTTCATCGAGTTTCATAGTCCCTTCAATCGCTTGGAGCGCTTTGAGTTTTTTGCTATTTTCCAAATTTTCAGCCTTTGCTCTAGCGATCTCAGTTTCAAGTTTCATAGCCTCTTCCTTTTTGAGACTTATTTGGTTTTCAAGGACTTCTACCATTCTTTTATATTCTTCTACTTGAGTTTTCAAAGCAATAATAGAACTTTCAGATTCATGGAGAAGTTTCAGATTTTTCTTACTTGATTTGCGTTCCATGCTAAGCTCCTCAAGTGCGGCTATGAGTTCCTCTTCAAGATTGACTTCAGCCTCCTCTTCCTCTTCCGGATCTAGCTCTTCTTCTTCTTCAACAGTGACCATGAAGAGAGCTTCGGTTGATTCATCATCGTCTGAAGTTTCAGACGTGCTGTCATCTTGTTGACATAGAAAGTTTTTAGCTTTGCCCCTTTTTCTGAAATTTCTCTTTCCTTTACTCTTTTCAGCATAAGAGTCATTATCATTGTCTTCTTTTAGGGGACACTTCGCAGCAAAGTGACCAATACCTCCACAATTGAAGCATTTAAAGGGTAGCTTCCCTTTGTACTTGCCATTGCTTCCTTTCTTCAACTTTCTAACAAATTGAGCCTCAAGCTCATCATCATCGGTATCAACATCATGACCAGCAGTCTCTTTTGCCTTTTTCTGAACTTTGAAGGCCGCTTCTTTATCAGATGAAGACGTCTTTCCTATGCGCATCTCATAGGCAGTTAGAGAACCATGTAATTCATCCATGGAAAATGCATTCAGATCTTTGGCTTCTTCGATGGCTGAGACTTTTGAATCAAACCGGGGAAGAAGAGATCTTAGAACCTTTTTGACGATGACCGGCTCTTTAATCTCCTCCCCTAGTCCACGAATGTCATTCGTGACTTCATTCACTCGTTGTATATACGAGTCAACATTCTCGCTTTCCTCCATGCGAAGAGACTCGAATTGAGAGCGATGAGTTTGCAATTTGGCTTCTTTAATCTTCTCATCACCTTCATGTATGCTTTGCAACTTGTCCCAAATTTCCTTGGCTGTTTTGCATGCAATTACTTTGACAAGCTCGCTGTCCACAAGGCCACTAAAGAGTGCATTCTGCGCCTTGGAGTCGTTGTCTGCCAACTTCTTCGATGCTGTATCATTGGGTACGGTGGCAGCATTGTAACCGGCTCTGACAGCCTCCCAAACATCATAGCCAAGAGATTTGATGAAGGCTTGCATCCTAATCTTCCAAAAGGAGTAATTAGAACCATCAAACAGAGGTGCTTTCATATTCCCTGTATTGACTGCCATGTGATTTGACAAGTGATCACCCTTAGCGTATTAAACTGATCAAGGGAACCTCGCTCTGATACCAATTGTTGGATACCGCGATCACTGAGAGGGGGGGTGAATCAGTGATTTCTAAAAACAGGTCCAATTCAACAACAAAACAAGTCAAACCACACAATGACACCAGATTTAACGTGGTTCACCGAAAGGCTACGTCCACGGTTCAAAGACTGTCCGAACACCAATCCGGGACAGATCTGAATCTTATTTAGTCGCACCAACGACAAAGAGCACCAACCCTTAGTTTCAGATAGCACCAACTATCTAGGAAGCACCGACTCCCTTTACAATTTATCTGCACCCACAGATAGGATCACCAAACCCTAAACACCAAGCACCAACTTGATGTAAAAACAGAATAGAAGATTAACTCTGTCTACAGCCCTTCCCCTCTACAATTCTCTCTCTCTCAATCCCTTACAAATTGAAATTAAAGCATAAACAGAGAGACACTTAACTCATGGACGAATCACCATCTTCTAGAGCATAATCTCGTCCACAATTGTTGTAGAAAACGTTACCACATCAGCACACAGCAACACACACCAGCAGCTTCTTCTTTCTCTCAAGAACTCTCTAAAACTCTTCTCTATTCTTTCTCTCTTCTGGTGTATATTTTTAGAACGACCCTTACATGCCTTTTTATAGGTTTTGATAACCCTTAATTGTATTTAAAACGGGCTACAATTCGTTTAGAAAGAGTCCCAAACAAATTAGATAAGAGTGCTGAATTTTCGTGCAAAACTTCTAATTCTGCGCAACTCTGGTTCCCGTGCTCGGTCGACATCATGGCTTGCTCGGTCGACCGAAGACACTGACTGGAAACAGACAACTTTTGAGCTCGGTCGACATCCTGGGGTCCCGGTCGACGGAAGACACACTGTGTCACGAAAATAACTGAGAGGTGCCTGAAACTGTTTTCTGCAGGTTTCTTCTTGCTCGGTCGACCGCATGAAGAGCCCGGTCGACCGGTCACTCTGTTTCAGGAAATCTGAATTCCTGACAGTTTCAATTCTGATTCTTCTCTTCAGCTCTATCAATACCAGCTTATTAAAATCATGTTTGTGACAATGTGTTGACAAGAATTCCAACTCAAAACAATACTTGAGATGCTAACTTCTTCAATTCATCAAAAGACGTCTCAAGTCATCTCAAATTCCAACACGCCAGTGCTCAGAAAGGAGAAGACCAAGATTTCTCCAATCTAAACCCAAAATGACGAAAGTTTTTTTTTTGAAGATTTTTTATTAAATAGTTTTTTTTATTTTTTGAAGATTTTTTTTAAAAAAATCTTTTTTTTATTTTTATTTTATTTATTTTATATTTTTTTTCTTAAGATTTTTTTTTGAAAATTTTTTTATTTTTTATTTTTTATTTTTTATTTTTTATTTTTTATTTTAAAATTTTTATTTTTAAAAAATTTATTTTGAAAAAAATTTATTTAAAAGACGAGAGAGTACACATAGGCCTCCTAACCCGGTCTTATGAAATCTCGATTGATAGAATTGCCCCTAGGTAAGGGTAGGATTACTTAATGAACCCGTTTAGAGGACACTTGCCTAGAACAGTTAAGCTGTCTCCACACTCTGGACAAGGCTTTTCTTGAATCAACCATGATCAAAGAACGCAGTTGGTTTAACCTTAGTGGTCTATGTCTTTTTTGTTTTTGTTTTTTTATATATTTATTTTTTATTTTTTTGATTTTTAATGAACTCATCGAAGAGAAATGATGGCCCAAAACCTTAGTCGAACAGGCTCAACATTTCTGCAAGCACGATGAACGATAGGAAAGGATGAAGGTTTCTCAATTTTGAATCCAAACTGAGAAATCTAAATTTCTTTTGTTTTTATATATATATATATTTTTTATTTTTTGATTTTTAATGAACTCATCGAAGAGAAACGATGGCCCAAAACCTTAGTCGAACAGGCTCAACATTTCTGCAAGCACGATGAACGATAGGAAAGGATTAAGGTTTCTCAATTTTGAATTCAAAATGAAAAATCTGATTTTTTTTTGTCATTTATTTATTTATTTATTTTTTTAGATTTTTAATGAACTCATCGAATAGAAACGATGGCCCAAAACCTTAGTCGAACAGGCTCAATATTTCTGCAAGCACGATGAACGATAGGAAAGGATCAAGGTTTCTCAATTTTGAATCCAAACTGAGAAATCTATTTTTTTTTGTTTTTTTTGTTATTTTTTTTTAGATCTTTAATGAACTCATCAAAGAGAAACGATGGCCCAAAACCTTAGTCGAACAAGCTCAACATTTCTGCAAGCACGATGAACGATAGGAAAGGATCAAGGTTTCTCAATTTTGAATTCAAAATGAAAAAAATCTGATTTTTTATTTTTTTTTTTTTTTTAGATCTTTAATGAACTCATCGAAGAGAAACGATGGCCCAAAACCTTAGTCGAACAGGCTCAACATTTCTGTAAGCGCGATGAACGATAGGAAAGGATCAAGGTTTCTCAATTTTGAATCCAAAATGAAAGTTTTGATTTTTTTTTTTGAAAAGAGAAAGAGTGGAAATAAATTCAAAGAATTAGAAATTTCCAAAAAATCTCATCTCATTTTTTTTAGATGCGGAATTCAACATAGGCCACCAATTAGAAAGTAGCCAAGGAATCGAGAAAAGAAATATAAGCATAGAGCAAAAGATATGATATGCAAATATTTCATTTCTAGCATTGTGTTCTCAAATGAACGGGTCCCACCGGGTGTGCCAGCTTGATGGACCGCGCTCCTGCCTAGTCCTACCGAGGTCGGCGGACGTGGGAGTCCGTTGGGTCCGACCCTTTCGTAACCGTGGGGGCAAGGGCGTGCATCAACATTTCTTTTGTGTTGGTGTGCCAGATTTTCTATTTTTACTTAGAATTGCAAGTGGTGATCCGGAGATCAACCTTCACAAGTAAAAAAGAAATCAACTTCTTTCAAGTTTTCCATTGCACATATATTTAAGAAAAGAGACATTTTCTTGATTTGCCGTGAAAGGCGTTTATAGTCGATTTTTGGCGTTTATAGCCGATTTACAATTCTTATCAATAATGAAAGACAAGAGTTGTGATTTTTATCTCATTATAAAAAAATACAAACTACAATGAAAAGCAAGAAAAGGATGATCTAACTTCTCAGGAGATTGTGGAGGACCCGTTCAGATTGACGGTCGCAAGCCATATGTGGACTTCGCCATCATCCATGCAGATGAGAACAGAGGATGCTATTGATTCGCTTGGCTTGGCTATAACCTTAGGTTTTTAGAGAACAAAGACCAAAAGGAGGTCCTATGTCCAATAAAAAGCCGAGTAGACGGGCTGAAAAGCCACGTCTAAGCCATTCGGAGGCAGAAGGAGAAGGCAAGGACCTTGGGGGGGGTACCCCCCAAGGGACTTTTGTCACCTTGTAGCGGTGGTCGGTGTAGAACTTCCGCGGAGGTTTCTCTCTTTCCTTCTCTGAATTTCTGTGCTTTGTCTGTGTCTCTATGTGTTTTCCGTGTTATCTCTCCTTTCTTCTTGGAGAGCTCTCCTATTTATAGGCTTTTTGGTAGCCATTTAGGAGGGTTTATGGGCTTTTATTGTCATTAAGCCACATAATGGGAGGAGTTACAGGATTTAATTCCTTTATTTTGTAACTCCTTTTTCTTGGCTTCTGATTGGCCGGAGGAGATTGAGGGCATTTAATCGCCTTTAATCGCCATGATGGGAGGAGTTTCATGGGTTAAATGCCATGAATCTCTTGACTTGTAACAACCGGATGCTTGCTTCTAATTGGGCCGTCCAAAGAAATGGATTAATGACTGTAATAAAGCTAGTCAATTAATCGCATTAAGTGGTCGTCGAGCAGTTGAAGAGTCGCGGGCCGTGCCGCGTCTTTTGGGATTCTTCTGGCGATGATCATCGATGGATCTTCATGTAGATCGACATCGGATGACCATGTAACTTCACGTGTTGGTTGCCAACAGCAGGCCGGTGCCATCTGTCCTGCCGATTTCTCGATCGGTCGGGTAGAAAGCACACTTTTTTTTGGTTGACCAGTTGGCGATCAATGTTGATTTCGATACTCTTGATGATTAACCCGTGTTTTTGACGGATGTCAGAGGATTTGGTGTCTCAAAAGTATGAATTTTGGAAAATACCAGAGGCCGGACGCTTCGAATCGAGAAAAAACGGCGAAAAACGGGGTTTCCGGGGCCCACCGGGTGATCCCGGGCCCTAGGGTCGCTGGCGACCCTGGGGTTTTTTCCCCCTTTTGTCCCGTTTTGTGTCCGTTTTTGTTGTTTTTTTATTCTTTTTTCTTCTGTATTTTTCTTGACATTTTTGACAATTTATTGGCCTGATTTCCCTGTAGAAAATCTGATGAGAATCCTTGTATTTTATTTTGCAAAGTTTCCAGTTTTCCGAGAAAGACGAAGACTTTGTTAAGCAGAGCGGCCGATTTTCCGTCAGAAGCTGAAACTTGGGCAAACGATGTCGGAATGACCTAAATTTGGGGTGAAGCCTGCTGAGCAATAAATAAGACCAACCATAGGCTTTTGTTTGAGTTTTGAAGCCGTTTAGGGCCCTATCACTAGTAGACTTTGCTTTTGTCGCGATGAAGATGTCGCGGTTTGATGTGCGGTTAACCGATGTCCGATTGACTTGAAATTTGACAGGGAACCTATTGGAGTCATTTTAAGATGATCCATAGGCTCTGTCTTGGAAACCATGGTCCCGGGGAGCTTCGTCGCCGAGAGGCCTGATTTGGCTTCCGAGCGTCAAAGTATGGTCAAATGTTGTCGAAATGACCTGAAATTTGACGTGTAGCCCTTTGTAAGCATTTTGAAGCCGTCCATGTGCTCTGTCTGATGAGTGATGACCTCGGTGGTTCTCGCCGCCGAGAGGCTTGATTTAGCTGTTCGAGGGTTGATGTAGGGTCAAACGTTGTCGGTTTGACTCGGAACTTGACGTGGAGCCTTTGGGATGTATTTCGAGACCATCCATCGGCTCTGATCGAAGATTTGGTGTCTCCGATGCTTTCGCCGCCGGGAGCTCCTTTTCAGCTGCTGGAGAAGCGAAGTTAGGCCAAAACAATTTTGAGATGGCCCGAAACTTCTTGTGTACTCCTCTTTTGGTTGTCTTGAAGGATCTTGCAGTTTTTGTTTGATTCTGACAAGATTTGATTTTTTGGAAGTAGCATTGCCTATTTATGGTAGGTTGTGACTTCATGTAGCTCTTTGGATCTTGAAGAGGCAAAGTGACATTTTTGGTGTCAACAAGCTTGATGTTAAATTGAATACCCGGAGTTGTTCATCCTTGAAAAAAAAGAAGTTGGTTCGGTCTACGCGTCGGGAGCCATCTGCTTTTAAGTATGCACTCTCGATCAAAGATAGCATTCCAGCTAGATCCAACAGTTTAGAAGTAATGAAGAGGAAGGAGAAACTCAGTGTCAGTCGCACTCGATCATGCACGTTAGAGCATTTGCTTCCTAAGTCTTTAGGACCCTATATTGAGAGTATTAAGGATGTTGAAGCAGATGGTAACTGTGGATTCAGAGAAATAACTGGTCTTCTGGGCATGGGTGAGGATAGTTGGATGTAGGTTAGACTGGGTTTGAGCAATGAACTGCAGATGTATCAAAATTATTATTCATTGGTATATGGAGGAGGTGATAGGGTTGGGGAGCTGTATTATGCCTTGGCATACTATGATAGCCATCCTCCATTTGCTAGTTGGATGACAATACCAGACATGGGTCACCTGATATCTTCATATTATAATGTTGTATTGGTCCATCTTTTTGTGCAGTAGTGCCTTACTTTCCTACCTTTGAGATCATCCCCGACTCCACCTTGTAACCACAAAGTTATCGCGATTAGTTTCGTCAATGGTAACCATTTTGTTCAGGTCTTCATGACACCCGGGGCTCCCATGCCTCCCATTGCTACAAATTGGTCTAGACACCACCACCCTAATGCTAACGGATGGCAACTACCATATGCTCAGAGCATCGAGTGATTCAAAGAAATAAGTGGAGACAGTGTCGCAACACAGGAGTCGGTTAATCTTGACAATGATTAATTTCTTATACTTTCAACTTGATGTAAACAAATTTAATACATGATGTTGAAATGCAAGCAACCTTTTATGTTATTATGTTGTTTGTTTATTCTTTAAGACCCCTCCTTGGTTGAATGTGGGTAGGCCAATCTAATGGCAATTAAAATATATTGCATAGAACACAAGTAGATGTGCAAAACAATTATGCACAGCCAACAGTTGCCGAGCACAATGGATCTGCTCGGCACCTGTTGGCCGAGCAGGCAGTTTCTGCATGGTATATGTTGGCCGAGCAAAATGTATCTGTATGGTACATGTTGGCTGAGCAGAATGCATCTGCATGGTACATGTTGGCCGGGAGGAATTTATATGCGCGGATTGTTTTGGCCATGCAGTGCTGTAGGTTGGTGGACATGTTGTATCCCATTTTGAAGATGCATGTAGATGTTCATAAAAAAAATAAAAGGAATCAAATATTACATATAAGAAGTTAAAAATCATAAAAGTTCATATACATGAAACAAAATTCTTCAATTGACACATTAAAGTTTGTAGATAATATCCAAGCTCAGCCAAATAAAAAGATATTCCTTTCTTGCAATTACTTATACATTTCATAAAAAAAAATACATTGACCAATCCAAATTTCCAAAAGAGCCTGGAGCAATCATAGCTGCAACTGCAATTTCACTGTTGGAGTGTATCAGGATTCTGTTGGCAGGACCTTCAAATACGGCATTACCAGATGATTTCCTCAATCGTATTAAGAGTAAATGGATTCTGACACATATGGGCTTTAAAACTCCAGATCAGTGTTTTCTATTTAATTCAAATCCCTTTTCCGTCATCATCGAAAAATGGGGAGGCCTTTTGGAACTGAAAGATGCGCCGTTCATCCAAGTAGAATACTATGGAGCTGATATTTCACTGTGTATGGAAGAACTCAAGATGATTGGTGTGAAAGTTGAAGTGTGGATGTACTCTCGTGTCAGTATCTATACCCCTTCTTGTTCCAAAAGCCCTCCAAGCATCACTGCTGCGCACGTCGGCGATACGTCACTAGCAAGCCATCCAGAATCTCGAGGGTCGTCTGCAATGCCCTATAGTAGCAGTCACCTAGCTGGTCCGGTTGCTCAAGCGTGGCACGAATATTGTCCTTCGCTTGAAGGATCTATAAGAAACAATACAATGTGTCAAAGGTAATTTTAAATAATAGTTGCATCGATGTTTGAAATAAGATAGTTTAAAATGGCCTCACTGTTCTCAGAGTCGGGTCGTCTCTACCCTCATTAGCGTCATAGTGGAAATGGCGGGGGTTCTGTACACGAGGGTGTGATATCCTAGTCTACCACTCGAGGTAGTCCGGTGAACACTCCCATGCATGCTGTGCTTGATGGCCGCGGTGCGCCAGAGATAATACATGGTCCTCCCAAGTAATCCAATACCGGTCGATAAACGTATAGGAGACCTTGTATTTACCAACAGAAGTTCCCCGAGTAACACGAATGGGTGCGAGCGGTGCGGGTGGGATGGTCTGTACGTAGCCAATTTGTCAAAGAACCCTGTGTGGGTGGTGTCGCGACCCCGGATCGGGACTAAGGGAAAAGAGGCCGAGTCCGGGATCGGGACACGGTGATGCTGATGCCGCGCCACGTGCATCTCTTTGGCTAAACCGCACACGGCGTTAAAAGAACATTTACCCGTACACGTGATTTCCCACAGGGTTCCGCGGTGAGGATTATCTTTACACATCATCTCACATATAACCATATCAAATATATTCTCAAGATTGCGGAAGCGTGTAGCAAACCATACTAATACCATTCAAATCCATAAACAAGACTGATTTATGGTTAACATGACAAGATATCAGGATGAGCAATGATCATAAGCATATTTCCCCAAAAGTAAAGTTAAGTATATTTACAAAATATCAGTTGATTAATGCCCCAAAATAACGGTCAACAAAGACAGTACAACCAAATGAAACCTAGAATAAAGATATAATAAGTTCCCAAAGTGTATCGTTCTCAAGGCAAGGCCGAATGTCTATATGACATCATCGGCTTGCCACTCAACCACTCGCTGCGGTTCACCGACCGCCTCCTCCGGCTCCTCCTCAACGGCAATAAGCTCGGGACCTGAGTACCAAAATAAATGGATCAGACACGATGGTCTGGCAGGTGGGTGAAAAGATATAACAATAATTCAAAACGATGATGCCTTTAGAAACATAGTAGAATCTAGAAAAACAATAAATTTTCATAAAAGAATGATGCCTCATGTAAAAGAGATACGTATGCTATAAAATCATGTAGAGGTACCAATGATTCGGGGACTAACAAGATGGCAACCACACAAAGCTAAATCCTCTCTCACAAAAGTGATAAGAGCACATCGGGACATTGACCTCAGTCACACGAGGTGAGGAGAATCAACGACGTTGACTTCAGTCACACGAGGTGAGGAGAATCAACGATTTTTATATAATAAATACATATAATACTCTGCGGGACCACGGTAGCGAACCGGGTATATCGGGGCGAGGCGGGAACCATGCTGCGGCAGGTATAACTGAAGGGGGATATCCAAACCGGCGGATCAAACCGATGAGGTTATCCAAGCTTAGTGGTGCCGACTCATAGGTAACATGCGAAAATCAAAACAAATAAATACACATAACGGGGCGGGAACCCATAGGTACAAAACGTATAAAAGTCGGGACGGGTCTAAACAATTAACAATATGGTAACACAATGTTCTCGGTTCAAGAGTACTCACAAATCACGATTGAAATCTCAAAATAGGGGATTGATTGAAAATCAAATACAAATAGTTTCCAATATCTTTACAGGCTAACAAAAGAGTTTCTAGAATTGAATCAGTGCGAATAGGGTCCCGTATGTCGGTTATGATGAAATTTTGGTACTCTTTAAGAGTTAGGGACATTCCGGGTCCTTATACACATTGGTCAATCTAGAAGACCTCATGGAATCTCCATGATGAGGTTCCTCCTTCTTCCGGACTTCATATAACGCCTTACATGGCATTGGGGCTCCATATGATACCTCCCCAAGCCTAAAAATTAAGTTTCAAACCCTTAGGCATTGACCCATGACAGACAGGCAGTTCGCTCGAGCGAACTGGGAGGTTCGCTCGGGCGAGCAGCTCTCTGTTTGGGGTTCGCTCGAGCGGACTTTAAGGTTCGCTCGAGCGGGCCTGTTCAGATTATGTTGGCTCGAGCGATCAGAGGGGTTGGCTCGAGCCAACGAGGTTCTGTGACGGGTTCGTTCGAGCGATGTGTCACGGTCGCTCGAGCGAACTGTCCAGAAACTCATTTCTGAGTACAGTCCGTTCCTTCTTTTTTTTTCTCCCTTTCATTATCCTTTGGGCATCCTTTTATACATACAATTAAGGGTCTCCAACCTTCCTTTCAACCCATTCATTTCATCATCAACTCCTCTAACAGCCATTCCAATAAATCATTCATTTCTCCATCACTTCCACTTCATTCAATGCAAGACATCTCCATTAGATGAAAATCCATAAATAATCATAAATGATCTAAAAGCAAGACAATAAAACATATGTTCTCCAAGAGAACTATAAGTAGCCTAACATTATGCATGTTTCCAAAATCATGAAAACTCATAAAGATTACTTGGGTAAAAGCAATAAATGAGGGTTCAAATATTTAATAGCAAGAAAACAAGAAATAAATCCATTCATCCACTTGCCTTGAGTCCAATGCAAATCAAATTGAGCTCTAGACACCTCTTAAGCCCACAATCACACCTATACACAAAATCCCCAAATCCAAACCCTAAATTATCAAAACCCAATTAAAACAAAACGGAATCTTCCAATAAGTGAAATGGAGTTTCCCTAGGGCTAAACAAACAGGATTATAAAACTTTTAGGAAGACCACTTACAAAGAAGTTCTTCAAAAAGCAAGGTGTTGTCCAAAGGAAGTCTTGGAGTGGGCGGTTTTCTTCAAAAATTGTGTCAAGATGAAGCCCTTGAGATGAGGAAGAAGATTGTAGCCTCTAATTTTTCATTAGCACTAGCTTAGTGGGGGATTGAAGATGAAGAAGCAAGAAAAAGGGTAAGGGAAAACCCTTAGGGCTGGGATTTCTCTTCTCCTCTAGGGTTTTTGCCAGAAATGGGAAAAAGGAGAAGAAGCTTTCTATATATAGTAAGTGAGGATGGGGCCCACAACTTAAAAGACTTCTCGGGCTCAAAAACATGGTTTTTGGGGCTTCAAACGAATTCGACGAAGAAGACAAAGTTGATCGGCAAAATTTCTAGTTTCCAAAAAAATATATATTTTGCACATTTTGGTAACATTGAAATCGGTGTCCAGATTTTGGGTAAAAGACTATTTTGCCCTCAATTAGTGAAAAATCGGGTTTAAGGTCTTCGAATGAAAATGATGTCATCATGGAAGTTGTAGGGATTAACAAGATAAGTCCAATGGGGTTAAAAACACGATTCTTGGAAATCATCGGTAAACCCCCAATCTCACACAATTCGTAACAAGAACCCCCAAAGGGTCCCACAAATAAAAAGGCTCTCCAAATTCCCCAAAGCTATTATAAAAGCTATTCTAATCCCCAACTAGTCCAAAGACCACTAAACACACTAAACTAAAACACAACTTAATCAACTCTAAACGAGGTCTCTCGGGTCGGGGTCTTACATCCTCCACCCCTTAGGACATTTGGTCCTCCAAATGGAAATTAAAACTCACCTCCGGTAGGAGATGTGGGTACTTCTTCTGAACTTGATCCCGTAATTCCCAAGTTGCTTCTTCCGGTCCATGATTCTCCTAAAGTACCTTGACCCACTGAATAGTCCGAGTTCTCAATTCTTGTTCCTTGGTGTCAATGATCTGCTTAGGCTTCTCAACATAGGTCGCATCTTCTCGAATTTCCAACGGCTCATAATGGAGTATGTGTAGCCTGTCGGGAACGTACTTCTTCAACATGGACACATGGAAAACATTGTGTATGCCGGAAAGTTCGGGTGGTAAGGCTAACCTGTAAGCCACATCACCAATCCTACTTACAATGTCATACGGTCCAATGTATCTCCTAGACAATTTGCCCTTCTGTCCAAACCTCAAAGTTCCACGAGTAGGTGACACTTTCAAGAAAACCTTATCTCCTTTTTTAAATTGTAAATCCCTTCTGTGAGAGTCTGCATAACTCTTCTGTCGACTCTGAGCCACTTTCAGACGTTCTTGGATCAACTTGACCTTGTCACTCGTCTCACTAACAATGGTCGGTCCATGGAAACTGCGAGTACCAACTTCTTCCCAACAAGCAGGTGTTCTACATCTTCTGCCATACAAAGCCTCAAAAGGTGCCATACCGATACTCGAGTGGAAACTGTTGTTGTAAGCGAACTCACACAACGGTAAGGCTTCATCCCACCGAGTCTTGAAATCAAACACACAAGCTCGAAGCATATCCTCAAGTGTCTGAATTGTCCTTTCTGACTGACCATCGGTCTGTGGGTGATAGGCTATGCTGAACTGTAACTTCGTTCCCATAGACTCATGCAATGTCTTCCAAAATCTTGAGACAAATCTGCTGTCTCTATCGGATGTGATGGAAA
This sequence comes from Litsea cubeba, assembly GCA_012931725.1. Lineage (NCBI taxonomy): Eukaryota > Viridiplantae > Streptophyta > Magnoliopsida > Laurales > Lauraceae > Litsea > Litsea cubeba. The sequence continues at coordinate 56,860,989 of CM022944.1, forward strand.
CTGGCTGTCCATGACGACTGACAATCTCTGTGATAAACAACTGTGCCAAAGGTAACATATGCATTTTCTTCCCAGTCTTCATCGGTAGGAAATGAGCTGACTTGGTGAGACGGTCCACTATGACCCAAATAGCATCATTGCCCTTACTAGTCTTTGGTAAACCCGATATGAAGTCCATGGTAATGTGCTCCCATTTCCATTCCGAAATCTCTAATGGTCGTAGTAACCCTGGAGGCTTCTGATGTTCTGCTTGATCAACTGACATGTCATACAACGAGAGACGAAAGCTGCTATCTCTCTCTTCATGTTATTCCACCAAAATCTGCCCTTCAAATTCTGGTACATCTTCGTACTGCCCGGGTGTATGGAATACTTGGTATTGTGAGCCTCAGACATGATATCACTTCTCAAGTCCTCCAAGTTAGGCACACATAAACGGTCTCGGTAGTACAAAACTCCATCCACAACCCGAAAATCCGGACGATCTGCTAAGTGCTCAGAAATCTTAGCCAACTTTGGGTCTTGTAACTGCTTCTCTTTGATCTTCTGAATGAACGAAGGCTCTGACACTGACATGTTTGCTAACATGACACCCTCTCTTAGTGGCTGAAAATCTACACCCAACTCTTCTAACTGCTGTACCACATAAGTTCCACGAAGACTGGCCATGCTAACCGACTTTCTACTCAAGGCATCTGCAACTACATTCGCTTTCCCCGGGTGATACTTAATTGGAAAATCATAGTCCTTGATATATTCCATCCATCTTCTCTGCCTCATGTTCAACTCCTTCTGAGAAAACAAGTACTGTAGACTACGGTGGTCGGAGTGAACCTCAAACTTCTCTCCATAGAGGTAGTGTCTCCACATCTTCAAGGCTAACATGACTGCGGCCAACTCGAGATCATGTGTTGCATAGTTCTTCTCATGATACTTCAACTGCCGGGATCCATATGCAACTACCTTCCCATCTTGCATTAACGCGCATCCAAGTCCAACATTGGAAGCATTGGTAAAAATGGTAAAACCGCCGCTCCCAGATGGCAAAGTAAGGACTGGAGCTGTAGTCAATCTCTTCTTCAGCTCTTGGAAACTAGCTTCACACTTGTCTGTCCAAACATATGGTGCATTCTTCCTTGTCAACTTCGTCAAAGGTGACGCAATCGACGAAAATCCTTGCACAAACCTCCGATAATATCCTGCCAATCCAAGAAAACTCCTGATTTCTGATGCATTCTTCGGTCTATCCCAATTCATGACTGCCTCAATCTTGGACGGGTCCACTGATAATCCTTCCTTCGAGATGATATGACCCAAAAATGTGACTTGGTCCAACCAAAATTCACACTTACTAAGTTTTGCAAACAACTGATTCTCCCTTAAAAGCTGGAGTGCTATCCTCAAATGTTCCTCATGCTCTTCTTTGGTCTTGGAATACACTAAAATATCATCAATAAACACCACTGTAAACTGATCCAAATACTCCACAAATATTTTGTTCATCAATGCCATGAAAACTGCCGGTGCATTAGTCAAACCAAATGACATCACTAGAAATTCATAGTGTCCATATCTTGTACGAAAGGCTGTTTTTGGTACATCTGAATCTCTAACTCTCAACTGATGGTAGCCTGACCTCAAATCAATCTTCGAAAAGTAAGCAGCTCCTTGCAACTGATCAAACAGTTCGTCTATCCTTGGCAATGGATATTTGTTTTTGATGGTCACTTGGTTCAATCTTCTATAGTCAATACACATTCTCATGGAACCATCCTTCTTCTTCACAAATAAAACTGGTGCTCCCCACGGTGACACACTAGGTCTCACAAAACCTTTGTCCAAAAGTTCTTACAATTGCATCTTCAACTCTCCCAATTCTGCCGGGGCCATTCTGTAAGGTGCGATAGATATCGGAGCGGTCCCCGGTAACAACTCAATAGTGAAGTCTATCTCTCTAATGGGTGGCAATCCTGGTATCTCCTCTGGGAAAACATCCGGAAACTCACAAACAATTGGGATCTCCTCCATCCCTTGGGACCGTTTATCCTCCGTTTATAGAAGCCTATCAGCCTTCAATGCTGAAATAAACCCGGCACCAGAATTACTCCTCTCTCCCTGAAACAACACCCCTGCTTGGGTCTCCTCTAACTTAAAAGTTAAGGTCTTATGGAAACAATCCATAGTAGCATGGTATCCTGCTAACCAATCCATCCCTAGGATGACATCAAAATCCTGCATCTCCAACAAAATGAGATCTGCCGATAATACTACTTCTCCTATCATGACTGGACAACTAGGGTAAAAAGTTCTACAAATAACTTCCTTACCTAAAGGGGTAGTCACAGTCAAAATGAAACTCAACTCTCTAGCATGCCTATCAATTAACTTAACAAATTTTGGAGATAGGAATGAGTGAGTAGAGCCAGGGTCAAACAAAACCTTAGCATCAAAACCACATACGAGAAGTGTACCTTCCACTACATTGCCTTCAGCCTCTGCATCAGCTCTATTGACAGCATAGAGTTGTGCCCTCTGTGGTGGCCTGTTTTGTCCTTGCTGTTGCCTGCCTTGTTGTGCATTCATGTTCTGATTCTGAGGACGCTGATTCTGATTTTGATTCTGCCCCTGCTGACGGGCCTGTTGTTGCTGTTGTTGCTGTGGCCTAAACTGTTGTTGAGGTGCCTGTTGCTGTAGTGGTCTTGCTTGATTCTGGACCACTAATGCATTCTGAGGTGGTGCCTGACGCTGTGCTCCTTGCTGCTGCCTATTATGTCTATCAGGCCTTGGCAATCCTTCATTTGGTGGTTCATGGAGCCACATCTAAAGCACGCTCCTGTAATAAAACGGCAATTGGCACTCTCATGGTTTTTCCCACAGTGGATACAAGCCACTGGATTCTGTGCATTCTGCTCCTGCCTTGGCCTTTTGTTCTGATTGTTTCTTTGCTGATAGTTTTGCTGCTGGCCTTGACCCTTTCCTTGGTTCTTGATGATCTTGTTGTGGAAGTTCTCAAATTTGTATGCTCTCTTGACAGCTTCTTCAAAGGTAACGGGTGGTACAACCCCGGTAGCATCCCTCTCAATAATCGGGTGGAGTCCCTCAAGGAACTTGGTTATCTTCTTCTCAACCGTGTCTATCAGCTCTGGAGCATACCTTGACAATCTCTCGAATTTGGTAAGGTATTCGAGGACCGTCATGTTCCCTTGCACAAGTTGCTGAAATTCTGCTGCCTTTTGTCTCTTGACATGTGCAGGTACATATTTCTCTCCAAACTGTCTCTTGAAGTTAACCCAAGCTTCTGCATCAGCCATTGTCCTGTATTCTGCCTTGACGGTCTTCCACCAAATATCTGCCAAACCCACAAACATAGAGGCTGCAAGCTGTACACGTTCTACACCGGTACATATGAATATCTCAAATATGTTTTCGGTGTGCTCAAGCCAATCATCTGCTGCCATTGGATCCTCAGTCCCTAAAAATTCTTTCGGTCCTCTCTTCCTGAACCGCTCATACAACACATTAGGATCATTCCCTCTAATATTCACCGGACCAGGTGGTGCAACTGGGATTGGTTCCGGTCTCCTCTCTAATATCCCCAACAAATGTGCCTGCATTTGAGCTATCTCCCTAGCATGATCCTCGTCTTTCTTAAGCATCTGTTCTTGCAATCTGGTCTGCGTCTCATATGCTTGTGCTTAGAGCCTAGCCTAGTTCTCATTCGCCTGGCGTTGTTGGTCAATCATAGCCTGCATCATCTGTTGGAATTGGTTCTGCATGTTGTTGTCTTGTGGTGCCTCTGCAATAGGCTCGGTATTCTCACTGTTACTGGCAACGTGATTACTATTTGCTGTTCTTTTACGAGGTGGCATAACGCTGCAAAACAAATTGTTAGCACATATAAATCAAGTACAGGGTGGTCACACATTGCTCACACGATTCTATCTAACGAATCCTCGCCACGTACTTAAGATTTCTAGTTTCTTTTAATTGCCTGAAACATGTCCCGCTCTGATACCAGTCCTGTCGCGACCCCGGACCGGGACTAGGGGAAAAGAGGCCGAGTCCGGGATCGGGACACGGTGATGCTGATGCCGCGCCACGTGCATCTCTTTGGCTAAACCGCACACGGGGTTAAAAGAACATTTACCCGTGCACGTGATTTCCCACAGGGTTCCGCGGTGAGGATTATCTTTACACATCATCTCACATATAACCATATCAAATATATTCTCAAGGTTGCGGAAGCGTGTAGCAAACCATACTAATACCATTCAAATCCATAAACAAGACTGATTTATGGTTAACATGACAAGATATCAGGATGAGCAATGATCATAAGCATATTTCCCCAAAAGTAAAGTTAAGTATATTTACAAAATATCAGTTGATTAATGCCCCAAAATAATGGTCAACAAAGACTGTACAACCAAATGAAACCTAGAATAAAGATATAATAAGTTCCCAAAGTGTATCGTTCTCAAGGCAAGGCCGAATGTCTACATGACATCATCGGCTTGCCACTCAATCACTCGCTGCGGTTCACCGACCGCCTCCTCCGGCTCCTCCTCAACGGCAATAAGCTCGGGACCTGAGTACCAAAATAAATGGATCAGACACGACGGTCTGGCAGGTGGGTGAAAAGATATAACAATAATTCAAAACGATGATGCCTTTAGAAACATAGTAGAATCTAGATAAACAATAAATTTTCATAAAAGAATGATGCCTCATGTAAAAGAGATACGTATGCAATAAAATCATGTAGAGGTACCAATGATTCGGGGACTAACAAGATGGCAACCACACAAAGCTAAATCCTCTCTCACAAAAGTGATAAGAGCACATCGGGACATTGACCTCAGTCACACGAGGTGAGGAGAATCAACGACGTTGACCTCAGTCACACGAGGTGAGGAGAATCAACGATTTTTATATAATAAATATATATAATACTCTGCGGGACCACGGTAGCGAACCGGGTATATCGGGGCGAGGCGGGAACCATGCTGCGGCAGGTTTAACTGAAGGGGGATATCCAAACCGGCGGATCAAACCGATGAGGTTATCCAAGCTTAGTGGTGCCGACTCATAGGTAACATGCGAAAATCAAAACAAATAAATACACATAACGGGGCGGGAACCCATAGGTACAAAACGTATAAAAGTCGGGACGGGTCTAAACAAATTAACAATATGGTAACACAATGTTCTCGGTTCAAGAGTACTCACAAATCACGATTGAAATCTCAAAATAGGGGATTGATTGAAAATCAAATACAAATAGTTTCCAATATCTTTACAGGCTAACAAAAGAGTTTCTAGAATTGAATCAGTGCGAATAGGGTCCCGTATGTCGGTTATGATGAAATTTTGGTACTCTTTAAGAGTTAGGGACATTCCGGGTCCTTATACACATTGGTCAATCTAGAAGACCTCATGGAATCTCCATGATGAGGTTCCTCCTTCTTCCGGACTTCATATAACGCCTTACATGGCATTGGGGCTCCATATGATACCTCCCCAAGCCTAAAAATTAAGTTTCAAACCGTTAGGCATTGACCCATGACAGACAGGCAGTTCGCTCGAGCGAACTGGGAGGTTCGCTCGGGCGAGCAGCTCTCTGTTTGGGGTTCGCTCGAGCGGACTTTAAGGTTCACTCGAGCGGACCTGTTCAGATTATGTTGGCTCGAGCGATCAGAGGGGTTGGCTCGAGCGATCAGAGGGGTTGGCTCGAGCCAACGAGGTTCTGTGACGGGTTCACTCGAGCAATGTGCCACGGTCGCTCGAGCGAACTGTCCAGAAACTCATTTCTGAGTACAGTCCGTTCCTTCTTTTTTTTTTCTCCCTTTCATTATCCTTTGGGCATCCTTTTATACATACAATTAAGGGTCTCCAACCTTCCTTTCAACCCATTCATTTCATCATCAACTCCTCTAACAACCATTCCAATAAATCATTCATTTCTCCATCACTTCCACTTCATTCAATGCAAGACATCTCCATTAGATGAAAATCCATAAATAATCATAAATGATCTAAAAGCAAGACAATAAAACATATGTTCTCCAAGAGAACTATAAGTAGCCTAACATTATGCATGTTTCCAAAATCATGAAAACTCATAAAGATGACTTGGGTAAAAGCAATAAATGAGGGTTCAAATCTTTAATAGCAAGAAAACAAGAAATAAATCCATTCATCCACTTGCCTTGAGTCCAATGAAAATCAAATTGAGCTCTAGACACCTCTTAAGCCCACAATCACACCTATACACAAAATCCCCAAATCCAAACCCTAAATTATCAAAACCCAATTAAAACAAAACGGAATCTTCCAATAAGTGAAATGGAGTTTCCCTAGGGCTAAACAAACAGGATTATAAAACTTTTAGGAAGACCACTTACAAAGAAGTTCTTCAAAAAGCAAGGTGTTGTCCAAAGGAAGTCTTGGAGTGGGCGGTTTTCTTCAAAAATTGTGTCAAGATGAAGCCCTTGAGATGAGGAAGAAGATTGTAGCCTCTAATTTTTCATTAGCACTAGCTTAGTGGGGGATTGAAGATGAAGAAGCAAGAAAAAGGGTAAGGGAAAACCCTTAGGGCTGGGATTTCTCTTCTCCTCTAGGGTTTTTGCCAGAAATGGGAAAAAGGAGAAGAAGCTTTCTATATATAGTAAGTGAGGATGGGGCCCACAACTTAAAAGACTTCTCGGGCTCAAAACATGGTTTTCGGGGCTTCAAACGAATTCGACGAAGAAGACAAAGTTGATCGGCAAAATTTCTAGTTTCCAAAAAAATATATATTTTGCACATTTTGGTAACATTGAAATCGGTGTCCAGATTTTGGGTAAAAGACCATTTTGCCCTCAATTAGTGAAAAATCGGGTTTAAGGTCTTCGAATGAAAATGATGTCATCATGGAAGTTGTAGGGATTAACAAGATAAGTCCAATGGGGTTAAAAACACGATTCTTGGAAATCATCGGTAAACCCCCAATCTCACACAATTCGTAACAAGAACCCCCAAAGGGTCCCACAAATAAAAAGGCTCTCCAAATTCCCCAAAGCTATTATAAAAGCTATTCTAATCCCCAACTAGTCCAAAGACCACTAAACACACTAAACTAAAACACAACTTAATCAACTCTAAACGAGGTCTCTCGGGTCGGGGTCTTACAGGTGGTAGGGTTCAATGACATCTAGGGCTCTCAAGCAACCACAGAAGAGGGATATCTGCTGTAGTGGATGCTGAGCCCTAGCCCTAGCATACAGATCCCAAGCAACCTGTCACATGTAAACGAAACAAGTCACTAATATAATAAAACATGTTCCTTGGCAAAAAACGTAAAGGAAAAAGTCAAAAAAGTAAAATATATAATCAAGGACTCTATTGGGTGCTCACCTCGCTCGGGTGTAGGGCATCCAACCTCTCCCGCATCAGCTGTATGTTTTCTCTGAAATTTCCGGAATCCTGTCCAGGATTCCAGCGGCTTGCTAGAGGCATCCCTGCAGTGTATCCCCAATATGCAGGAGGACGAGCGAATGGGAAGTGCTCGTACACCCAAGACTACAAATGACAAATATTATTAATTATACAATCTAAGATATCAATTATAATGGAATAGGTATATGCATATATAAAATGCATTGGTCTTACCGTGAGTAGTGTCAGATATCCTGCAATCTGTTTCACATCTACCCTCGTGGCGGTCCCTAACTGGCAATACAGATACGCTAGTGTGGCAACACCCCATGCGTAATGACGGACTCGTGGCAGGTCCATCAGTAAAGATAAGTAGTAGACTAGGACTCGAGTGGCGGACTTATCAGTGAATAGTGTGCAGCCCAAGAAATAAAGAAGATACCTTCTGGGTGCACACTGTACCTCCTCAACCGACGACGCAAGAGTCACATCGCCGCACACCCGTCGGATCCACCCCATCCTCACTACCCCACCTCGTGCCATGTTCAACTCTGCTAACGCAGATGCCCTATCCACACCCAGTCCTAACTCTAGTAGATCTACTTGCTCAGTAAACCCCATACTAGTAGATACGTGGATAGGAAGTCTCGTGACTGGGATGCCGAGTAGAGAACTCACATCATCTAATGTGATCGTCATCTCCCCAAACGGCATATGGAAGGTATTGGTCTCGGGCTGCCATCTCTCCATAAAGCTCGAGACCAATGGGCAGGAGATATATCGATAGCTGAAACGCCTTAATTCCGCCAATCCAGACTTTTCTATGATAGCGCGAAAAATAAGCACATCAAGATCAAGCCCATCTCTAGGGAGATGTATGTACTAGTCCTTCAGTTGACGCCAATGACTGATACACTTGAGCGGGCCACGTTCCTTCACATTACAAGTATAAATCTTCATTATCATCTGTTATTATAGCCTATGAAACACATTCTTTTGAAAAACAATTACTCAAAATATATAAAGAATTAACGCGTACCTCCCCATCCCATATGGATATGGCCATGTGAGTCCTAACACTCACAAGGACGGATAGGTCGGTCGGACTGCCGGGAATAGGGCCATCCCCTGCTACCGCTACATGAGGACTGGATGGTTGTGTTGTTGGGATTGGTGTATGCCCTAAAGCCCACTAGCTGCATTTTCATCTTTTGTTACTGGATATTTACTGGTTATTTAATTGAAAGACTCTTTTATGCTTAAACATGTATATATGTATGGTTGCGTAAGGCCCATTGTTTCTAGTAAATGAATTAGGTGTGTAGTGTCTACGCACAGATAGGTCTAATTCATGGACAACTGGAAACATCATATTTGTTCATAACTGAAAGATGGAGCTGGGCACTTCATCTTGGTAGAAGTTATAATGAGATACTCTCCTGTATTCAGGGTGACTTACCTAAGTCACGGGAGGGCTTTCCCGAATCTATCTCATTAGTGCATGTGTCATGCATTGAACAGGACCGTTGTAGGTGTGATCTCTAAAATAGTACTATCACAGAAAAGAGATCAAGTCACCTCATGCTACTAAGTAACCGGTGCTCTTAATCTTGAGCATTTGTGGATGAACTGACGAAGTCAAGTTCTTGTACTTTAATTCACTATGGGTGAGATTCTATTCATGGGTCAACAGCTCTGTGTTTTGGGTACTTGGACTTGATCAGTTGGGACGTGCAAATGCAATATAGAATCTATGCCATCTGATGATGGAATAATCGTCCCCTTAGAATTATCCGATTAATCATCAAAATCTAAGATCTTAGTATATGGATGTTCCATATGGATATTGAACTTGTGGGTCGCTCCCTGGATCAAGAGAATGATATTCGAATGATGATTATGTTTAAGGATATGAAGTTCTAAGGTTTAGATGTAATCGGGAAGGTTGATAGTACATGTGATAACCTGACTCGATTATGGATATTACATAGAGGGGTATTCAGGTCATTACACTTAGTAGGTCGAAGACAACCGTCATTTTATGACGAGCTTATTATATTATATATTTGTCCTTGGAGTTCAACCATAACTCTTTAGTGGAATGAGTTAAGGTTAAAATGGTCTTTATGTTGCTATGGGTTTAGTATGGACATTTTGGTCATTTTGGGAGCCAATGACAAATATGTCTTTTGGTCCCTTCTCTAGTCACTTACCAAGATTGGCATGGTTTCCTATAATGTTTAGATAACATTTGGATGAATTATTTTAGTGGAAAAATAATTTTGAGTTTAAATTCAAATAGGCCTTTGATGGCATACATGAATTTAATTCTAGATAAATTGTATGTGGGCCATGGTGTGCATTATCATAAGGGACGTCCATAATAGGATTTCCATGGATAAGGTTTCCAATTTTGAGTAGGTCTCTCTACTTGGAAGGTTGGACTCCTCTTTGGATTAGTATTCCTATGAGAAAGTTTCCTTTTTGGATTAGAAACTTAAATTAGTAAGTGTTCTACAACTAGGATTACTAATTGCATGGGAAGTTCCTTTTAGTTTCCTTTTCTAATTGGAGTGTTTCTTAAAGGAAATAAATCTTTCCTTTTAGGACATCCATGATAATTAGAAGAGAAAAACTTTTAGGAAAGGTTTCCTCAAAGTTTCTATAAAAGAAACAACACCCCCCTTTGGACGTCCAAGCCTATGCAAGGAAGAGTCCCACACGTCCAGCCCTTGAAGCTCTTTCTTCTTCATTGAAGAAAGTTAAGGTCTGAGATTTTTCCTTGGAGAAATAGTTCTCAATTCCTAGATTAAGATCCCACCATCTTAGCCAATCAGATTTGGAAGTGAGATAGAGGAGAAGATCAAAGGCAATACTAGTGCAAGAAAATTCCAGCAACTTGTTTGCAAATTGCAAGTCTGAGTTCGGGCCTTTGGATCTATTTTTTCAGAGATTTGAAGTCTACAAATCTTCGAGGTATGAGTCTTCTTCATTCTCCTTTAATTATACACTTGTTGATCATGATTTAATGGAGTTTCTATGCGATTCTTTATGGCTGATTTCCGCTGCATAGTGCAGAAATCAGATTTTTCAAAATCTGTCATGCTTTGCATCAGCCATAGTAGTCTCTTTATGAGAAGTTTCAGATCTGAATCGCGGTTTCCTTCAGTGGTATCAGAGCCACTCCATGTGAAATCATGATCCCATGTTGTGTATAATTAATCCTAGATTGATTATGGGTATGGTGGCACCCTATTAAAGTTATGTTGTGATGCATGTTGTGTGCAAGTTTCATTAACATTGCTGGAATTTATTTTCCAGATTTGTTTAATGATGCACATGGTGAGTTTGCATGCACTAACCTCTTTGTTTGCAGCCATAATTAGCATCCTTGATGGTTCGCATGTATGTTGTGTGGATTTGGATGTTTTTTAATTAGTTGGAAAGTGTACGATTGCGCGGTTAGCAATCATAGGAAGTTGTAAAGTTTCCTTAATTTTATTCCAACTAGTCTTGATGTAAGCTTTCTTGGAAAGCATAGGAATCTCCAATGTAATTTTGGTTTTGTTTCAAGACAAGAAGGTTGCAAGAAATTGGAGTCCTTGGAGATCAAGGAGTCAAGACTTCTAGATGCATGAGGAGTCCTAATTCGATTAGGATTTGAAATCCTAAGAGCAAGGAGCCATCAAGGAATGCATACTTTTATTTGCTTTTATATATGGAATGCATGGATGAATGCTTTATATAATTGCTATAATTGTCACCTAGAAACATGGCCACCATTAGGCTCTAAAATTGGCATCTTTATTGTATTAGATTGTTTTTAGTTTGGCAAATTATTTTAAACGGAACTTAGACCAGCACCTTCTATTTGTCTAAGGTTTAAAATTGGATAGGGTTTAGCTTATCTTGGTACCCTTGGTTTCCAAAGGAGGCTAAACTAAAATCTAATTAGATGCTACCTATGGGTTTTTCATAACCCAAGATAGGTTTTTGACTCTTTGAAGGGATTTGCTCAAATGTTTTAAAGCAAAGGTTATTTAATTTTAAGATGACTTAAGTCATAAATTTAATTAACCAAGTTTGCTAGATTTAAAAAGAGCTTTTGAGTAAAACAATGTAAAGGTCAAAAAGTATGAACCCTAGCGATAAATAATCAAGTGGGAGAGGGGTTTTAGGAAAGACCCCACGGCCTTCCATTTTCGGTTCATGTTATCTCATCAAAGTGTTAGTGGGAACGGCCATCCCTTCGGTGGAGTTCTTTAACTAAAGAACGCTTTGATGGGTTAATGGGTGAACTAATGTGAATATTCGTAATGAGGTGTTAGTAGGAGCGGCCATCCCTTCGGTGGAGTTCTTTACTAAAGATCACTTCTATAGAATGTCAATGAAGTGTTGGTGGGAGCGGCCATCCCTTCAGTGGAGCTCTTTACTAAAGGTCACTTCTAGGATGGATAAAAGTCTCTTCCCTTCGGAAGACTTAATCATAGACATTCTGGGAAATTTCATAAGAAATGGTTATACACTTGACATAAGACGGTAATGACCTCTCCCTAGGAGTTTAAGGTTATTTTTCATATGAGGCCAAACCAATCAGTGATTGGACTACCACTGGATGTGTATCCAGATAGTGATAATCCAAATAAGTATGCCTTAATTCAACGTAACTGTAGGCTCGGCCATCCCTTCGATGGAGGGTCTATGAGGAGGTTGAAACACTGATACATTATGATTGGGGTTAAATAATGTAAAAAGTTTTGTGCTTTGTTTTTCCTTTTATAACAAGCACCATATGCATATTACATATATACTGCATGCCTAATTTTAAAACCGCTTTTATATCCAGAAAGAGATGGGTAAAGATTCTTTTAGTCCGTTGATGTGCATTCTTCGTGAGAACAAACTAACTGGACCTAACTACGTAGATCGGAAGAGAAATCTTGACATAGTACTCACAGCCGAGGAGTACAAGTATGTCTTGCTGGAAAACTGTCCCGAAATTGATGCTAATTCTACTGATGACCAGCGAGAGGCTGAGAGGAAATGGAAGAAAGCGAATAGCATGGCTAAATGCTACATGCTCGCTTCCATGTCCAACGTGTTGCAAACACAGCACGAGCAAATGGACACAGCCTATGAAATCATGATGTCCTTGTCTGAGATGTTCGCAGACAAGAGCAGGCCAGCTAGGCAAGCTGCTATAAGGACCATCATGAATGCTAGGATGGCTGAGGGAACACCTGTCAGAGAGCATATGCTCAAGCTGATAGATTGTTTCAATGAAGCTGAGATTCTAGGGGCTGAGATTGATGCAGGGAGTCAGACTGACATGATTCTCGAAACTCTGCCGGAATCTTTCAATCAGTTCAAGCTCAATTTCAATATGAGCAAGATGGACATGACTCTACCTGAGTTAATGAAAGAACTCCAGGTGGCAGAGGCTATCATGAAGCCCAAAGCCCAAGCTCATTTTTTCCAGTCTTCCTCTAAACTGAACCCGAAAGGGAAGAAGTTCAAGAAGAAGCAGAATAAGGGAAAAGGGCAGAAAAAGGACAATGCTGGTAATAAGAAGGACAAGGGTACAGATGGAAAGCCCAAAGGGAAATGCTTCAAGTGTGGCCTCAAAGGTCATTGGAAGAAAGATTGTCCCAAGTTCCTGGCCTCAGTTAAGAAAGGTACATCTTTTTCATACTACATTGAAACTTGTCTAGTGGTTGATTCTACTGACTCATGGATAGTAGACTCAGGAGCCACTAATCATATCTGCAATTCATTGCAGGGGTTTCAGATAATGCAGAGAATTGAGAAAGGAGAGTGTGCCTTTAGAGTCGGAACTGGAGCTAAAGTTTGGGCAGTTGCAGTAGGAGTAGTTACCTTACATTTTCCATGTAATAGGATATTAGTTTTAAATAACGTTTTCTATGTTCCGGACATGAGGAAGAATTTAATTTCAGTTTCCAGATTAATTGAATTTAATTATTCAGTTTCTTTCCATTCTGGTATTGATATCAGTAGAGATGGAAATATTATATGTTCCGGTAGAATACATGACAACTTATTTTATATATATCCTATTGCTCCCACACTGCATAATGTACAACAAGAAAGCTCAATTTCCCTTAAGAGAAAGGTATCTTCAATCAATGACACATATCTTTGGCACTTACGTTTGGGTCACATTAACCTAAAACGGATTCAGAGGTTGGTAGAAGATGCGCCATTAAGCTCATTAGATTTCGAACCTTTTCCTCAGTGCGAATCTTGTCTCAAGGGAAAGATGACCAAACGGTCATTCTCTGGAAAGGGACTAAGGTCAAAGGAGTTGTTAGAATTGATTCACACTAATGTGTGTGGTCCTATGAACAAACCGGCTCGAGGAGGGTATGAGTATTACATCACCTTCACCGATGATTACTCTAGATATGGATATGTATACCTAATGCGACGCAAGTCTGAGGCGTTTGATAAGTTCAAACAATTCAAGGCTGAGGCGGAGCTACAACTAGAAAACATATCAAAGCCCTTCGATCTGATCGAGGTGGCGAGTACCTCCTGGGTGAGTTCAAGGAGTACCTCACACAACATGGGATTGTGTCTCAGTTATCTGCACCGGGTACACCCCAGCAAAATGGTGTAGCAGAGAGAAGAAACCGTACCCTTCTTGATATGGTAAGGTCCATGATGAGTCATGCAACCCTACCTATATCTTTTTGGGGATATGCCCTAGAAGCAGCAGCATACATTTTAAATTTGGTACCTTCTAAAATCAGTACCTAGGACACCGCAAGAAATGTTGACAGGTCGAAAACCTAGTTTAAGACATATCCACATCTGGGGTTGTCCAGCCTATGTACTGAATGATAAAGCTACCAAGCTAGAACCCAGATCGGAATTGTGCTACTTCATTGGGTATCCTAAGGGAACGAGAGGTGGCATCTTTTATCATCAAAAGGAGCAAAAAGTGCTCATCAGCACTCATGCTAGGTACTTGGAGGATGATTGTTTGATGCACCAAGAGCTTAGTTGTAAAAAAACCCTTGAGGAGATTCTTCCGGGATCTCCTATAACATCTATACCAGATTCTGAGACAGTAGATGAACAAGATATTCCTTTAAACACTCCGGAGCCTCATCGTAGTGGGAGAATTTCTAGACAACCAGAAAGATATCTAGGAGTGTCTTTTAAGACACTCTGAAGATCTGGTTGAGGATCCTACTAGTTATGATGAAGCAGTAACGGATATAGATGCTGACATGTGGCAGCAAGCGATGAAATCTGAAATGGATTCTTTGTATTCCAATCAAGTCTGGGAACTTGTAGATGCACCTGAAGGAATTAAACCCATAGGGTGCAAGTGGATCTACAAGAGAAAGAGAGGAGTGGATGGGAAGGTGGAAACCTTCAAAGCAAGACTGGTGGCGAAAGGATATACTCAGAAAGAGGGCATCGATTATGAGGAAACCTTTTCACCAGTGGCTATGCTTAAGTCCATAAGGATTCTCTTGGCCATCGCATGTCATTATGACTACGAGATATGGCAGATGGATGTCAAGACAGCTTTTCTTAATGGAAGTCTTGACGAATGCATCTATATGATGCAACCAGAGGGCTTCATTGCTAGTGGCCAAGATAACATGGTTTGTAAACTTAAGAAGTCCATCTATGGACTTAAGCAAGCATCTAGAGCATGAACATCAAGTTTAATCAGGCAGTCAAATCTTTTGGCTTTGATCAAAACATTGATGAACCATGTGTTTATAAGAAAGGAAATGGGAAAGCAGTTGCATTTTTGGTTCTATATGTAGATGACATATTACTCATAGAAAAAGATGTAGGTTTATTGTCATCCACAAAGGTTTGGTTATCCTCTCAATTTCAGATGAAGGATTTGGGTGAAGCCAGCTATATCTTAGGGATCAAGCTTTTGCGTGATCGCAAGAATAAGATGTTAGCCCTATCTCAATCTTCTTACATTGAGAAGATATTGGTCAAGTTTAATATGCATGACTCCAAGAAGGGCCTCCTACCTTCTAGACATGGAGTACCACTGTCTCGAGATCAATGTCCAAAGACATCTGAAGAGATAGAGAGCATGAGGAGAGTTCCATATCCATCCGCTGTTGGAAGCCTCATGTATGCTATGTTATGCACTAGACCAGATATTTGCTTTGCCGTTGGCATGGTTAGCAGATATCAGTCAAACCCTGGACCTATGCATTGGACAGCTGTTAAGCATATATTCAAGTATCTTCGGAGAACGAAAGATTATATGCTAACCTTTCGAGCAGATGATCTAACGCCATTGGCGTATACAGACTCTGATTTCCAATCTGATAGTGACGCCAGAAAGTCTACCTCAGGGTACGTCTTTACTTTGTCAGGAGGGGCTATATCATGGAGAAGTGTCAAGCAATCCTGTATAGCTGATTCTACCATGGAAGCAGAGTATGTGGCGGCATCGGAAGCTGCGAAGGAAGCGGTATGGCTCAGAAAATTCCTGTTGGAATTGGGAGTTGTTCCTGCAGTGCATAAACCGATTGTCATGTACTGCGATAACACTGGTGCTGTAGCACAGTGCAAAGAGCCCAGGAATCACAAGAAAGGCAAGCACATTCAGAGAAAGTACCACTTGATCCGGGAATTCATTCAGGATGGAGAGATAGTGGTGGAGCATATTGCTTCAGCAAATAACTTAGCTGACCCATTCACTAAGACTCTTACTGAGAAAGTCTTCACTTCTCATGTTGAGTCTATGGGTGTTAGGTTAGGAAGCAGTGATCTTTAGTGCAAGTGGGAGTTTGTTGGGATTGGTGTATGCCCTAAAGCCCACTAGCTGCATTTTCATCTTTTGTTACTGGATATTTACTGGTTATTTAATTGAAAGACTCTTTTATGCTTAAACATGTATATATGTATGGTTGCGTAAGGCCCATTGTTTCTAGTAAATGAATTAGGTGTGTAGTGTCTACGCACAGATAGGTCTAATTCATGGACAACTGGAAACATCATATTTGTTCATAACTGAAAGATGGAGCTGGGCACTTCATCTTGGTAGAAGTTATAATGAGATACTCTCCTGTATTCAGGGTGACTTACCTAAGTCACGGGAGGGCTTTCCCGGATCTATCTCATTAGTGCATGTGTCATGCATTGAACAGGACCGTTGTAGGTGTGATCTCTAAAATAGTACTATCACAGAAAAGAGATCAAGTCACCTCATGCTACTAAGTAACCGGGGCTCTTAATCTTGAGCATTTGTGGATGAACTGACGAAGTCAAGTTCTTGTACTTTAATTCACTATGGGTGAGATTCTATTCATGGGTCAACAGCTCTGTGTTTTGGGTACTCGGACTTGATCAGTTGGGACGTGCAGATGCAATATAGAATCTATGCCATCTGATGATGGAATAATCGTCCCCTTAGAATTATCCGATTAATCATCAAAATCTAAGATCTTAGTATATGGATGTTCCATATAGATATTGAACTTGTGGGTCGCTCCCTGGATCAAGAGAATGATATTCGAATGATGATTATGTTTAAGGATATGAAGTTCTAAGGTTTAGATGTAATCGGGAAGGTTGATAGTACATGTGATAACCTGACTCGATTATGGATGTTACATAGAGGGGTATTCAGGTCATTACACTTAGTAGGTCGAAGACAACCGTCATTTTATGACGAGCTTATTATATTATATATTTGTCCTTGGAGTTCAACCATAACTCTTTAGTGGAATGAGTTAAGGTTAAAATGGTCTTTACGTTGCTATGGGTTTAGTATGGACATTTTGGTCATTTTGGGAGCCAATGGCAAATATGTCTTTTGGTCCCTTCTCTAGTCACTTACCAAGATTGGCATGGTTTCCTATAATGTTTAGATAACATTTGGATGAATTATTTTAGTGGAAAAATAATTTTGAGTTTAAATTCAAATAGGCCTTTGATGGCATACATGAATTTAATTCTAGATAAATTGTATGTGGGCCATGGTGTGCATTATCATAAGGGACGTCCATAATAGGATTTCCATGGATAAGGTTTCCAATTTTGAGTAGGTCTCTCTACTTGGAAGGTTGGACTCCTCTTTGGATTAGTATTCCTATGAGAAAGTTTCCTTTTTGGATTAGAAACTTAAATTAGTAAGTGTTCTACAACTAGGATTACTAATTGCATGGGAAGTTCCTTTTAGTTTCCTTTTCTAATTGGAGTGTTTCTTAAAGGAAATAAATCTTTCCTTTTAGGACATCCATGATAATTAGAAGAGAAAAACTTTTAGGAAAGGTTTCCTCAAAGTTTTTATAAAAGAAACAACACCCCCCTTTGGACGTCCAAGCCTATGCAAGGAAGAGTCCCACACGTCCAGCCCTTGAAGCTCTTTCTTCTTCATTGAAAAAAGTTAAGGTCTGAGATTTTTCCTTGGAGAAATAGTTCTCAATTCCTAGATTAAGATCCCACCATCTTAACCAATCAGATTTGGAAGTGAGATAGAGGAGAAGATCAAAGGCAATACTAGTGCAAGAAAATTCCAGCAACTTGTTTGCAAATTGCAAGTCTGAGTTCGGGCCTTTGGATCTATTTTTTCAGAGATTTGAAGTCTACAAATCTTCGAGGTATGAGTCTTCTTCATTCTCCTTTAATTATACACTTGTTGATCATGATTTAATGGAGTTTCTATGCGATTTTTTATGGCTGATTTCCGCTGCATAGTGCAGAAATCAGATTTTTCAAAATCTGTCATGCTTTGCATCAGCCATAGTAGTCTCTTTATGAGAAGTTTCAGATCTGAATCGCGGTTTCCTTCATGTGCCTGATCATCTGATGAATCAACCTCCACTGTTGGCGCCATAGGAGGACTAGATGGCTGGGGAGGACTGGACGGCCCTGCCTCATCCTCTGAGGCATCATCCTCTGAAGGGCTCTCAGGCAGTGGATCATGCTGTAATTTAAGTCTTCGTTCAGATGCCGTTGGCCGTTGACGGTCGGCGGTCGAAGAAGTAGCATGCACACCTCGGTGAGGAGGTCGAGCAACGCCAACCTTCGTCCGCACTTTGGGTGAATCGCTAGAAGTACTAGCACGTCCGTCTGTAGGATCTGAGATGGCACCAATACGGCGAGCTGATCTCCTCGGCATATTTTCCAATCTAGAATTAAAATAAAAATCAGTAAGAGAAAAATCATAACAGAAGAAAGCATTTTTTCTTGTGCTGCTCGGTTCAAATGTATCGTCCAAAATCATTCTGCACGGCAATGTTATTCTGTGCAAAGTTTTTATAAACGGTACATGTTTACCATGCGTAATTGCTGTGCACGGTTTACAGGTTCCGTGCATAACTTTTATGCACAAAATATTTTTACCCTGCAAAAAATATATTCACAGAAAACATTCTCGTGCAAAAAATCTTTGCACGGTAAACATATATCGTGCAATAAATCCCTGCACGGTTCTGCATTGCCGAGCAGATCGCGAAAAATGCCACAAGTTTTGGCAAAATGCACAGGGATTCAGCACTTCGAATGCACAGGGATTCAGCACTTCGAATGCACAGGGATTAGCCCAATGAAGATCTTAATAAAAGTCTCTAATCTCTAACGAAAAAATTACGACCTAAAAAGGAATGTGAAAATGATAAACATAGAATAAGAAGAAAAAGAAAAAGAAGAAGACGACGTCACCTTGTTTGAGCATCTTATGAAGAAAAAGAAGAAGAAGAAGAGCTGTGCAATGCTGCTCTTTGGAGGAAACGAGTCCGATTGGTCACCGTGCAGTGCTGGTCTTTGGAGGAAAATGACCAAGAAGAGGAGAACGACGAGAGAGGAATACGACCTGTGGCTGTCTTGCGTGGGCAGTTTCTGTGACTTGGTGGGTGGGGCCGGTGGCCTCAGCAAATCAATTTAAAAAAAGATATAGTGTGGTGGTGAGTTCGGCAAGTGGGTGCGCTCAGCATTATATGTGGGTGTATACGGAATCACCCTTAAATAAAAGGCCAAAACGAAAGAGGAGGACGAAAATCGGAAAAGGAAGGGCACTGGCAGCATTCTCTGACCCTTTTCAAAGTGGAAACAAAGAGAGAAGAGGAAGAGGAAGAGGAGGAGACAGAGGTCGGAGATTACCATCTATTCAGGTTTGTTTTTTTTTTTTGGGTTTGTGGATTCCATTATTTTGTGTCAAAATCTTCTTTTCTAGGGTTCAAAGTATGAGTTACTTGGATTCTTCTTCTTCTTCTTCTGCTAGGGATTCAAAGAGGTAGTTGCCTTGTGTTTTGGATGATTGGGCCTATATGGTTGATTTTGTCAGTTATCTCTTTCCGGAGTTTCTCATTCACTGATTTAGAATGGAATCAGAAGGAATGACTTGGTTTTATTGGTCCTTAAGTGTATACATGTGGGGGCATGCTTCAGTGATATGCATTCCAGAATGTTCAGGATCTCAGTTATCCCATTTTTTACCATTGTTATGTGCATCACTGTAACTGTGTGGAAGGATTTAAGCCAACCCCAGATTGCGCCTTGATAAAGCTAAGATGATGACGACGATGATGATTATGCATAGAAGATTGTAACTGTTGGTTTTAAAGGCTGTGTGGATCCAATGGTTGGAATGGTTCTAACATGATCTATCCATGGTAATTTCATTATGTTTATAGTTTAAATCACACAAGACCTGATAATATTTTGCACTACTTAGTTGAGAATCATAGAATTCCTCTTTGGTGCAGACCTTCAGGTGAACGTGGGTGTCTTTGCGTTCGTATGCCTTCCCATTTTTCTCCTGCTTTTATGATTCTGGTATACTTGTAAATTGTAATACTCTGTGATTTGAAGCTCTTCATGGGGTTTGCAGAAAAGTGGCTTCTGATTGATTAATTTAAAATTCTCTTTTTTCCCTCTGATGTACAGAAAGCCTCACTTCATTCTCTCACCAATCTTAGATTCCTAGAGTAAGGGGCCTTTTTCTGACTCATTCCAATTTGCCATGCTGAAAGCCCCCGATCACCAGGTTGCAGGCCACCAAGCCCACGAGGGGAAGCTTGGCCCTCTTGTGGATGGCTCAGGCCGCTTCTACAAGCCCCTCCAGAGCGATGACCGTGGCACCCAAGAAGTTGCCTTCTACACTTCCTTTTCATCCAATCAAAGAATCCCAGATCACATTCGGCAGTACTTTCCTCTCTTCCATGGCACCCAACTTCTAGAAGGCTCTGATGGATCTGGTCTGCAGCCCCACCTTGTGATGCAAGACCTCATGTCTGACTTCCAAAAACCTTCTGTCATTGATATCAAGATTGGATCTAGGACATGGTATCCCCAAGCTGCCGAGAATTATATCCAGAAATGCCTTAAGAAAGATAGGGATAGTTCAAGCCTTCAGCTGGGTTTTAGGATTTCTGGTGTTAAAGTCTTTGCAACCAAGGAACTAGCCTTTTGGGAGCCTAGCAAGGAGCAGGTCAAGAGCTTTACAGCTGATGACGTTTGGATGGTTTTGAGGAAGTATGTTTCGTCAAACCCGTCTTCTGATTCATATCCAGATTCTAATTTTGCATCTCTTGTCTATGGTGGTTCCAATGGAATTTTGGCACAGTTGCTAGAGCTGAAAGCATGGTTTGAGGATCAGACCATTGTTCACTTTTATTCTGCTTCGATTCTGATGATGTATGAGAAAGATGCGGTGGAGACTGGAAAGTCCGGAGCACAAGTTAAGCTTGTTGATTTTGCTCATGTGGTGGAAGCTAATGGTGTTATCGATCACAACTTTTTGGGTGGACTCTGTTCATTGATTAAGTTCATCTCAGAGATACTTACTGGCCCAGATGTGCATGTGATTGGAGGTGGCTTGCATAGATCGGAGGATAATCATTCTTGCTTTGAAAACAGCCCAAAAGAGTAATAATAATAATGATTGATTCTTCTCAATCAACCTGCTTAACCAGCTCATTTGATTGCTTATTACCTTGCAGATAGGATGCTTTTCTAGTTTCTTTTGTTATATTTGAGACGTGATTTTACTTTGATGGAAGGTTTCATGTTCATTGACGTGAATCTTAGACGAGATTAGTTAAATGTAGTTTATATTATAACCATCTTTCAGTTATATCAATTAACATTACCTCCTCTTACATTCTTAAAGGAAGATGATATTGAAAACTCCATTAATGAATTGTAGGTTTGAATGGATGTTTGATTTTTGCATATTGATTGTTGCAGGCTATTTTCACTTGATAGTAGTTAGTTTGTTTTCATAGAGCAGAAGGAGAGCTGAGAAAATTGGCTTAATCTGGGGACAGGAAAATGCATTTCAAAAGGAGTTAATATATCTCCATAGTGCTGACTGTAGCTCATACAAAATTGTTAGGAAAATACTTTGGCAGATAGAGATAGAATGGAAGGAAACTAATTGAAACGACATCATTTATTATGGCCGTTTTTTGTTACCTGCAAAATGCATTTGATAAATGAATATCTCCCTCATTTGCACAATTGGGACAATGATCTTTTCCAGGTTTTCTCTTCTTTAGTCTTGTATCTCATTTTTTCATCCAACAACTGAATTGGATGCTTTTTTCCTGAGAGTGTGTGCAGATTGACTTAGAAGTACTGAGAAACTGTGATACCAGGCTATCATTGAATATGAACTTTAATCTTCATTGTAATTAAGATCACCTCATAGACGCACATGGATTGTAATTTCATTGTGACTTCTCACACTCAAACCCATTATGTTTTCCCTCCCTCCATGGAAAAGATTCCTACTCTTGATTATTACCGTGGCTTAACACACACCCCACCCCCCCACCCCCCCCAGCAATTTTTTTTTTTTTCAAACAGCATTTCTTTAGAGACCTGTAGCCCTGCAGAAATTAAAGCTGTCCATGGCTCTGTAGTTCATTTCCATCAATCACACACCGTCTGGTGATTGCCTGCATTCGGCCAGGAAAAGGAGCAGCTGTGTTTGAAGTGTTTTTTTCAGGATCAGGAACCCAAAATCACAAGAACACAAAAGCGAAAGGAAGAAATATATGAGCTGAACCGTCCCTCTTCTCAATGTGAGGGATGGCAATTTATAATGCAAAAATCCCTTCGACGAGGGTAATAATAATCCTAATTTCTTACTTCAATTTAATCAGCATCCTTACTTAGCTCCTTTATAGTCGAATCATAATTCTTTTGAGATACAATACAAGTATGATACACGTTAATGCATATTGTACATTGTTGTCCCCCCATCCATTACATAGTCTGCATGACTATTTTTCTTCTGTATCTTCCACATGCGCGAGTCTTCGTTTCCCACCAGTCTGTCTTCAGCGCGAAGAGATGGTGCCTCCCTACATTTCTTAGAAAGCAGATGAAAAGTGTAACTTTCATGTCGGAAGCCGTTCCAGCAGAAGCGATGATAGGAAAGTAGAGCTGCAAGAGGGTCAACATCTCCATATTGGATTTTTTTCATTTCCTAGAGAAAAAAAAGTCAGGGAATGAACACCAGTGAAGAGCGCCGATGCATGTGGCATTATAAAAAGAGAGAGGAACAGAGCCCAATCTTTTTTGCAATTAAATGGAAGCTCTGACGGAGTCTGTTTAGGAGAAATTGGACATGGACTTGTGTCAGATCAGCCATCCTCAAGCATTGTGTACCAATATCTAGAAATTCTGCACATTGGAGTTGCCATGGCACCAATCTAGAGTAGAAATATCTTCCATGGAGGAGAAACAAAATCAGTAGGTGGAGAGTGAGAAGTTACCATAAGAAAGACTTCTATTGTTGCTTTTTTCTTCCTGGGTTTCTTCAGGGCCCTTTTCCGGAGTTCAAGCACAGTGTAGTGGGATCAGTGAAGTGAGTACTCTTATCTCCTCATGAGAAGCATTGGACGGAAATGCTGTCATTCTTTTTTTTTTTTTTTTGATAACTCAGGGTATCTCCCGCCCAATCCAGCCCAGGAGTCGTCGGCCCTAAGCCCAAGAGACACTCGATTCTGGACAGCCGAGAACTAATCCCTAGGGATACATACAAACCCTCCTATCCACATGCATCGGGTAAAACTATGGGAGGTGGCCAACGGAGGTAGGATGGACGGAAATGCTATCATTCTTGCTCAATTCTCACCATAAATATGCTCTAGCTGCAACCAAAGTTGGCTCACTTGTCCATTTTTGACTTCTGATCGTCATCGGCTACATGCCTATGATTCTATAGAACACATCCACTAGCAGCCGAGCTATGTGGTGTTTGCTTTTGGCCCAGGTGCTCAGTAATCTCAGGTCTTCTCTTATCTTGTTCTCGCGCTTGGAATTTTATTGAGCATTTTCATGTCTAAATGGATCATGAAGTACTCTTTGGATATTACAGTAACTATAGAAGTGATACTACGTATATTCATGACTCTAGTGACACGGTAGACTCATCTCAATTATTAGTTTGATAAAATAAATGGGCTGGGAAAATCAATAATTAGACTTTTTTCCTTCATCCTTTTTTCCTTACTGTCTATATTCTTTTAGCTGTAAATTATCAATTGCAGTTTGGAATTGATCTTTTTGCAAGTGATAGCAGCTTGCTCCAGTGTGGATGAGTTGCATGTTCTCACTGACATGTTCTTGTTGATGTCTCTGCCTTTACAGGATTCTTTCTTTCGCATGTATGCTAAATGTTTTGACCTGTATCTTTGTTTTGCATACATGATATTAAAGGTCTTCTAGCAATGGATACTCTAATAATAAGGAAGCTCTATAGAATGCAAAATGCATAGCAGTTATGGGGAGATGTTGAAGGACCAACTTGATTCCTATGGATAATAATGACTTAATAGGAAATGATCATCTACCATGTAATATTATTCACATCTTTTAAGTGAAGAAACTGAATATTACATGTTTTTTTCGGCTATATGATTCTAACCATGTTGCTTATCTAAGTATAAGTATAAATTATATAGTTGAGCCCAAAATGTTATTATATAGTTATACATTTACGTCAAACATTGTTGAACATTTTTGCACTGCATTCCAACCAGCAACGGACCTAGCATTTTCGCTTGAGGGGATGGACCCAAACAGGTCGTTGGATTTGGTGGGCAAACTCAGAATTTTCATGAGTTCTGGTGGTGACCTGGATTTTTCATATGTGCTTTGGATGCGGAACCAAGATTTTCATGCGGGGCAACTCTTCCCATATGGTTATATGTGGGTACGACGGTACTCCCTTGATTCCAAGTCTTCTCTAATAAGATTAGTAAAGCCTCAATTGGGGAACCAATCTCAGTGCACAATACCAGCCTCTACATGTAATCGTCTCTGTCCTTTCAACTGCTCTTGCACTGCGTCTGTATTAAAACACGGCTGGAAGATGCTAGTCCTCTTCAGGACATCTGCCCAGCAGCAACCCATGTATTATATAACTAGTAAACCACACATCCTCTCTCTCTCTCTCTCTCTCTCTCTCTCTCTCTCTCTCTCTCTCTCTCTCTCTGCATTCTGCAAGAAGCTGAGGATTGTAATCGCATCTCATTTGTGGGAGGTGCTGAGCTGATATTCTTCTGGTCATTGGTGAAAGTTTTCATTGCTATCAGAAAGTATATTCGATAAAGGACAGTAATAGTGGAGAGAAGTGCCCATGGGTTCTGCTCCGAGGATAAAAGTTGAGATGATACATATCAGTGAGAACTGCTCAAGGGTTCTAGACCGGCTGGGAGCACAAATTAGATGATGATGTGATAGTAAAGAATAAGATAACCTTCCTAGGTTCAGCACTAGATAATAGTCGAGCAGAAGTTTAAATACACTGGGAAATCGTCTCCTTTCGGAACATCTGCAAAATGGGTGGTGCTAAGTTTTGTTTATTTGCATTAAAATACATATGAATTGAATACATAGGATGGTTAAAAATGAAGATCAAGGGAGAATTGTCGAAAATAAGCATCAAATATCATCTTCTTTTGATTTTATTTCCTTAAAAGAAAATATTATTTGACGTTAATTTTTAAAAATTCACCTTTATTTTTTATTTTTAACCACTCTATGGCCATGTTTCTTTAGAAGAATTCCTGACAGGAATTCAGGGTGTCTTGGAATTTAGAATTCCTGTCAGGAATTCTGTGTTTCTTTACAAGAATTTCTTGGCTTTTCAAATTCTAAGAATTCTAAATCCCTAAAAAGGCAGGATTTGGAAAGCCAGTAAGTCTTGGAGGATTCAAAATTCTGGCTTGAAACGGGAGTGCTTTGACGGACGACCGTATCTTCCGGGAACGCCAACGGTCATCTTCTTCATTCGTTTTTTTTTTCAACGGCAACGGATTTGAAGGGTCTCTCTCTATCTACCCCTCTCTTTATACACCCCAAAAAACCCTACCGCATCGAATTCTTGCTTTTCCAAATCCCTCTTTCGATCTAAGATAGACTCGAACTAGATCAATCAGATTCCAATCATCGAAGACTCGAACCAGATCGAAATCGCATCGGATTCGATTTTCGATCTCTTTCTCAATCCGGAAACGCGTTGACGAACGCGGATAGAAAGCTCGAGATATGGATCCTGAGAGGTTGAAGAAGATGCCGGGGATCGCGCAGAGAAATATTCAATTCGTCAATGCTTCTCTTTCATCCTTCGGGCCGGTCTCGTTGAACGGGATCTAGTCTAAGAATCGTGGTGGTAATCTCACCTTCGAGAAATTCGAGAAATTAGATTTGTTTTTATTTCACTGATGCCGATCGAAATCTCTGTGGATTGTGATTCATTTGTGTTATTGTGAATTGAGATATATTGATTATGTGTTTATGCATCTTGTATTGATTGATGGCTGTTTGGATGTGTGTTTTGATTCATCCGATAAGGTTTGTGATTCATTTATTGTTGTTGTATTTGATTATTTTTTGTAAATTCTTTCTTTATCTGGTTGAGATTGATTCAGGGCTTAGAGCTGGTATTTGCATGGAGAGTTATGGATAAAATTGAGTCGGAGATGGGCTGGGAATTTTTTATTTGATTGTGTAGTTGGTGGCGATTGATAATATGTAAAAGTGAAAGGATTTTAAGCACAACTGTTGTGTGGGGATATTTCCGAACTCACCGGAATATCGGCCTTATGCTCCATCTCGTGCTCCAGCGCCAGCTAGTCCATCTCGGCAAGGCTTGGTCTCGTCGATAGTGCCAGCCTCTAACTCGGCCAAGTGATTTCAGTTCGGTTATACGCTCATAAGCTTCACCTAGGCCAGGGCATCCCCAACCCGACTAGGGACTTCATCCCGGTCGTCCACTTCGGTGTCCCTGCGAGGTCTGCAGCCAAGTCAAGGTCGCCTCGACCTCGGCTCCCCGACCTCGGCAACACACCCTGACCTCGGTCAGGATGCCAGAGCTAGCCAAGGCAGGGGCTGACAGCCGTCCTCCCTTGGACGCTCATGCACGCTACAGCGTGCGACAAGACAAGCCCATATCATCTGACAGAGCCACCCATACCACCACGCTTCCTGGCAGATTGGCGTCCACAGTTCCCTAGGCGCCAGGGTTTGGCCCGATGGGACAGATGGACTGCGATAAGACTTCCTGTCAGAGCACAGAGCCCTCTCTCTCTCCCTCTTCCTGTCAATATAAGGAGCAGCAGGTGCAGAGAGCAAAGGGGCCTCGATCCAACACACCATACACAGATCCATGGCCAATAACTCTGGTACGCCATGCCCAAGCTCCATCTTGTCCAAATCTCCATCCTATTGTCCAGTTCTCATACTGAATTAGGCATCGGAGAGCCTGCGCTGCCCACAGCCAAGGTCTTCTGACATGTTTATTCTCCCTCTTCCAGTTTCTCAGGCATCAGTTCTTCCATCATCAACAAGGAGACGAGGAGCTTCAGCCTTCGTCCTCCTCAGTGAGTCTCAAGAACATGACCCCCCGGGTCCGTGAATTTTTGTGCACTTACAATTGGCGTCGTCTGTGGGAAATGGACAAAAAGTCACATCTTCCCAAACACCATGCTTCGAAGAACCAGGAAGGGAAAGGAACCATTGGCGTTGTCAACACAGCTTACGGCGAACCTCCGACAAGAAAGGTCCGGAGTAAGATCTGGTCCAGCAAGCGTCCACAAGCCGGAAAATCAGTCAGGTTCATCCTCTAAGGTGGTCACAGCACCTTCTCGACGAGATAACCTTTGACTGGGGCTCTCCCGGCAGAAGGGTCCTCAGCTAGATAGGGCCCGAACTTTGGAACGCTTCGACCTCTATGAAAGTAACCATGTGATCTCCATCTCGACAGATGTCTCTAGCTCGGCTGATATCTCCATCTCAGCAGGCATCTCCAGCTCGGCGGATATTCCCAGCTCGGCGTGTGTCTCCAGCCGTAGGCGCTCCCAGCTCGGTAGACGTCCCCGGCTCGGCAGAAGTCCCTTCCAGCTCGGGGGGCTACTGAAGCCTCCTATCAATTTTCAGCTTCGATGGCCCGTCTGCTTCGATCGTACGATCCTCTATCGTCATACGGCACGATCCTCTGCTGTCAGCTTCGATGGCGCCGTCAGCTTCGACGACATCGGCACGACCCTCTACTGTCGGCTTCGATCACATGACCCTCTACCGTCATATTCGACGACACGGTCCTCTACTGTCAGCCTTGATCGCACGGTCCTCTACCGCCGTCAGTCGTCCAGAGCCTCGTGCTCCTACATCTCGGTCGCGCGCTGGATCTCGATCTCTTGCATCTCGGCTACGTGCCAGATCTCGATTTCGTGCATCGAGGCAGCAGCGCCAGATTCTCCACCTCATGCTGGTGTCGCCCTCGTGCTAGCTACGTGCTTCACGTAGGTTCGGCCTCATGAAGGACTCAGGCTACGCGCCAGATTCTCCACCTCATGCTGGTGTCGCCCTCGTGCTAGCTACGCGCTTCACGCAGGCTCGGCCTCATGTAGGACTCAGGCTACGTGCCAGATTCTCTACCTCATGCTGGTGTCGCCCTCGTGCTTGCTACGCGCTTCACGCAGGTTCGGCCTCATGAAGGACTCAGGCTACGCGCAAGATTCTCCACCTCATGCTGGTGTCGCCCTCGTGCTTGTTATGCGCTTCACGCAGGTTCGTCCTCATGAAGCACTCAGGCTACGCGCCCCCACCTCATGCTGGTGTCGCCCTCGTGCTAGCTACGTGCTTCACGTAGGTTCGGCCTCCTGAAGGACTCAGGCTATGCGCCAGATTCTGCACCTCATGTTGGTGTCGCCCTCGTGCTAGCTACGCGCTTCACACAGGTTCGGCCTCATGAAGGACTCAGGCTACGCGCCAGATTCTCCACCTCATGCTGGTGTCGCCCTCGTGCTAGCTACGCGCTTCACGTAGGTTCGGCCTCATGAAGGACTCAGGCTATGCGCCAGATTCTCCACCTCATGCTGGTGTCGCCCTCGTGCTTGCTACGCGCTTCACGCAGGTTCGGCCTCATGAAGGACTCAGGCTATGCGCCCCCACCTCATGCTGGTTTCGCCCTCGTGCTAGCTACGTGCTTCACGCAGGTTCGGCCTCATGAAGGTCTCAGGCTACGCGCCTTGACCTCTTGCAGGTCCGTCCACATGCTGGCCACGGCCTCACGCTGGATCGGCCTCATGATGGTCTCGACCGCATTCACGACCTCTTGTCGGTCCGTCCATGTAAGACCCCAACCCCTAATCCTCATGTTTTGTGTTGTCTTAGATGTGTTTTAACTTTTTGAGTGAGATTAGAGTTGGTTTGACTTCGTTTGTGAGTTGGGTTAGATTTTTCATAGCTTTGGAGAACTTTGAGAGTCCTTGAGTTTAGTTTGACCCGGGCCGGGGTGGTCCATGTGTTTAGTACTCTTGTGAGAATTTACTCTTGGTTTCAAAAAATTCCAATTTTTACTCCTTTCGACTTGTTTTATTAATCTCATTAACTTTCATGTTTTATCTGTTTGAATTTGAAACTCAGAAAAATCGCGGTTTTCGAGAGAAATGGCAAAAATGGCTTTTCACACCAAATCTGAACTCAAATTTCGAAATTCCAGAACCATGTCAAAAGTATACTTTTTAGAAAATATATTTTTTGAGGATCATTTTATCCTTCTTCGTCGATCTCGTCCGGGGCCCCCAAGATGATGTTTTAGCCATTGCAAGTTTTAGACCTGGTGGGGCCCACTTTCCACTCAACTTTATCAACCCATCTCCCTCACTCACGTTTTCAAATCTGTAACCCATTTTCAGTATCAGAACTCAGGAAACCAGAGAGAAAACCTTCTTCTCCTTTCATCTTTCTCCTCCTTGCATGTTAGCCATTTGAGCTTGGATTGAAAATCTGAGAGCACCATCTTCTTCCTCTCATTCCTAGCTCTCCATTGCACCCATTTATTTGAGCATTTCAGCTGGACTACTACCTCTTCTTCTTCCTTGCTTCTTGTTTGGATAGCTTCAGGTAAGAACTCCTCTTCATCTCTTCAATGGAGTCTTTTCAGCTCCTAAATAACCCGTTTTTCAAACATGCAAACCCATTTTCGAATTGGGTCTTTGTTTTCAAGATTTTGGTTGGATTTTGAGGTGTCTTTCTTGGGGCTTCTTGTAGAGCTCGGTTCAGCTGTAGGAAGAGATCCTTGAGGAGATTTTTGGTTTGACATTGGGCTAAGGCAAGTGAATAAACTGGTTTGAATGCAAGTTAATGAAATAATGTTTATTCTTTAAAGCTTAATTTGAAATAACCATGTCTTTTCTTTCATTTTCATTGGCTATATATATGAATTTGGTTTCATAAAGGTTTTAATGTTCAGCTGTGATTAGTTTTTCTACAATGTTTTAATTTTCTGTTATATTCAGATTCCAACCAGCTTAGTGTTTTGTTAACATTCAGATCTCTGCAGGATTTTTCTTTGTGTGTAAATGAATTCAAATTTCTGCTGGGGTTTTAGTGTGCAAATGAGTTTGGATTTCTGCAGGAATTTTGTGTACAACTGTGTTCAAAATTCATGCAGTCTTAGTGTTCACCTGTGTTCAATTTCAGATCTTTGCTGGTTTTAGTGTCCAATCCAGGTTCAGATTTATGCAGGTTTATGTTCAAATTAATGTTCAGATTTCTACAGTTTTTGTACTCAGTTATGTTCAGATTTCTGGAAGTGAATAATCTTGTTGAGAATGCATGCTACATAAATCTGAACCTCTTTATTGAATTTCTGATTTGAAAATGCTAGGCAATTGAATGTCTTATTTAGCTATGAAAATGTGGCTTTCAGAATGGACGCCTGACAGGAGCGAGCCTGGGTCCAGCCCAGGCCTGTTTTCAGCCTATTTTCCAGCCTGTTTTCCAACCTGATTTCAGACCTATTTTCCAACCCGATTTCAGTTTATTTTCCAGCGTGATTTCAGCCTGATTCCATCCTATTTTCCAGCCTGATTCCAGCCACTATTTCATGTAAATTTTGAAGCCTGTTTTACATAGTTTAGGCCTAGTCCCTGCTCATCCATTTTGTGGACCTGTTTTGATGTTTTATTAAATGGTTGAGCCCAGCCACTGTTTCATGTAATTTTTTTAAGGCTTGTTTTACATAGCGTGGGCCGTTTTGATGTTTTATTAAATGGTTGAGCCCAGCCACTGTTTCATGTAATTTTTAAGGCTTGTTTTACATAGCTTGGGCCTGTTTTGATGTTTTATTAAATGGGTGAGCCCAGCCACTGTTTCATGTAATTTTTAAGGCTTGTTTTACATAGCTTGGGCTTGTTTTGATGTTTTATTAAATGGTTAAGCGCGGCCACAGTTTCATATAAGTTTTGGGACGTGTTTTACATAGTTTGGGCCTGGTCTTTGCTCATTCATTTTTGTGGGCCTGTTTTGATGTTTTTATTTAAATGGTTGGGCCTGTTTTGCTGTCCTATTATTGGTATGGGCTGAATTCCCTCTTCTCACTAATGGATGAATTTATTAATCCAAAAACTTGCTCAGAAGGAATAAGGAGAAAGTTGAAACACATTTGATGATTTTGAAGCCTGTTTGATATTCTTTCACTAATTATGGACCTGAAATGATTCTTGGATTGATTTCCATTGTTTTCGTGGATTTCTTGAGGATTAAACAATTAGGATATGTTGTAAGTCTTCTAAATGAATATTATGCATTTGAAATTTTAAATGTCCTAACTTCAGGGGCACCAATCCCATTTCTACTTCTTTGACATTTGAGTTTGAAATATACAAGGATCAGTGGAAGTCTTTAACATAAGCTTGATAAACCTTGTTTTTCGAACTTTAGTTTTGTTAGCCAGAATATCATTGTGTATTGCTTTGAAGTTCATGTATAAGCTTGTTTGAAGGTTTGATTTTTGAAGAAAAAAGGGGATCACCTCCTAAGCTCGTTATGCATATATATTATGCCTTTTGCCCGCTCGCTCGCTCGTTTTGATAAGTGATTTCCCCTTTAAGTTTTGATAAGCTCGATAAGTATATTGTCTTGTTTTGTGCATTCATGGATTTAAGTGAACACCACTGAGCTTAGACTGTCCTCTCAGCCTGATCCACTAGTTAGGGGGTCTTTAAACTTAAGTAAGGACCATCTGCATATTGGTAGTGTATTTATACACATTTTAGCTCGTTCCAGTTCCGCGGCCGGTATTTTTCCCCTCCCACCTTGTGTGGCTTGGGTGCCCGCTCGCTCGCTTACTCTTATCATCATGTATGATGGAGAAAAGATTTAGCTCAATGTGGATTTACTATTCATGATATATTATGTACTCATGCTAGTTTTGTTCCGTACTTCATTCATGGATTTTTGTATCGGTGAAATATATATTAGTCATCTACTTGTTTTAAAGTTCCGTAAATTGTTTTGAATATTATTTCTTTTAAACTTTGTTTTTTTAATATATTTATGCCCAATTTATTCACCTGCCAGACCATCGTGTCTGATATACTACTTTGGTGCTCTAGGTGGCAGGTTCTTGACTTGAGCTAGTTCGTTTGTAGAGGGCTGTTGAGCCATGAGTTTTGCAGGCTTGTTGTGTCAGCGATGTCATATAGACGTCGTGCTTGACTCCGGAGTTTCGTTACACACTTGGGTAGCAATTGTTCTTAGCTTGTTATTTTTGTACGCCTTTTGTTAGCCTTTTTCTTTGTGATTGTAATTAAAGCACTTGTTAAATTGTAACTTGAATATGTTTGGGTAATGAGTAGCTTGTTACTGTCAGCTCTGTATATGTGTTATCTTGGTTTGTTTCAGTCTGAGTTTGGACATTGCTATGACAGCTTTACGCTGATGGGTTAGGTGCGATGTGGAATCCGATGGCCACGGACTCCGGGTTGCAACACCATGTAAGCTTCCGCAAAATATTCAGTTGTGTGGAATTTTGTAATCCTCACACACGCGGATCCTGGGGAAAGCAAAAAATTTCAATTAACCCCAAGTTCACGCTCCCCGAGATCGGATCGCTGCAGGGTCTCGATTTTGGGGGCGTGACAGTCCACGTGCTGGCTACGGCCTCACGCTGGCTCGGCCTCACGATGGTCTCGACCGCATTTACGACCTCTTACTGGTCCGTCCACGTGCTGGCTACGGCCTCACGTTGGCTCGGCCTCACGATGGTCTCGACTGCATTTACGACCTCTTGCTGGTCCGTCCACGTGCTGGCTATGACCTCACGCTGGCTCGGCCTCACGATGGTCTCGACCGCATTTACGACCTCTTCCTGGTCCGTCCACGTGCTGGCTACGGCCTCATGCTGGCTCGGCCTCATGATGGTCTCGACTGTATTTACGACCTCATGTTGGTCTGTCCACGTGCTGGCTACGGCCTCACGCTGGCTCAGCCTCATGCTGGTCTCAACCTCATGCTGGTCTGTCCAAGTGTTGGCTACGGCCTCACGCTGGCTCAGCCTCATGCTGGTCAACTTCATGCTGGTCTCGGCCACATGCATTCTCGACAAGCAGTGCCAGTCTCTAGCTTGGCAGCAGCGCCAGCCTCAAGTTCGGCAGGAAATCCTTCCTCCGGCTCGGCAGCAGTGCCAGTCTCCATCTTGGCAGCGGCACCAGTCTATAGCTCGCCTCCTTCTCAGCAGCAGTAGCAGAATACTCCTAAACAAGAGTACACCACTGGTAATGAGCCATCATCTCTTGGCTTTCAGCAACAATGCATTCTCCAGCTCGGCAGTTGTATGACTCTCCAGCTCGGCAGAAGCACCATGTTACGCTTAATAGTGATGCCAACCTCTAGCTCTGGTCCATTGCCAGCCAGTCATCTCAAAACTATGAGCAGCTCCAAGGCACAAGTGTTGTCCTCCATGATACTTAGCTTCTGACCTCAAAGAGAAGTCTAATGAGCTCAGAAGCTAGGGGGCTATTGTGTGGGGATATTTCCGAACTCACCGGAATACCGGCCTGATGCTCCATCTCGTGCTCCAGCGCCAGCTAGTCCATCTCGGCAAGACTCGGTCTCGGCGATAGTGCTAGCCTCCAACTCGGCCAAGTGATTCCAGTTCGGCTATATGCTCATAAGCTTCACCTAGGCCAGGGCATCCCCAACCCGGTTAGGGACTTCATCCCAGTCGTCCACTTCGGCGTCCCTGCGAGGTCTCCAGCCAAGTCAAGGTCGCCCCGACCTCGGTCAGGATGCCAGAGCTAGCCAAGGCAGGGGCTGACAGCTGTCCTCCCTTGGACGCTCATGCACGCTACAGCACGTGCAACAAGACAAGCCATATCATCTGACAGAGCCACCCATACCACCACGCTTCCTGGCAGATTGGCATCCACAGTTCCCTAGGCGCCAGGGTTTGGCCCGATGGGACAGATGGACTGTGATAAGACTTCCTGTCAGAGCATAGAGCCCTCTCTCTCTCCCTCTTCCTGTCAATATAAGGAGCAGCAGGCGCAGAGAGCAAGGGGCCTCGATCCAACGCACCATACACAGATCCATGGCCAATAACTCCGGTACGCCATGCCCAAACTCCATCTTCTCCAAATCTCCATCCTACTGTCCAGTTCTCATACTGACTTAGGCATCGGAGAGCCCTGGGCTACCCACAGCCAGGGTCCTCTGACCTGTTTCTTCTCCCTCTTTCAGGTTCTCAGGCATCGGTTCTTCCATCATCAACAAGGAGATGAGGAGCTTCAGCCTTCGTCCTCCTCAGTGAGTCTCAAGAACATGACCCCCCGGGTCCGTGAATTTTTGCGCACTTACAACTGTGTTTCATGATTCCCATCTTACTGTGAATGGTTGGTTTGAGACTGTGTTTTGATGTGGAAATACAGAGTAAATCTAGAGAGAGACCCTATCTATCAATTATTTATTTGAGATGATTAAATTCTGTAATTATGTGAGGATCTGTATATATATTGGTGGGCAATTTACATTTGAATTTGTACAGTACTAATACATATAGGGTTCTAATTTCAGGTAGAAATTCTTTTAGCTATGAAACAGGGAATTTGTGGAGTCAGGGAATTTAGAATTCTCAGATAGGAATTCATGCCTTTGAATGAAACAGGGAATTCGGGATTCCAAAATTCAGCAGTATTTCAAATGCCAGCATTTGAAATTCACAGACAAGCACCAGAGATGATTTCTATGAATTCTAGTAAAGATACGGGCCCTATGTATTCAACTCATATGTATTCTAATGCAAACAAATAGGCCCAAGGGTTCTCGTATGGTCCTCCCACGACAGTCATAACTTGTCTGTGAAGTTCATGTTGCACCTGCTTGTTTTGGGTTTGTTGGAGTCATTGAACCTTTAGAGCACATTTGTCATGACCCTTCCTAAAAGCAGCCGAGGCGGGATCCTGCAGCTTGAAGAGAAACTTTTGTCGGAGACGATTAGAGAAGAAAAAGGGTATGATTTTGAAACTAGAATAATTATATTTATAAGTGAAGTTTGTCAAAGTGATGTAAGAAGGTAGGCCTTTTATTTAGATGGAAAACTTTTTGCTCATAAAGGAGAAAGGTGGGAGATTGGGGATGGAGGAAGTAACGTAGTGCAGCAGTTATTGCAGAAGTGGAAGAAGCCAGGATCGTGGCGGGCTTAATTATAGAGATGCAATCGACCACGACTGATTGATGCAAATATGGTGGCCAACCAAGTCAAATCTGGACACCAAATCTCATGTTTAAAATATAAAAGAACGGACTATGGTCACAACTCAGTTAATAAGGCAAAAAGGAATATTAAGATGTGTTAGGATCTTAATTAGAATTTGATTAGGTTAGATATTGTTTCGTATTTTGAGAACTTCTAGTGTTTTTGGGTTTTTTTTTTCTATAATTACATGGATATGTAACTCAGATTGTTTCTGTGTGGGGATAATCCCGAACTCGCCGGGATCCCTGTTAGATGCAGCATCCGAGACTCCCGCACCAGCTAGTCCATCTCGGCAAGGCTCGATCTCGACGATAGTGCTAGCCTCCAGCTTGGCCAAGTGAATCCACTTTGGCTATACGCTCATAAGCTCCACCTCGGCCAGGCATCCCCAGCCCGGCTAGGGAATCATCCCGGTCCTCCACTTCGGCGTCCCTGCGAGGTCTCCAGCCATTCAAGGTCGCCCCGACCTCGGCTCCTCGACCTCGGCAACACACCCTGACCTCGGTCAGGATGCCAGAGCTAGCCAAGGCAGGGGCTGACAGCTGTCCTCCCATGGACACTTAAGCATGCTATAGCACGTGCGACAAGACAAGGGCACCGCCCATACTCTCTAACAGAGCCTTCTATACCGCCCATGCTTCCTGACAGACGCCAGAGAGGGCTACGATGGGACTATACCTCCCTATTGCCTGAAAGAGTGGGCTATGATGGGACGGCTAACCACCTCAAAGTCAACTCTCTCCCTCTCCCAATCGATATAAGGAGCAGGCGCAGAGAGGAACAGAGGATCGAACATGAGTTCCAACCCACCATACACAAAACCATATGCCAGATCTCTTCTTTCCGAGAGAACTACACGCTGGTATCATCTTCTTCCCCAAAATCTCTATCCTTAGTCCAGTTCTCATACTGACTTAGGCATCGGAGAGCCCTGCGCTGCCCACAGCCAGGGTCCTCTGACCCTCTTTTGTTGTTCTTCCCCTCTTCCAGGCTTCAGGCAGGCATCGGTGTTCAACCAAAGAGCTCCGGCTACACCCCCTATCTTTGTGAGTGACATTTTATGCGCTTACAATTGGCACCGTCTATGGGAAACGAGCAAAAAGCCATCTTCCCCCAAACACCATGCCTCGAAGAACCAGAAAGGAAGAAGAACCATCGGCACTGCTGGCGCGGCTGCCACCGGTCCCCTGCCAGAGGAGGTCCGGGGCAAAATCTGTTCCAGCGAGTATCAAAAGGCCGGAAGCTCAGTCAGGTTCATCCTCTAAGGAGGTCCCAACACCTTCCCGACGAGATAACCTTCAATTGGAGCTTTCCCGGCAAGAGGATTCTCAGCCAGATGCATCTCAGGATCAGATGGACAACGTCGATTCTCTCCTCACGAAGATTAGGGCCCAAAACCTTGTCATCCAAGCGCAGGACGAGTTGATCCGTCAACTTCAGCAGCAGCTACAAGAAGGGGCGACCTCAGCTCCATCCTCCAATCCCTTAAAGAAATTGAGACGAAAACTGGAGGAAGACGCAGACCTCAAAGAATGGCTTGACCAGCGCGTCAGGCAAGCAATCCAGCAAAACATGGAGACGGTCGGCCTCATTCGAGGTCGGTCAAGTATCTCCTCCAGTTCGGCAAGCAATTCACCCAGCTCAGCAGACATCCCTTCCAGCTCGGGGGGCTACCGAAGCCTCGTATCATCCTTCAGCTTCGACCGCCCGTCAGCTTTGATCGCACGACCCTCTACCGTCATTTTTGGCGGCACGGTCCTCTACTGTCAGCTTCGATGGCGCCGTCAGCTTCAATGACACCAGTACGACCCTCTATTTTCAGCTTTGATCGTACGACCCTCTACCGTCATTTCGACGGCACGGTCCTCTACTGTCAGCCTTGATCGCACGGTCCTCTACCGCCATCAGTCATCCAGAGCCCCGTGCTCTTACATCTCGGCCGCGCACCAGATCTCGACCTCTTGCGTCTCGGCTACGTGCCATATCTCGACTTCGTGCATCGCGGCAGCAGCGCCAAATTCTTGCTCTCACGTTGGTGTCGCCCTCATGCTGGCCTCCACGTCAAGCACCTCGGCGCCCATGCCAGGTAGCCGACAAGCCCCTGGCGACGAGCCAACGGGTCTTCTCCAGTTCGCGTTATGAGCGCACCTCGGCGCCCATGCCAGGTTGCCGACGTGCCCCTGGCGACGAGCCAGCGGGTCTTCTCCAGTTCGCGCTATGACCGCACCTCGGCGCCCATGCCAGGTTGCCGACGCGCTCCTGGCCACGAGCCAGCGGGTCTTCTCCAGTTTGCGTTATGAGCGCACCTCGGCGCCCATGCCAGGTTGCCGACGTGCCCCTGGCGACGAGCTAGCGGGTCTTCTCCAGTTCACGTTATGCGCACACCTCGGCGCCCATGCCAGGTTGCCGACGCGCCCCTGGCCACGAGCCAGCGGGTCTTCTCCAGTTCGCGTTATGAGCGCACCTCGGCGCCCATGCCAGGTGGCCGACGCGCCCCTGTCGACGAGCCAGCGGGTCTTCTCTAGTTCGCGTTATGAGCGCACCTCGGCTCCCATGCCAGGTCGCCGACGCACCCCTGGCGACGAGCCAGCGGGTCTTCTCCAGTTCGCGTTATGAGCGCACCTCGGCGCCCATGCCAGGTTACCGACGCGCCCCTGGCGACGAGCCAGCGGGTTTTCTCCAGTTCGCATTATGAGCGCACCTCGGCGCCCATGCCAGGTTGCTGACGCGCCCCTGGCCACCAGCCAGCGGGTGTTCTCCAGTTCGCGGTATGAGCGCACCTCGGCGCCCATGCCAGGTGGCCGACGCGCCCCCGGCGACGAGCTAGCGGGTCTTCTCTAGTTCACATTATGAGCGCACCTTGGTGCCTACGCCATGTTGCCGACGCGCCCCTGGCGACGAGCCAGCAGGTCTTCTCTAGTTCGCGTTATGAGAGCACCTCGGCGCCCATGCCAGGTAGCCGACGCGCACCTGGCGACGAGCCAGCGGGTCTTCTCCAGTTCGCTTTATGAGCGCACCTCGGCGCCCATGCCAGGTAGCCGACGCGCCCGTGGCGGCGAGCCAGCGGGTCTTCTCCAGTTCGCGTTATGAGCGCACCTCGGCGCCCATGCCAGGTAGCCGACGCGCCCCTGGCGACGAGCCAGCGGGTCTTCTCCAGTTCGCGTTATGAGCGCACCTCGGCGCCCATGCCTGGTTGCCGACGCGCCCCTGGCGACGAGCCAGCGGGTCTTCTCTAGTTCATGCTTTGTGAGCATCTCGGCTCTCATGCCAGATTGCTGGCACGCCCCGACCTCTTGCTGGTTCGCCCTCGTGCTAGCTATGTGCTTCACGCAGGTTCGGCCTCATGATGGTCCCGACCTCTTGCTGGTCCATCCACGTGCTGGCTACGACCTCACGCTGGCTCGGCCTCATGTTGGTCTGGGCCAAGTGCTCCTACCTCGGTCTCAGTCTCCACCAGTTCGGCAGCAGTGCTAGTCTCTAGCTCGGCAGCAGCGCAGCTTGTAGCTCGGCTGGAAACTCTTCCTCCAGCTCGACAGCAGTGCCAGTCTCCAGCTCGGCAGCAGTGCCAGTCCTCAGCTTGGCAGCAATGCTAGCCTCCTCGGCAGCGTCACTAGAATACTTCCAATAGGATTACACCTCTGGCGACGAGCCCGCTGGTCACGTCTCAGTCTCTCAGTTGGTGACAAACCGGACACTGAAGACTATCAAGCTCAAACAGCTCCTCCCTTCTTAGCTTCCGACCTCAGAGAGTACTCTCAGAGCTCAGAAGCTGGGGGGCTACTGTGTGGGGATAATCCCGAACTCGCCAGGATCCCTGTCAGATGCAGCATCCGAGACTCCCGCACCAGCTAGTCCATCTCGGCAAGGCTCGGTCTCGGCGATAGTGCCAGCCTCCAGCTTGGCCAAGTGAATCCACTTCGGCTATACGCTCATAAGCTCCACCTCGGCCAGGCATCCCCAGCCCGGCTAGGGACTCATCCCGGTCCTCCACTTCGGCGTCCCTGCGAGATCTCCAGCCATTCAAGGTCGCCTCGACCTCGGCTCCCCGACCTCGGCAACACACCCTGACCTCGGTCAGGATGCCAGAGCTAGCCAAGGCAGGGGCTGACAGCTCTCCTCCCATGGACACTTAAGCACGCTACAGCACGTGCGACAAGACAAGGGCACCGCCCATACTCTCTGACAGAGCCTTCCATACCGCCCATGCTTCCTGACAGACGCCAGAGAGGGCTACGATGGGACTATACCTCCCTATTGCCTGACAGAGTGGGCTATGATGGGACGGCTAACCACCTCAAAGTCAACTCTCTCCCTCTCCCAGTCGATACAAGGAGCAGGCACAGAGAGGAACAGAGGATCGAACATGAGATCCAACCCACCATACACAAAACCATATGCCAGATCTCTTCTTTCCGAGAGAACCACACGTTGGTATCATCTTCTTCCCCAAAATCTCTATCCTTAGTCCAGTTCTCATACTGACTTAGGCATCGAAGAGCCATGCGCTGCCCACAGCCAGGGTCCTCTGACCCTCTTTTGTTGTTCTTCCCCTCTTCCAGGCTTCAGGCAGGCATCGGTGTTCAACCAAAGAGCTCCGGCTACACCCCCTATCTTTGTGAGTGACATTTTATGCGCTTACAGTTTCTACCTTTGATGTTTATTTTCCCCTGTGCTTCTCTAAAAAAGAGACCTAATTTCATGCTTCGGCACTTGTATCCATTCTGATCAAGCTCTTTGTAAAAGGGTTTTGCATACATCTCAGTCATGCCATTTCTATTGGAAATATTAGAGTTATCTATGGAATGAGCTTCTTGGTCTTTTACCTATGGCCACCTTAGCAGGAGACCGTGTATCACTTTGGACACATCTGAAGCATGCTTGATGACAAGGGTCGTCACTCTACACCACTAGGGGGTAAAGAGTTTGTTGTCAATGGGTAGGCTAATGACTGGAGTTGCAGATGTGGATTGCCAAGGGAGTCAATCAAGTTACAAGGGTTAACAATGCAAGGACGACCATTGATAACCATGGGTAGTCACTAGTCAGAATGCATCCAAAGGCCAAACATAATCCTACAGGGTTGGATAACCCATTACAAGAGGAGTATATGAGATTTATGTTGGGAAATTGGCCTGATCTTTGCAGAATAATCGAAACAGAAGGTTGCTCTACCACAAATGGTGAACATATCCATGGCTGGTTGAATACACAAATCAAACAAATCCAAAAACCTCGAGTGCTCGATGTCGACTATTCTAGATGTTGTTCCCGGTTTTCCATGGGGTTCATCCCCCTCAGGTGTAGGCCCACACAAGCATGAAAAAAAATTATCATAAAAAGAAAGAAACTGAGGGGACCTATTAATTAGATAGCATACGAAGCTGGTCAGGGACATGAGTGTGTGTGTTGGAGTGGGTGAGTTTGTGAGTTTGATTTCCCAATGTAGCAAAAACATTGGTATGAGGATTGCCACAGATGGCGCAAACCAGATTAGGTGATGGAAACAGTTGAGAAAAGATATTGTTAAGGCTACAGATTTTCTCTCTTCCTTCTGCAGCTTAAAGTTTAAACGCTTTTGATGTTGGTAGGATCAACAACTATCTCAAGGGATGTTTGAATTGCTTGAGTGGTTATTATGCAAATAACCTAATTTGACTGGGTCATTGAAGTCGTGAGCGAAATTCTGACTATTTCTATTTTACTCTATGGGATACAAGTACAACATTAATGAAATTCTTATTCCTTAAAGCTGGGAAATGGTTGTAACAGAAAAAAAAAAAAAAAAAACAACCATTCTTTATCCTTCACAGGCCACGTCATTCTCATCCACATCTTTCATCTTCCTGTCCCGCTAATAAGAAATGGCCCTTGGGGAAATTACGTTCTTCTTTCAACTTCTATTGGAAACTCCTTTTAACATCTTCCTGCACCTTTAAATTAGTTTTTCTACATAAAAGAAAGGTCTTGATATAAATCAGAATATAAGGTACAAAGACGGAGATTGATATTTGTGTGGGAAGATATCCAGAACTCCAGGATTACGCTAATCACAGCTAAGCATTCTCACATGCCATCCGCGTGCCGGCCACGTGGCACCAGATTCACCCCGGCTACCAGGACAGGGGGTCCGGCCGAAGTCAAGCAGGTCCGGACCGCTAGCGCCGAGCTCGGCTACTCCATGTGCCTACCTCAGCAGAAAGCTCCACCTCGGCCGAAGGAGCCGGGACGAAAGCCGAAGCAGGAAAGAGCCTCCACTCGCGCCCCTCATCCCCCACGTCATCAGGCACGTGGAGGAATAGGGGCGCGAGCTAGTGAGACAGATGCGACATCCAGCCGTTCACAATCTTCGCCAGATCACTGACAGGGCGGCATCCAGCAGCTGAAGCCACATCAGGGCAAGGCCCGAGGGCGGATCCGATGGTACCCCAACCGTCAAAAGCGTCGAACACAATCTGGCCCAACAAGACGCACATTTAATGCGATGTGGGCTGATCCGACTGGCATTAAATGCAGAGTGGGCTGGATTGGACTGCATTAATTACTTTATGGGCTGATCATGACTTCCAGTCGAGTCATGGGACCCACGCCAGGATATCATCCGAAGATACGA
The DNA here is from genome assembly GCA_012931725.1 of Litsea cubeba. NCBI lineage: Eukaryota > Viridiplantae > Streptophyta > Magnoliopsida > Laurales > Lauraceae > Litsea > Litsea cubeba. Next base: position 56,903,027 of record CM022944.1, read on the forward strand.
CCCAAGCCTCTATAAATAGAGCCTCATACCACCAGCAAGGTACGCACGATCGAACCCACAGAGCCGTTACTCTGCCCCTCTTCTTCCTCTCCTTCCATTGTTCCAGTTCTTTCACTGACTTTGGCATCGGAGAGCCTTGCGCCGCCCAGGCCAGGGTCCTCTGACTGTTTGCTCTTCTCTTTCAGGCTTCCGGACGGTACCTAATCATCACCACTTTGGATAAGTCCTCTAAGGCACCCCAGTTATTGTGGGTCATTATTTTCTGCACCTACAATATTAACTTCACAGTAATTGATATTACAGTTTCGGTAAAGTCCACGTAAGGTTGGAAGAAGGGATGGAGGTTTCAAATCTCTCGGTATGGGCTATACCCAGTGGAGTCCTGCTACACTTTTTGAGTCCGGCTATTGAGTTCCATGGACTACTAACCCAGTTCGGATCATTGGACCAATCCGCATGCACCACGTGGCAGACTTGCCACTTCAGCTATGACCTGTCCTGGAATGAAAAAAAAAAAAAGATGAGGTCTTTCTTATAAAAAAAAAAACACCTATTTCTAGACCCAGTAAATGCAATCTCGATAATGTCGCGGCCGGAGAAGATAGCGGGGAGGCCCTGTAGCTGGATGGGGTTGGGCTGGAGCCGCTGGACGATGCCCTTGGCCTTGAGCTTCTTGAGAACTGGCTCCGGGAAGCGCATATTCTTGAAGTACTTGATGGTGTTGGTGGATTTCGCAGGGAGATGGCAGATGGCGGAGGGGACTTCCAGCCGATGGCGAGGGGTACGATGTAGGTGGTTCCCTTGGCGAGCTCGCGGACGGACATTAGGGTTCTGTGGTTGGAGAGGTGATCGATCATCTCCTCCTCCTGCCGGATGAGCTGCTCGGTGGGGCTGAGTTCAGGTTGGGCGAGGGCGAACTTGAGCTGGGAGGGTATGACGAGGAGGTTGGGCTTCGATTCGGCGAGGTGAGGACGGTCAGAGTCGGAGGGGGATTGTTCTCCGCCGCGGCGGATTAGGAGGATTTGGCGGCAGAGGCGGTGGAGGAGGAGCTTCTGGGCTTCCATGGCTTTGCATTTGGCGACAGATTACGTCGCCGCTCTTGGAGAAGACGAACCAGGAAACGGCTGCCGTTGATCCGAACTCCGGTTGATACCCAAGTCGGATTACATCGCCACTCTTTAGACCAATCCGCAGGCACAGCTCTCCATTTCCCATAAGTTTTATTTGCAAAAAGGCCCTCTCTTTTTCCTTTGTTTTGGTTTCAAGGAACCAGTTGAGGGTCCATGTCAGTCTGACTTTTTTACACATGGCACATGCCCATAGGCCGGAATAGTAAACCCTTGTCCAAATAGTGGATCTAGACTCGTTTAAAAGATGTAACATTGTGTGTAGAGGGAAAGGTTTTAGGAAAAATGACATAGATGAGATGAGGGAGAAGAATAACATTAATGGTCAGTAGAATGAGAGATTTTAGGGAGAGGAGAGAAATCGTGTGTATAGATGGAGTGATTTTATGAGTCGTTTGTTTACACCCATTTACATATGTGAATATGCGTAATATTTACGCATCAGTCATGTTTGTCTACAATTATTTACGCATCTTGCGTGTAAATCAGATGTGTAAATGGTGTGAGAATGAACCCATTTTCACACCAAAATTTGAACACCTGTTGAGGTGGGAAATGGAGAATATCAAATCATATGCACTTCCGAAGAATACCCGTTGGAGGCGGACGGTTTGTTGTTGGGGCTAACAGACTGAGTAGTGCTACCCGAGTCCAAAACTTGCTAACTAGGGCTAACAAAGCCCAAATCTAGCAAATTGGGCATTCTTGAGCAGAAACAAGTAAAACCGGTAACTTGAGTTAACAAAATGGAGAAATCGGGTAATTTAAGTTAAAATTGAAGCAAAATAATGCCTAAGGTTTGGAAACCGTCGGACAACATTCCGACAAGGAATGCGGTATCTCAAATGGATAGAAAGAGTATAGTGCAGATCCAACGTATGAGGATGGACGCGGTGCATTAATGCACCCTTGCCAAATCTCATAATACCCTAACCTTGGATCTTGTCAACCCGGGGGATCAATAACGGAAATTATTGAGCGATACACCCTGACGTATGACTTTCAAGCCTAACCATCCATTATAAGGAGGGTACGGAGATGGTTACGGTGGGTAGCTCACGAGTACCAGATTGAAAAGCATGCCCCGTGCATGTGAATAAACAAGTGCAAGGAATGTGAAGACCAACTTCAATTGACTCAACGAGCAAGGAATACTCCTAGAAATCCAGTTCAGATGCGGGAACTACAATTGACATACTAAGACATTTTTACAAGGTCCAAATGTCAAGTATAATGTCACCTTAGTGCTATGTGATGTATGGACATCCTTGGGCCTTAAATATATCTACATACAACATATTAATGCCTTGCACATGCCTCCGAACCATCCCAAGGGTGTCACATAGCTCAAACTACTCAATTTCGTAGTCCGAAGATCAAGTCCAAGTGAGTTTGGTTCATAGTTCCAAAATCCTAAGTCTAAGGTACTGGATTCTAATTTGAAGAATCCGATTTATTTTCTTCCAATTGGTACATTAGACGGGGCAAACAATGGCCCTTGATATGGTGTATAATTCTCCAAAGTATAAGGAAAAGATAGAGGAAAAATCATGGTCCAAACAATCCTAAAACAGTTTTCTCGGACATGGGCCTCAAAGTGCTCAAACACGGCAGTAAACATGCCCGGACATGGCCCTAAGGTGAGGTTTTCAAATCCTAAAGCCAACTAAGAGAAGTGGGGAGAAACTTGAAAAAAAGTGGGGCAAATATGGGCTTAAAATTTCCCCTTAAAATGCCATGTCCGACACTATTGGACATGGGACCTTGCCATGTACAACCACTATCGGACATGCGGCTCTAAGAGCCAGAGCCCCATGTGTCACGACCCCCGATCGGGACCCGGAGCCGTGTTTTTAATTTTTCCTTTGGTTTCCCACAGGTTCCCACGGTGAGGATTCCACACATTTGAATCACTTCACGTTCACACATAAGAATCGACTTGTGGAAGTGTGTAGCAAACACACAAGTGACATCACACATAAGATAGAGTATAAGAGAACTCATGTCATAGGGAGAAACATAACTAGCATGCCCATATTTAAAGTTTAAAGTTGAACAACATATAAACATAAAGTTAATTACATATCCCAAAAGATAGACAACAAAAGCAAATAACAAGTTCCCAAAAGATAATTGATCATTCCCAAAATGTTTCGCATCTCAAGACCCAACCCGACATCTAAATGACATCGTTTGGTTGCTACTCTCGCTCAACCGGCTGCTCTACAACCACCTCCTTGTGCTCCTACTCAAGGGCAACGAAACCTGGATATGAGCACCAAAACGAAAGGATCAGATACGACGGTCTGGCAGGCAAAAGAATGAAGTGCAATCATGCTATAAATCAATAGTTTTGAAATAAAGAAAACGACATGTACGTGTTGGAAATAGGGTGGGCCTCTAGGATAGGTCTCAAAAACTTTTGACCCACTTGACGCATGGATCAACTATCCAGAAGGCTATAAAACCCAATCCAAGATCCATGTCCTCAATCTCAGTCATCATGATCAGTAAATACAATCTATTTACAAGATAGAAACAGCAACTAACAAGCATCCATAATAATCTACAACATGCAAGGAAGTGGATTATACCTTTGGAGCTCGGTTGTGCTCTAATGGAGAAGTTGCGTCTTTCTTTGATGATGAAACGCTTTCACTAATCAAATAGGGATCTCCAAGACCTCTTGATCTTCCACGCTATGACCCGTATCAGATTCTCCTTTTCTCAAGAAGATGGTGGGATCTCCAAGAGAAAACTACTAGGAACTCTAGGGAGGAACTAGAAAGAGAACTAGAAGAGGGGGAGGAGGAAGAGCATGTGCAACTATTGCACAAAAGGGCCTTGGGCGTGAATCCCTAGGTGGTTGTATGCATGGGACGTCCAAGGCCCTCTTCTCCTCTTATTTATAGCTTTTGCAAGCCCAACTTACTAATTTTCATTAGAAGTCTTACTTCCAAAAATTAGTAACTATCTCTTCTTAATTAAAATAGAAGTCTTACTTCCATTAATTAATTAGTAACTTACCATATCATAATTAGAAGTCTCACTTCAAATATGATTAGTAACTTTCCAATTCCTTTCTAATTAAAATAGAAGTCTCACTTCTACTAAAATTAGTAAGTCTACTATTACCACTATTAGAAGTCTCACTTCAAATAGAAATAGTAACTTTCCTTTTAGAGTTCAACTAGAATTAGATACTTTCTAATAATTGGGTTAGCGTGGGGACCACTAGGGATTCCTTAGAAAGCTGGCTCCAACTGGGACTCGCGACCCCACATCTCATGTGTAATCCGGGCCCACAGTTAATTGCAAATAACTCCACTATATAAATGCAATTGAACTCCAGTCTTAGGAATATTACATAGAAGACCCTAAACTTCCACATTACCACAAGTAGACCCCTCTATCAATATCCATGGATCAATTGGACCTGTCTTCCAAACTTGATCCATATCTTATTATCCTTGAGCCCCAATTAATTATAATGATCATAGGTACCTTTCCAATTAACTCTTAATCGGAATGGGTGCGCACTTACCAATGATAAATCCATTAATTGGCAGAAGGGGATATTAGAGATAGATTCCTTCTTGACTATTGAATGTTCCCACAGCTCTACTACCATGTACCCAAATCACCGAGGTGTTGACCTACAGTTGGCCTCACTCATTGGTGACTCAAAGCAAATGAATAGATAGAAACTTGAGTTCATTAATGTCTCAGGATTGAGAGCCTATTGCTAGGGAATTATGAGAGCAGACCTTAAAATAAAGACAGTGTTTATAAGGTGCTTCTCATGGTCCTTCAATACATCCAATGTACCAGCACTATGATCCAGAATCTTCCATTCTGATGATCGAGACAAATCACACTATCTCATAGTGATCAAAGTACTGCAACCTTATCAGTATGAGATGTCCAGTCTCATCACTGGTTGTGAATATATTTTAAGTATAAGATTTGTCATACATGTCTCCCGTATGTGGATCTCATCCATACACATGTATTACATCTAATATACTTGTGGACCCCGGTTCATCTCATGAACCATCATGTCATTCGTATTGGTTATGTGCAAGTATATAATAAATCACCATTCATCTCATGAAAGGAAAGCATGAATATACTGATAAATAAAGAAATTAATCAATTTATTATATCATCTCCTGGATTGAGTCCATAAAACTAACAGTACGATAAAGAGAAATTGCATAAAACAAAGCAATTTGATGACAATATCATTTATAAGTTCAGTTTATAAATCAAGATGACCATTCGATAACAATATCTTGGCAACCACATGTAGCTCCATTCTCCGCCACACGAAGTAACGAGAGCACTCAAGATTCTCCGTCACACAAGGTGAAAGGAGACACTATCATAAATTGTAGTAGCTTAGTATAACTGAGGACCACACACGAGTCCCGCCGCGGAATGGGCTAAATAAGCAAGCAAGCATGTACGTAAATACCAATCCAATGTTGGTACAATATTTAAGGACCCAAGGCGGTTGATCAGACCGGCAATGGTTGTCCAAGCTGAGTGGAGCCAATCGACGCGAAAACTAAGCACTTTCAAAACAATGTTTGACACTTCAAAGTTTGGGAACTACTCACTCTATATCAAGTACACGCACGCTCGTTCATGAAAGTTCACGAAATAGTAGTTCCAACACTATGTGTATAAAAACACCATTAACGCATTGATTTCCAAACGGGGTTTTAAATAAAAACCTTGGAAATATTCTTTTCAAGCTTATAGGAATAGTAAAAATGAGGGTTTGGTTCATAAATCACAATTTTACATCAATACCTTGGGACCGTAATCGTCGAACCGTATATACTTTGAAATCCCATGTCAATCATTCGTTTAGATAGTGCCCAATTTTTAAATGACATTAAAGATATCAAAGTGTATACATCGACCAAGTAGGGTCCCCAAGTAATTGGGATAGAAATTCCCTCCATTCCCTTCATTTCTAAAAACCGTGGTGAATTTCGGTCACCTGTCGGTTGGCTGTTGGTTAGTCGACAAGGGTCAAGTCGGCTAGCCGACAGCTGACCGAAAGCTAGCCAACCATCAGAGACAGGAAGAAAAACAGTTTCTGGAATTGTAACCGAGGTGGTGTCGGTCACCTTTCGGTTAGCCGACACTTCAGCATCAGGAAAATTGTAGCTCTCGGGAATTGGAAGGATGCAATTCTGAGTTGTTTCAATCCCTTCCCTTCTCCAAACACTTCTCATTTTCACACATCAGTTCCCTATAATAAAAATGAGCTACAGTCAACACTTCCAATTATCACTTCAATTCCAACCATCCAAATCTCCTATATACACTTCAAAATTCACAACAATCTTTGCATAAAAATTCCAATTTAAATGAAACAAATCTCAAGATTGAATTCAATGAAACAAATCAAAACATATGAACATTAAAACATGTGTTTAGTAAACTAAACTTCAAAGCAAAGCAAGATTAAACATAATAGGCTCAAAAGCAAGAAATCAAGATAAAAGTCCATAAATTATTGCATGCACAATCATAGTTCATTCATTCACTTGCCTTGGTCCAAAATGCACTCAAAGGTATTTCCCAAACACACCTCTCTCAGTGGAACCTCCAATCTACAAAAGCCCCATGAAAAGAGCTCAAAAATCCACCAATTTTGAAAAGAGAAGGATTTCTCTAAGAACTCCTTTGCATGCATGATAAAACAATTTTAAAGGCTCCATAAAAGCTATAAATTCAAAATGGAAGCAATGGCCTACCTCTAGAAGCTCTATCAAGGAAGAAGACCCTCAAGAAGAAAGTGAACCTAGCTGAAATCTCTTGAAAACAGTACCAACAGAAAGCTTGAGAGATGAGGAAGAGGAAAATGTACTCAAATCTCCATTTTTGTCAAGGAAATCCCAACATGCAAAGGAGAGAAGGAAGAAGAAGGGCTGGTTTTTCTCTTGGTTGTTGACTGGTTTGAAATCTTATAGAAATGAAGAAGAAGGAAGAACACACGTGGGTTGGCTTATAAGTTTTGTGGGGTGTGGGCCCTATAAGGTCAAACAACTTCAAGGGCTTAAAACACTATCAAGCGGGTCCCGGATGAGATCGATGAAAGACAGAAAAGTGATCGTCGAAATATCTAGTTTCCAAAAATATAATTTTCAAATGATTTTGCAAACATTGGAATTCATGCATAGATTTCAAAGTAAAAAGTCTGTTTTACCCTTTTTGCTAAAAATTGCGATTTCTAAGTTTCAAAAACGGACGAAGAGAACATAAAAGTTGTAAATGCCATTTTGATAAATCAAAAGAATTAAAAATCATAATTTTCCAGAAATCAAGAATAATTTCCTCTCACACCACGGGTCCCACGGGCTAAAATCAACGGCTCTCGAAAATTGCCAAAGCTATGGAAAATTTATCGAGCTTACAATCTAGGCTAAACGCCATCTAATTGTACTTAAGATCTAATCTCAGTTTAAACGACGCTAATCAAAGCAAACCTAGGTTAGGGTCCGACACCATGCCCGACCAGATTCAGTCCCATGTCCGAGGAATGAATCATGGCCGCGTTTAGGATTGATTTTTAACCCATTTTCTTGGCCAATTTTGGGCATCTTTGCTCCAACTCTTGGGGGGAACTTTTAGGTATCCGAAAACACATCTAATTAAACTAAAAACCTTCAAATTAAGCTAGCTGAACATAGGATTAAAGTAAGTTCAAACTCAAAGACAAACATGAGTAGAACTTTAAATCAACAAATGGGCAACCAAATACGTCATAATTTCAAGATTAATCTCTTGCCTTAGCCTCTATCATTTCCAAAAACACTTGTAAACTCATCAACTAGGCTGGAAACCACCTATGCTCAAAACCACCAAATCCTAACCTTAGAACCCTAATTCTTGGAAAACCATGAAGTAAGCAAAATCAACGCATGCATGTCGAAACAAAGGGGTTATGTGTGGAGCCAGCTTACACCCAGGTTAGACTATTTACTCAGGTCCACTGTTGGCTAGGGGGTCGCAAGGAAGTATTTTTTGTAATATTACCCTGTGTTATTATGTAACCCTAGCATTGCCGCCAAAGATCTTGTATCTTGTATTTTTCTCATCTTTTGCCTTTAAGCATAGTGGAATCGGTGTGATCCGTGGGCGTACCTCAAGATCGAGGGAACCACGTAAATCTGTGTGTCTTCTTTATGTGGTTTGATTGTATCTTTTGTTATTTTTTTCCTAACAACTGGTATCAAGGCCTTAGGTTCGAGTGGGAGCCATGGCAGAAGAAGGAAAGTTAAAGATCAAGAGGTTTGACAGAACGAACTTCGCTTTTTGAAAGATGCAGATAGAGGATTATCTCTATCTTCCTCTAGAAGGAAACACGAAGAAGCTTGAGAAGATGAATGATGATGAATGGGCGATTCTCGACAGGAAGGCGTTGGGAAAGATTCGACAGTCGATGAAAAGATCTGTTGTATTCAACATTCAAAAGGAGAATACGACGGTGGGTTTAATGGAAGCCCTAGTGAAACTGTAAAAAAACCTTATGCTTCAAACAAGGTTTCTTTGATGAGTATGTTGTTCGACTTGAAGATGGCCGACGATGGAAACATGAATGAACATTTAAACCAGTTCAACGCGTTAATGGGATAGTTGGAGTCAGTAGGCATCAATTTTGACGATGAAGTCAGAGCGCTCTTGGTTTTATCCAGTTTGCCAGACAGTTAGGACGGTCTAGTGATAGTAGTGAGCAACTCTTCAAGGACAGAGAAACTGAAGAATGAAAATGGTGTCAGTTTCATCTTGAGCGAGGAATCTTGGAGAAAGAGTTCAGGGGTAGTCTCTACATCCGCCCTGAATGTTAAAGATAGAGGGAGAAACAGGAACTGAGGCAGCAGAGGTCGAGGTCGATCACAATCAAGAACAAATCGAAAAATCCATACGGGAAGGGTGATGGTTACTGGAACTGCGGCAAGGAAGGGCACATGAAAAGGGTCTACAAAGCTCCGGTGAAGCAGACAGAGACCAATCAGGGAGGTAAGGATTTGGTCAATGTATCTGAAGAAAGTATTGCTAATGCCTTAGTTCTTTCTTTAGCTACACACAATGAGTCTTGTGTAATAGATTTGGGGTGCATCTTTTCATGCAACTTCATACAAAGAAATTCTCCACAACTATGTGTAGGGTGATCTCAGGAAAGTCTATCTAGGCGATGATGAACCCTGCAGCATTGTTGGGAAGGGGGATGTTCAAATAAATCAGAAAAACGGGATAGTGCTGAAGTTAAAAGATGTCAGACATGTGCTAGATTTGAAAAAGAATTTGATCACTGTTGGACGGTTATAAGAATCTAGTTATGTGACAACTTTCACCAGTGATTCGTGGAGGATGACCAAAGGCGCTATGGTAATGGCTCGTGGGAAGAAGGAAGGCACTATGTATGTGACTTTTGGTCGAATGGTGCTATATCAGTTGCATCTTCTTGAGTGGATACGACTACATGGCATTGCCATCTTGGACATATGAGTGAAAAAGGGTTGAACATCCTATTGTCTAAGGGAAAGTTGCCAGGTTTGTAATCCATTGACTTGGATTTGTGCGAGGACTGCATACTTGAGAAGCAGAGGAAGGTTGGTTTTGTGAAGATTGGAAGGACTCCAAAATCAAAACAGTTGGAATTGGTCCACACAGACATGTGGGGACCAGCTGAGGTAACCTCTCTTAGCGGTTCTCAATATTTCGTAACCTTTATTGATGATGCTACCAGAAAACTATGGGTGTATTTTTTGAAGCATAAATCAGATGTATTTGTTGTGTTCAAAAAGTGGAAGGTCTTAGTTAAGAATGAGACAGGATCAAAACTGAAGTATCTTAGGTCTGACAATGGAGGAGAGTACTACAGAAAGGAGTTTGAACAATACTGCTCCACACATGGGATCAGATGAGAGAAGACTATTCCAAGTACACCACGGCAGAATGGAGTTGCTAAGCGTATGAACAGAACTATTCTGGAGCGAGCTCGAAGCATGAGGATTCACGCAGGATTGCCCAACCAATTCTAGGCAGATGCGGTGAATACTGCTACTTACTTGATTAACATATTTCCTTCAGTTCCTTTAGGTGGTGGATTACCAGAGGAGGCTTGGATAGGAAAGGAGGTACATCTTAGTCATTTAAGAATATTTGGTTGCACCTCTTATGTTTGTTAGATATCGCGATCACTGAGAGGGGGGGGGGGGGTGAATCAGTGATCCCTTAAAAACAGGTCCAATTTAACAACAAAAGCAAATCAAATCACACAAGGACACCAGATTTAACGTGGTTCACCAAAAGGCTACGTCCACGGTTCAAAGACTGTCCGAACACCGATCCGGAACAGGTCTGAATCTATTTAGTCGCACCAACGACAAAGAGCACCAACCCTTAAGTTTCAGATAGCACCAACTATCTAGGAAGCACCTACCCCCTTTACAATTTATCTGCACCAACAGATAGGATCACCAAACCCCTAACACCAAGCACCAACTTGATGTTCTACAGAATTAAAGTAGAGAACTTTTCTACAGCCCTTCCCCTCTACATTCTCTCTCTCTCAATCCCTTACAAATTGAAATTTAAAGCATAAAAAGAGAGACACTTATCTATGGACGAATCACCATCTTCATGAGCATATTTTCGTCCAACTTGCTGTAGAAACTTGCAGCACAACAGCACACAGCAGCACCTTCTTCTCCAATCACTCTTCTCTCCAAAACCCTCTCTTTTGTTCTCTCTTATCTTCTCTCCTCATGAAAACAAACTTAGCAAGCCTTTATATAGGTTATGGTAACCCTAAAGAGTGTTCAAATTAGGCTAGAATTCGTTTAGAAAGAGTCCCAAACGAAATACATAAGTTTCCTGAATCTTCGTGCAAAACTTCTATTTCTGTGCAATTCTGGTTTCCCGTGCTCGGTCGACCGCGTGGGGTCCTCGGTCGACCGGCGACACACTGTGGCAACAAATAACTGGGAGCTAACTGAGACTGTCTTCTGCAGATTTCTCTTGCCCGGTCGACCGCGTGGGGTCCCTGATCGACCGGCCACACTGCTTCAGGAATTCTGATTTCCTGTACTGTTTCAGCTCTGTTTTCTCTTTGAAGCTCTATCAACACCACACTATCAACACCACACTTGTGACATTGTGTTGACAATAATTCCAACACAAAATGATACTTGAGATACTAAACACTTCAATGCTTCATAAGACTTCTCAAGGCATCTCAAATTCCAACAATCTCCCCCTTTGGAATTGTTGGCAACACTTGGAACACTTTGAACCAGTTGACCTTCATGAAGCTTCTTCAGAACCATAGACTCCCCCTGTCTTAAAAAACCAACAGAATCAAGATCTTCACATTCACATTCTTGATACCAATCTCCCCCAAGCTATCATTGCATAACTTCTTCGCATAACTTCTCCTAGCATAGCTTTCTCCCCCTTTGACAACAAGTCCAAAGGGACCAACCAAGGAGCGAATAGGATATTCAAGGAATACATTGCTCCCCCTTTCAAGCACAACTCCTAAGGATTAGGAGAGTGAGTAACTCCTAATTTTTTCCGGAGATACTCGAAGACTTCCTTTGGCAGAGGTTTTGTGAAGATATCAGCAACTTGCTCAGTAGTTGGAACATATTCCAACTTTACCTCACCGTCTGCAACCTTTTCCTTGAGAAAGTGATAGCGGATTGCAACATGCTTCGTTCTAGAATGCTGAACAGGATTCTTAGAGATGTGAATTGCACTTGTGTTGTCACAGAGGATCGGCGTAGGATCCGTTGTCGGAACTCCTAGATCAGAGAGCATTTGCCGCATCCATAACACTTGCGTACAACAAGTTGCCGCTGCAATATATTCCGCTTCCGCTGTAGAAAGGGATACTGAATCTTGTTTCTTACTGTGCCATGTCACCAACCTTTCACTGAGATAGAATGCACCACCGCTTGTACTCTTACGATCATCTATACATCTAGCCCAATCGGCGTCAGAGTATGCAACAAGAGTGAAGGATTTGCCTTTAGGATACCAAATGCCAAGCTCCATGGTACCTTTCAGATATCGAAATATCCTTTTTACTGCTGTAAGGTGCGTCTCAGTTGGTGATGCTTGAAATCGAGCCACCATACATACTGCTTGCAGAAGATCCGGTCTTGTAGCAGTCAAATAAAGCAAGCTTCCTATCATAGAACGATAAGTGGTGTGATCAACGGACGAACACTTATCATCTTTGCTTAGCTTTGTGTTTGTTGTCATTGGTGTGCTCACTGGCTTGCTGTCTTCCATGTTAAAACGCTTCAGCATTTCCTTGATGTATTTCATCTGTGATATGAAGATACCATGTTTCAGCTGCTGAACTTGTAAACCAAGGAAGAACTTTAGTTCTCCAAGCATTGACATCTCAAATTCTTTCTTCATCTCTTCAGCAAAATTCCTGCACATTTCCTCATCATTGCCACCAAAGATTATGTCATCGACATAAACAATGACAACCAGCTGTTTGCTCAACTCTGTTTTGACATAAAGATTGCTATCAACCAGTCCTTTTCCAAAGCCGATCTTGCGGAGATAGAGGTCCAGCCTTGCATACCACGCCCTTGGCGCTTGTTTGAGCCCATAAAGAGCCTTTTTCAACTTGCACACTAGGTCTGAATTTTTGCTAATGAGAAAACCATCAGGTTGCTCAATGTAGACCTCTTCTTCAAGTAATCCATTCAAGAAGGCTGACTTTACATCCATCTGAAATACCTTGAAGGTTTTGTATGCAGCCAATGCAAGAAACAGCCAATGCAAGAAACATGCGAATGGCTTCCAGACGAGCCACCGGTGCAAAGGTCTCTTCAAAATCTATGCCTTCAACTTGAGCATAGCCTTTACAAACCAACCTTGCTTTGTTTCGTATGACCTGACCATCTTCATTCAGCTTATTCCGAAAGACCCATTAGTACCAATAACATTCTTATCGGTAGGTCTAGAAACTAGTTCCCATGTGGAGTTCTTCTCAATTTGCTCCAACTCATCATGCATAGCTTTCAACCAACTTTCATCGAGACTGGCTTCAGCCACAGTCTTGGGTTCAATGGTGGACACAAGTGAGTAATTGCTAACTACACTTTGTCTTGTTTTAACACCGGCCTCAGGATCTCCAATGATTTGATCCTTAGGGTGTTGCTCTACCCAAGTGCTTTTCTTTCTAGGTGTAGCATCCTCTGAGTCATCCTTTGATTTCTCAGAATCATGAGGTTCAGCCACTTCATCATCAATCTCACTCGAGTCCTCATAAACTGGACTGTCATTATGAGTTACATTCTTTGATTCACGGTTTTCTTCAATTCTAACATCGGCACTTTCTATGATTTTTCTGGTCCTTTTGTTAAGACATCTGTAAGCCTTACTAGAGGAGGAGTAACCCAGAAATATACCTTCATCAGCTCTTTCTTCAAATTTGCCGGGATTTTGTTCAAGACGCTTGATGTAACACTTGCTACCGAAGACTCTGAAGTGCTTGACTGTTGCTTTTCTCCCAAACCATAGCTCATAAGGAGTTTTGTCTTCATGTGGCCTGATCAAGCATCGATTCTGAATGTATACAGCCGTATGGATTGCCTCCTTCCAGTATTTGTCAGCTAGCTTGCTCTCAGTTAGCATTGTGCGAGCCATCTCTTACACGGTGCGATTTTTCCGTTCCACAACTCCATTTTGCTGTGGAGTTCTAGGGGCTGAATATTGTCTTTGAATGCCATGGTGCTCACAATAGTTAGTGAACTCTTCAGATGTGAATTCACCTCCTCGATCAGACCTTAAAATCTTGATACGTTTTCCAAGCATATTTTCAACCTGTGCTTTAAACACTTTAAAACGATCAAGTGCTTGATGTTTATGCTTAAGAAACAATACCCATGTCATACGAGTATAATCATCAATGCATAACATAAAATACTTATCTCCATTGGTGCTTTGAGTTCGCATCGGTCCACAGAGATCAGTGTGCAGTAACTCAAGAGGTTTCTTTGAATGATGCTCCTTTGACTTGAACATTACCCTCGTTTGCTTTCCCTTTTGGCAAGAATCGCAAATGGGGTTGGAAGGCTTTTCAACTATAGACATACCTCTGACAGCCTTTGAATTGCAAATCTTTGACATGTTATCAAAGTTTAGATGCCCAAGGCGTTTGTGCCACAACCAACTTTCCTCTGTCCGACTCATCAAGCAAGTCTTTTCAGCTCCATCTGACAATGTATAGAGATTTCCAGCAGTCATAGATCCAGTAGCCACTACTTTGCCGTTGCTACACTTCTTGATAGCAAACTCATTCTTAGTGAAGACAACTTCGTGGCCTTTGTCACAGATCTGGCTCACACTAAGCAAGTTGTGTCTCAGTCCAGACATATATAAGACCTCTTCTGATCTGATCTTGTTTGCCTTTAGCTGAACAACACCTTTTCCGCATATTTTGGCACCATCATTGTTACCAAACTTCACTGATCCGCCTTCATAGTGCTGTAATTTGACGAATTTTTCCTTATCACCTGTCATATGGCTTGAACAGCCACTATCAAGGACCCATGGTGCTGCCTTCTTTTGTGCATTGAATGCTATTTGTACAATGAGAGATTCCTTGGAATTATCTTTCCTTTTCTTTGCCCTCCATGCCTTAACTAACTTGGGTTTCTTTTCAACCTGAAATTGGTTAGCAATAGGCAACCTACAATCCCTAGTCAAGTGTCCATAATTATGACACTTATAGCACTCAATTTTGTGGCTGTTTAGGATTGAAAAAGGGTTCCTAGTCACAAATGGGCTGTTTCTAACATAGAATTTGCATTCAGCCCTTTTATGTCCATATCTATTGCAATGATAACAGTAACGATAAAATTTGAATCTTCTTTGTGGCTGGTTATGTTAGGAATTTTGTGTATTGCAATTTGATGGATGCATATCATTTTAATCATCATTTGATTTCTCACACTTGCATTATTTTAGAAAACATTGAAATCTTATTTTATCCATGCATTGTTTTTAAAATATGGTAAAACTCATGTTTTATGCATGAATTGGTTTTAATTTTGGATGCAATTGATTTTGTAAAAGGAATTTCAAAATTCAAGCTTAGCCTAAGTTTTAAAGTCTCAAATGATTTGTGGCTTTTTATGATTCATGATTTTAAAAAATACTTAGATTGATTTAAATCATGTTTCAAGCTTGATTTAATGGCCCCAACAAGTCCCACATCAAAAAATCTTTGAAAATTGCAAAAGTATGCAAAATGGGAAAAGTGGCCCTGGGCCCAGTGTACCCGGTCGACCGGGTACACATCCCGGTCGACCGCGTACACTGCGGGTCGACTGGGCAGAGAGCCGTTTGGCTCTCCAACGGTCATTTTTCTGACCGTTTGGATGGGGTCGACCGGGCCTGTCATGGGGTCGACCGGGGACACGCAGAAACTCTGTTTTCTGTGTATAAAAAGGCTTCATTCCCTTTGAAAAAAAGTTGGAACTTTTGAGGAAACTTGGAGCCTTCTTGGAGGTGTTTGAAGAGAAGATAAAGGGGATGAACCAAGGGGATTAAGAAGGTCATTAAGGAAGCTAAAGCTTGGATCATGAAGTTAAATCACCAAGTAAGCTTTGCTTAATTTAATCATATGTTTCATGCTTGGTTTTAAATCTTTGGTAAATGTTTTTAGCATGATAACTATGATGAAATGAATTCATTACTTCCATTCAATCTTTGATATTAAGTTGTAATGAATTCTTTTCTTTGATTCAAACTTAGTTTAGTTTTAAACTTTGTTAAACATGTTATGTTTAAAACTTTGATTTCTTTATAACATGTTAATTTAACTTGTTTGAATCATCATTGTTGTTTTCAATCTTTTTAAAAACCTTTGTTAAATCTTGTTTTTGAAAACAACACTACAAATGCATCACATGTTTAAGCCAAATTAATTTCATACAACTTGTGAGCCTTTATTTTTTAAATCATCAACAAGTTAGTATTTGTTCATGTGATTTGCATTTAAACTTCAATCAATTCTTTCTATGTGCTTTAATCTTTGAATTGCTTTGAGCATATATTCATTGGACTTTACTTTTTAAACTTGATTGAAGTTGTCACACACACACCTCATTAGCATACATCTTTGCACTCATTAGTGTGTTGTGTGAGTTTAGTTTTCACTTTCAAATTAGCCTATTAAAGAGGCATTGTAACTTTGAGCTTAATTGTAATCTCTTAGAGTGTTTTGTGAAAACACTTTCTTTGAGAGAAGTCATTCGATTGTAAGGTTATTGCTTAGCCATATAAAAGCATTGTGTAAAGGTTATTGCTTAGCCTATAAAAGCACATTGTAAGGTTATTGCTTAGCCTAGAAAAGCATAGTTGTAGAGGTTATTGCTTAGCCTTTTGAAAAGCATATTAGTGGAAATCCGGTGGGGTGTGAGAGCACAAGCCGGTAGTGGATGTAGGCACGTTGGCCGAACCACTATAAATATTGTGTTGTGGTGCATGCTCTTGTGATGATTGTATGTATTTAGCTTCCGCATTGTGCTTGTTATCATCACTAGTGACTAGTTAGTTTATAGAAAATTAAAATTGGTCATAGTTAGTCACTATTAGTAGCTCACCCTATTCACCCCCCCTCTAGGGTTAGGATCTTGGACTCCCCCAAGGACTTTCAATTGGTATCAGAGCAAGGTTACTCCATTTAGGGCTTAAACACCCGGAGTTGATCCTCTCTATCTAGATCCTTAAGTTAGAACCCTAGTAGTGTTTTTCTATGAAAATCATTAGAATGGATTCCACTATGCTAGACTTTGTAGATTCTTCTAGGTCCCTTCTTCTTCCATCTATTGGAGATTCAAACATTGAATTTAAAGTATCTCAACTTGAATCTAAACTTAAATTAAAAGAAGAAGAAATTAATGAAAATGAAGATGACATTCAACAAGCCTATGATGAATTATGTACATTTTCCTTAGAGCTTGTTAAAAAGAATAAAAGATTAGAAGAAAAATCTAAAAGTCTAAACAAACAATTAGTTTCTTCAAAAGATGAACTTAGAGAAAAAGAGGAAGCTTTAAATTGTGTAGACTCTAAGTTCATGATCTCTTTGCATAACCTATCTAATATCCAAGACGAACTAAATGAAATTAAAATAGGTTATGACAATCTCAATAAGGAAAATTCTAAACTAAGAGATCAATTACAAAGGCAAGACAAAGACTTTAACAATCTTGAATCTAAGTCAAGTATCTCTAAGGAAAATTTATCTAATGCTCAAATTGAACTAAATAAAATAAAGATAAATTGTGATGAGCTTAAGAAAGAAAATTTAAGTCTAAGAGATACTTTAAAAAGACAAGATGAGAACATTATCCATTTAAGATCCAAGTTGACAATTTCAATGGAAAACTTGTCAAATGCTCAAAATAATTTAAACACCTTAGAACTTGGATCTAATGTTGTTAATGAATTTGAAATGAAGTTAAAACTTGCCAATGAAGAGCTAATCAAATTTAAGGGAATTGAACAAGAACTAACTAAAGTTAAAAATGAGAATTCAACCCTTAAAACCAAAGTCACTCAACTTGAAACATACAAACAAAAGTATGAGTGCAAATTTACCCAAAGTGAAGAAAGATTGGAAAAGTTATTTAAATTGGGTAAATCAAAAGGAGATAGGACGGGTCTTGGATTTGATAGGAATACCTCATATGACCCTAAATTCACCAACACTTTTGTGAAAGGTGAGTCCTCATTCTCTAGCACTCACACTTCTTTGCCCATGTCTAAATGTAATTATTGTGGCATTGAAGGACATTTTAGGTTTGAGTGCAAACAAAGAAGAAGCAATGTGTCTAAATCCATATTTGAACCAAAGAAAGGCAAATCAAATTCTATGATGGATAAGACACCAAAAACCAAGGAGAACTCCATGAAGCTTAAACAAGTAAAATCAATTAAGAAGGAGTCTCCTAAAATAGATTCTAAAAAGATTAAACAAGTTAAATCAAGTTTAAAAGAATCTATAAATAAAAAGGTTCTCAACCTACCTCCCTTAACTCAACAAATGAAAGAACTTTTGAAGAAAGTTGCAAAGATAAATTTGAAATTCAAAAGTCAATTAAAGGGAGGAGATAAGAAGAAAAGAAAAATGGTTCAAACCCCAAAGAAGCAAACTCACCAAAAGACTAATCACCAATCTAAGCTAAACTTAGTTAAATCTATATCTCATGGTGATAAGTCTAAGTTAATAATTTATCAAGTTAAATCTCCTAGAGTTGGTGAGAAGTTTAAGTTAGACCTCAAAGTTCATCCATCCCAAGACCTTAGGTGGATTCCCAAAGTTAGACAAATAGACAAACCTTAGGGCCTTGGACCTCATTGACCAACCTAACCTTAATAGTTAAATCTTTTTGTTGGTCATGATTGCATTTGCATTTTATGTTCTTTCTTAGTTACATTTTTTAAAATGCATTTGTTTCTTTATGATCATTTGATTTTGTCTTCATGTACTTCCCTAAGTCACATATCATGGTTTTCAAAATCATTTGATTGTATTTCTCACATGTTAGATTTGCTTTTTATAGTCACATCTTGTTCGCATTTCTACATGTTCAATTGATTATGGGTTCAAAGCTTTCATAGCTAGATCTTTCATAATCGATTGATGTTGCAATATCATTTGTTTGTATGTCTTAGTTAGATTATTTTGAAAAACAAATGACTTAAATCAATTTAATTTTTCCATGAATTTTTAAGTTATACTTTCACATGGAAAATTACTTTGAAAAGATCAACTTGTATGTTTTCCAATTAAGTTATATCTTTTAAAATGCAAGTTGAATGGTTTTTAAATCAAATTGTATGATTCTTGGTAGTGATATTGCTTAGAATACAATTTGATGTTTGATAAGGTGCTTTCTTTATTTTCATATACATTATGCCCATTGTTAGATTTTGTTTATGATTTGAAGATTGCATGAATGGAAATGCTTTAAAACTTTTTGTTGTATTCATCAAAGCATGTTCCATGTTTTCATTTCCTTATGCTTTTGCTTATGTCATCCTTTAATGGAAATGAATGTTGTGATAGACTATTTGCATGTTTGCTCTTTTAGTTACATTCTTTATGCAAATGTTTTATTTGTTCCATGTATGGTTGTGTTCTTTAATTATTTTTTTTTGTAACCATACTAGAACCCAAATCCATCCTTTATGCTTTCTAGTCATTTTTGTGAAATGGATGGTTATGATGTTTGATTCATGTGTATTTGTCATACTTATACATGTTTCAACCTCATAGTAGTGTTTGATCATATGAACCTCTTTGAAATTCATTTCTTGAATTACATAGTTATATCTCTTGAATGATGGATTTCTTAGATGTTGTATTCATATGGTTGACACTTTGGAAATTGCATATTCTTATAAGTCATATATTTTCAAAATGCAATTTCTCATGTTCATCACTATGCTCAATAGTTATATCATTAAAGTGATGAATATTCATTTATGTTGCTTGATGGAATCTTGTGTTTGTCACATGCTTGCTCTCAAACATGTTCCATATTCAATTGGTAATCAAATGATATCATTTTCAATTAGTATAACTTCCAATTGATGTTATATATTTGTGATAAACCTTGTGCACATTGGATTAAACTTGATAGTAATATGTCTTTGTTCCATGTTACATTCCATTAGCTTCATAAATGGTCATGTTTGCCACCTCTCTTGCTTATTTGGTTAAATCTCGTGACCACCATGTTTATGTGTTAATAATCTTGGTTGGTTAATGATTGAGGTAGGCATCATGGTTTGAATTTCATTTCACTCATCTTACACTTGATAGTCATATTTTATGATTGAGTGAAATGATTTCAAAATTTACATAGCATATGATTTTCATAGTTATATTATTTGATGCTATGTTTAGTAAACCCCTTATCATCATGGATAGCTCTAACTTGGATTAATCCTTCTAGTTACATTCCTTAAGTCCATTTTAGAGTGATTGAGCTAATAAGTCATACTCTTAAATCTCAATTGATATGGTTCTTATTTCAATTGGTATCCATGATAGATTAACCTTTTGACCTTGCTCTTCAACTTTCCTTAAGCTTATAGGTCAATTGATTTCTCTCCAATTTGGTAATTTGATCATTGAGCCCTATAGTTAATCATTATCAATTGGTATCTAATCCTTCCCTTGAAGTTATCCCTCAATTGGTTAAACCATCTTCTTCTTGCATCTAATAGTTATATTCTTGTCAAAAGTATGACAAAAGAAGATTATTGATTGAGGGGGAGTAAACCTTCTAAGGAAGCATTAGAGATGATCAAATTCACCATTGCTATTCCCTTATAACTTACTCACATGCATAATAGCCTATTAAGTATTTCATTTTCGATTTCATTTGTTAACAGGTGCTACTAAAGGTATTTTCCTTGTTTCATGTGTGTAGGTACCTTTCTTCAATTGCTACCTTTGCAATTTAATGGCAAAGGGGGAGAAAGGATTAAGGGGGAGAAAATGCTCTAGCTACCCAAAAAGGGAGAAAGATCAAAGGGGGAGAGAGCATTCAATGGCAAAGGGAGAGAAAGACCAAGGAGAGAGAGTGCTTGGTCTAAGGGGGAGAGAAGATAAAAGAAAGAAAGCTTGGAGCTAAGGACAAGAAGAATGAAGATCAAAAGAGCTAAAGCCCAAGCTAAGTGAAGGAGCATCCGAAGATTTCAAGCCGTGTCAAGCCAAGGAGCTGAAGACTTAGTGTGAGGTTTAGTGTTAAGTTAAGGTTTGCCATCAAATTGCAAAGGGGGAGATTGTTAGGAATTTTGTGTATTGCAATTTGATGGATGCATATCATTTTAATCATCATTTGATTTCTCACACTTGCATTATTTTAGAAAACATTGAAATCTTATTTTATCCATGCATTGTTTTTAAAATATGGTAAAACTCATGTTTTATGCATGAATTGGTTTTAATTTTGGATGCAATTGATTTTGTAAAAGGAATTTCAAAATTCAAGCTTAGCCTAAGTTTTAAAGTCTCAAATGATTTGTGGCTTTTTATGATTCATGATTTTAAAAAATACTTAGATTGATTTAAATCATGTTTCAAGCTTGATTTAATGGCCCCAACAAGTCCCACATCAAAAAATCTTTGAAAATTGCAAAAGTATGCAAAATGGGAAAAGTGGCCCAGGGCCCAGTGTACCCGGTCGACCGGGTACACATCCCGGTCGACCGCGTACACTGCGGGTCGACTGGGCAGAGAGCCGTTTGGCTCTCCAACGGTCATTTTTCTGACCGTTTGGATGGGGTCGACCGGGCCTGTCATGGGGTCGACCGGGGACACGCAGAAACTCTGTTTTCTGTGTATAAAAAGGCTTCATTCCCTTTGAAAAAAAGTTGGAACTTTTGAGGAAACTTGGAGCCTTCTTGGAGGTGTTTGAAGAGAAGATAAAGGGGATGAACCAAGGGGATTAAGAAGGTCATTAAGGAAGCTAAAGCTTGGATCATGAAGTTAAATCACCAAGTAAGCTTTGCTTAATTTAATCATATGTTTCATGCTTGGTTTTAAATCTTTGGTAAATGTTTTTAGCATGATAACTATGATGAAATGAATTCATTACTTCCATTCAATCTTTGATATTAAGTTGTAATGAATTCTTTTCTTTGATTCAAACTTAGTTTAGTTTTAAACTTTGTTAAACATGTTATGTTTAAAACTTTGATTTCTTTATAACATGTTAATTTAACTTGTTTGAATCATCATTGTTGTTTTCAATCTTTTTAAAACCTTTGTTAAATCTTGTTTTTGAAAACAACACTACAAATGCATCACATGTTTAAGCCAAATTAATTTCATACAACTTGTGAGCCTTTATTTTTTAAATCATCAACAAGTTAGTATTTGTTCATGTGATTTGCATTTAAACTTCAATCAATTCTTTCTATGTGCTTTAATCTTTGAATTGCTTTGAGCATATATTCATTGGACTTTACTTTTTAAACTTGATTGAAGTTGTCACACACACACCTCATTAGCATACATCTTTGCACTCATTAGTGTGTTGTGTGAGTTTAGTTTTCACTTTCAAATTAGCCTATTAAAGAGGCATTGTAACTTTGAGCTTAATTGTAATCTCTTAGAGTGTTTTGTGAAAACACTTTCTTTGAGAGAAGTCATTCGATTGTAAGGTTATTGCTTAGCCATATAAAAGCATTGTGTAAAGGTTATTGCTTAGCCTATAAAAGCACATTGTAAGGTTATTGCTTAGCCTAGAAAAGCATAGTTGTAGAGGTTATTGCTTAGCCTTTTGAAAAGCATATTAGTGGAAATCCGGTGGGGTGTGAGAGCACAAGCCGGTAGTGGATGTAGGCACGTTGGCCGAACCACTATAAATATTGTGTTGTGGTGCATGCTCTTGTGATGATTGTATGTATTTAGCTTCCGCATTGTGCTTGTTATCATCACTAGTGACTAGTTAGTTTATAGAAAATTAAAATTGGTCATAGTTAGTCACTATTAGTAGCTCACCCTATTCACCCCCCCTCTAGGGTTAGGATCTTGGACTCCCCCAAGGACTTTCAGGTTAGACTTCATTTCCTTTCTCACATGAATGGACTCTTTTCTAGGCTGGGTGGGCTTCACAGGTTTTGTCTTTTCAGGAGGTGTAATCTTAGAGGATTCTCCATTCTCAAATCCTAGACCAAATTTGAAGTGAGGAGGCCTTTGAACTTTTAGTATTTCATTTAGCTTCAATGTTCCATTGATTGCTTGGAATTCCTTGAGCTTTTGATTCATTTGTATATTTTCAGTCCTTGCTCCAAGGATTTCATTCTCAAGTTTCACCACTTCCTCAGTTTTGGTACTGATTTGTATTTCTAGGACTTCTACCATTCTTTTATATTCTTCAACTTGAGTTTTCAAAGCAATAACTGAACTTTCAGATTCATGAAGAAGTTTCAGATTTTTCTTACTTGTTTTTTGTTCCATGCTAAGCTCCTCAAGTGCGGCAATGAGTTCTTCTTCAAGATTGACCTCAGCCTCCTCTTCCTCTTCCGGCTCTTGCTCCTCTTCTTCTTCAAGAGTAACCATGAAGAGAGCTTCAGTTGCCTCGGCTGATTCATCATCGTCTGAAGTTTCAGACGTGCTGTCATTATATTGACTGATGAAGCTTTTTGCTTTGCCCCTCTTTCTGAAATTTTTCTTCCATTTACTCTTATCAACATAAGAGTCATCATCATTGTTTTCTTTCAGCGGACACTTCGCAGCAAAGTGACCAACACCGCCACAATTGAAGCATTTAAAGGGTAGCTTCCCTTTGTACTTTCCATTGCTTCCTTTCTTCAGCTTTCTAACTAATTGAGCCTCAAGCTCATCATCATCAGTATCAGCATCATGACCGGCAGTCTCTTTTCCCTTTTTCTGAACTTTGAAGGCCGCTTCTCTATCAGATGAAGACGTCTTACCTATGCGCATCTCATAGGTAGTGAGTGAACCATGCAACTCATCCATGGTAAATTCATTCGGATCCTTGGCTTCTTCTATGGCTGAAACTTTTGAATCAAACCGGGGAAGAAGAGATCTTAGAACCTTTTTGACGATGACTGGTTCTTTAATCTCCTCCCCTAGTCCACGAATGTCATTCGTGACTTCATTCACTCGTTGCATATACAAGTCAACATTCTCGCTTTCCTCCATGCGAAGAGACTCGAATTGAGAGCGATGAGTTTGCAATTTCGCTTCTTTGATCTTCTCATCTCCTTACTGAATGCTTTTCAACTTGTCCCATATTTCCTTGGCTGTTTTGCATGCAATTACTTTGACCAGCTTGCTGTCCACAAGGGCACTAAAGAGTGCATTCTGCGCCTTGGAGTCGTTGTCTGCTAACTTCTTCGTTGCAGCATCAGTGGGTACGATGGCAGTATTGTAACCGACTCTGACAGTCTCCCAGACATCATAGCCAAGTGATTTGATGAAAGCCTGCATTCTGATCTTCCAGAAGGAGTAATTAGAACCATCAAACAAAGGTGCTTTCATATTCCCTGTATTGGATGCCATGTGATTTGACAAGAGATCACCCTTAGCGTGTTAAGCTTATCAAGGGAGCCTTGGTGCTCTGATACCAATTGTTAGATATCGCGATCACTGAGAGGGGGGGGGGTGAATCAGTGATCCCTTAAAAACAGGTCCAATTTAACAACAAAAGCAAATCAAATCACACAAGGACACCAGATTTAACGTGGTTCACCAAAAGGCTACGTCCACGGTTCAAAGATTGTCCGAACACCGATCCGGAACAGGTCTGAATCTATTTAGTCGCACCAACGACAAAGAGCACCAACCCTTAAGTTTCAGATAGCACCAACTATCTAGGAAGCACCTACCCCCTTTACAATTTATCTGCACCAACAGATAGGATCACCAAACCCCTAACACCAAGCACCAACTTGATGTTCTACAGAATTAAAGTAGAGAACTTTTCTACAGCCCTTCCCCTCTACAATCTCTCTCTCTCAATCCCTTACAAATTGAGATTTAAAGCATAAAAAGAGAGACACTTATCTATGGACGAATCACCATCTTCATGAGCATATTTTCGTCCAACTTGCTGTAGAAACTTGCAGCACAACAGCACACAGCAGCACCTTCTTCTCCAATCACTCTTCTCTCCAAAACCCTCTCTTTTGTTCTTTCTTATCTTCTCTCCTCATGAAAACGAACTTAGCAAGCCTTTATATAGGTTATGGTAACCCTAAAGAGTGTTCAAATTAGGCTAGAATTCGTTTAGAAAGAGTCCCAAATGAAATACATAAGTTTCCTGAATTTTCGTGCAAAACTTCTATTTCTGCGCAATTCTGATTTCCCGTGCTCGGTCGACCGCGTGGGGTCCTCGGTCGACCGGCGACACACTGTGGCAATAAATAACTGGGAGCTAACTGAGACTGTCTTCTGCAGATTTCTCTTGCCCGGTCAACCGCGTGGGGTCCCCGGTCGACCGGCCACATTGCTTCAGGAATTCTGATTTCCTGTACTGTTTCAGCTCTGTTTTCTCTTTGAAGCTCTATCAACACCACACTTGTGACATTGTGTTGACAATAATTCCAACACAAAATGATACTTGAGATACTAAACACTTCAATGCTTCATAAGACTTCTCAAGGCATCTCAAATTCCAACAATGTTCATATCAAGTCTGTGGATAGGACCAAACTTGATCCCAAATCTTTAAAATGTACATTCATTGGGTATGGCGCTGATGATTTTGGTTACCGGTTTTGGGATGTTAAAAATCGGAAAATCATTAGGAGCAAGGATGTAATTTTAATGAATCTGTCATGTATAAGGACAAGATGAAACAACAAAAACGGGAGGGTGAAGAAACTGCATATGTAGAACTTGAGGAAATTCCTGATAAAGTTGCCCCTACTCCTCAAGATGAAAATTAAGAGGCAGATGACAATGCACAACCAGAACCTCAAACTCCACTTTTGAGGAGATCATCAAGGGTGCCAAAAACCCCAGCACGTTTTTCACCTTCTTTGCATTATTTGTTATTGACTGACAATGGTGAACCAGAGTGTTATGAGGAAGCTGTGCAAGTTGAAACCAAGGAAAAGTGGGAGCAAGCAATGGATGATGAGATGAAATCTCAGTCATCAAACCAGTCGTTGGAACTGGTAGAGTTACCCTGTGGGAAGACAGCTTTACATAACAAGTGGGTTTACAGATTGAAAGAAGAGCCTGACGGTACTACGAGGTACAAGGCAATGTTGGTGGCAAAAGGTTTTCACCAGAAGGAACATATTGACTATACTAAAATCTTTTCCCCAATTGTCAAGCTCTCTACCATCAGAACAGTTCTGAGTATTGTAGTAGCGGAGGACTTACATTTAGAGCAGCTAGATGTGAAGGCTTCTTTTTTACATGGAGATCTAGATGAGGACATCTACATACATTAGCTGAAAGTCCGGGATCCTTACCGTATAGGGGGGGGGGGGTGAATAGGGTGAGCTACTACTTAGTGACCAATTATGACCAATTTTAAACTTCTTTAAAACAACTAGTCACTTGTGATGATTATCAAATAAAATGCAGAAGCTAACTAATACAATCACCACATAGCAAGCACCATCACACAAAGATTTATAGTGTTTCGACCTTAATGTCTACATCCACTACCGGCTTGTGATCCTACACCCCACCGGATTTCCACTATCTATGCTTTTTAATAGGCTAAGCAATAACCTCTACAAATGTGCTTTTCTAGGCTAAGCAATAACCTTTACACTATGCTTTTCATAGGCTAAGCAATAACCTTTACAAGATGCTTTTCCAAGGCTAAGCAATAACCTCTACACTATGCTTTTCTTAGGCTAAGCAATAACCTTTACAAGGAGAAGATTTTCTCTCAAAGAAGTGTCTTCACAAACACTAAAAGAGAAACAATTTTAGCTCTATTACAATGCCTTTAATTTAGGCAGATATGAAATTGAAAATATAACTCACACAAACACTATATGAATGCAAAGATGTATGCTCATGATGTGTGTGTGTGGAAACTTCAATCAAGTTTAAAAAGTAAGCTCAATCAATTTATGCTTAAAGCATTTAAAAGTTTAAGGTACATAAAAAGATTTGATTGAAGTGAAATGTAAATCACCTGTATAAATACAAACTTGTTCATGATATGAAAATCAAAAGCTCACAAGTTGTATGAAACTATTTAATTCTAAACATGTGATGCATGTGCTATGTTGTTTTCAAAAATAAAATAGTTTAACTAAGATTCTAAAGAGATTGAAAACAACAATGATGATTCAACCAAGTAAATGAAACATGCTCTAAGAGAAATCAAAGATTTTGGCAAAGCATAATTAATAAACTTCAAACAAACTTGGTTTGAATCAAAGTGAAGAATCCATTCCAACTTAAATCAAAGATTAAATGAAGAAATGGATTCAACACATCATAGTTATTATGCTAAAAATCATTTGCCAATAATTTAAACAAAGCATAAAATATATGATTTAGAAAATTAAAGCTTACTTAAAGACTTAACTTCATGAATCCAAGCTTTAGCTTTTCAAATGACCCCTTGGTCTCTTAGTTCATTTCCCTTTTCCTTGTCTCTAAACACCTCAAGGAAGGCTAAAAAGTTCCTTATTGTTCCTCAAATCTTTTCAAGGAATGAACCTCATTTTATAGTAAAAAAGTGATTCCAGCATGTCCCCGGTCGACCCCATACAAGGCTCGGTTGACCTGGGCTTAACGGTAAAAAATCAGACCGTTTGGAAAAGGCCCCAACGGCTCTTTTCCCGGTCGACGGTCGACCGGGTCCATGGGCTCGGTTGACCTAGCTCACTGCAGGTCGACCCCAGCCCAAGGACCAAAATCCCATATTTCGCATATTTTAAAGTGATTTTCATGTGGGATTTTTGAGCCATTAAATTAAGCTTAGAATCATGATTTAAATTAAACTAAAAGGATTAAAAACATGAAACATAAAATGCCTAAGATGATTTGAAACTTTTAAAACCATAGGCAAGCTTGATTCGTAAAATTTCTTTTTCAAATAAAATGCATCTAATGTTTAAAATCAAAACGTGCATGAAACATATGATTTGAACATTTTAAAAACATGCATGAGAAAAGACAAGATTTCAAGTATTTCAAAATCAATGCATGTATGAAAATTCAAATGATGATTAAAATAAATGCTTCCATCAAATTGCAAAATACAAAATCCCTAACTATCCCCCCCTTTGTAATTTGATGGCAACTCACTCATCACTGAATTTACACACTAAGTCTTCAGCAACCCCTAAGCTGGACAAGTCTTGAAATCTCTTGGATGCTTCATTCACTTAGCTTGGGCTCTAGCTCTTTTTTTTTTCATTTTTCTTGATGCTTGGAGCTTGATCATTCTTCAAGCTTCATTTTCATCTTTCTTCCTTTTACTCAAGCATCTTCTTTAACTCCCAAACTTTCTCTTCTTTCAACTCTCCCCCTTTGACCATGCACTCTCTTCCTTTGGCAAGAAGTGCATTCTCTCTCCCTTTAGACAACTTGTACACTCTCTCCCCCTTTGACATTAAATTGCAATGGTACCTACACACATAAAATAAGGAAAATCTTAGTAGCACCTGTTAACAAAAGAAATCGAAAAGGAAATACATAACAGGGTATCATGTATGGGTAGTAAGCTATAAGGGTATAGAGCCAATACAAGGGTGAATTTGATCAAGACTAATACTTCCTATGAAGGTTTACACTCCCCCTCAATCCATTCTCTCCTTTTGTCAACCTTTTGACAAAGATCTAACTATTTGGTGCAAGGAGAAGATGGTTTAACCAATTGAGGGTTAACTTCAAGAGAAGGATTAAATACTTTTAACTATAAAGCTCAATATGATCAAATTACCAAAATAAGAGCAAAGCCCCGAGATAAGAGATCATGGATACCAATTGGAATTAAGAATACCAATTGAGATTCAAGGATAAAACTATTAACTTAATCACTCTAAAATGGAGTTAAAAAGAATATAACTACTATGAGTAATCCAAATTAAAGCTATCCATGATGTTATGGGGGTTACTAAACAAAACATAGCATCAATCAATACAACTATGAAAATCATATGCTATGAATATTTTGAAATCATTTCATCCAATCATAAAATATGACTATCATGTTCAAGATGAGTGAAATGAAGTTCAAACATGAAGCCTACCTCAACCATTAACCAACCAAGATTATGAATACATAAACATGGTGTACGGTCATAAGATTTACCTATATGTGCAAGAGAGGTAGGAAACATGAAAATTATGATGCTAATGGAATGTGACATGGAACAAAAATATATTACTATCAAGTTCAATCCAATGTACACATGGTCTATCACATTCTCAAGATATGACATCAATTGGAAATTATACTTATTGAAACCAATTGAATATGAAACATGATTAAGAGCAAGGATGTGACAAACACAAAATTCCATCAAGCATCATAAATGGAAATTCATCACTTTTAATGATATAACTAATGAGCCTAGTGATGAACATGTTAAATTGCATTTTGAAAATATATGACTTGGTAGAACATGCAATTTACAAAGTGTCAAATCATATGAATTCATCATCTAAGAAATCCATCAAACAATTGATTCAAACTATAAAATACAACGAATGGATTTTAAAGAGGTTCATATGATCAAGAGCACTACTATGAAGTTGAAACATGTATAAAGATGACATCTCTAAGAAAACACACATGAATCAACATCATAATCGTCCATTTCAAATAATGACTAGAAGGCATAAGGATGGATTCCATAGTTCTAGTATGGTATCTACAAATATAACTTAAGAGCACAACCATACATGGAACTAATTGACAATTGCATAGATAGGATTAATTAAAATTAAGATCTAACTTGTAAAACCTCACTCTAGCGAATGTACTATGAGAATCATGAAACATTATCACTATGCAATGAAAAGATGCACAATACTATGTATATAAAGTAAATCTATTTCATGATCCACAAATCATACAATTCAATTTGCAAAAAAAAAAAAAAAAAAAAAAAAAAAAACCGTAACTACAAGAACAAAGAAGCAAATTGCTTGTAACAAATTCATTTCCATTTAAGGTAATATAACCATATGCATAAGGAAATGAGAACATGGAACATGCTTTGATGATTATAACTAATGATGTTTTAAAGCATTTCCATTCAAACAATCTTGAAATCATTTCATTAAACAAAATCCAATAATGAGCATAAAGAGGATGATTTTGAAGATAACAATTAATTAATTTTCAACTTGGATTTTAAAGAATATAACTTATTTGAAACATGTCACACCCCGAAACTGGGCCCTGCAGTGAACCGATCCCGGAGTGCGAAATTTTGAAAAAATTTGAAACTTTTTGTTATCTTTCCCAAGATCCGCGTGAATGAGGATAAACAAATTCCATCACGATCAGAGTATATTTTTCGCGGAAGCTAAACATGGTGTTACGACCCGGAATCCGTGGCCATCGGGTTCCGTGTCGCACGCAACCAATTCCATAAAGCCATCATATAAGCAGACTGGCATAAATCATATATCAGAACACACTGAGCTGGTAGTAACAAGACTAATTAATTCCCACATGTTCAAATTACAATTAACAAGTGTCTTAATTACAACCCAAAGAAAAAGGCTAACATAGCCATACAAAAATATCCAACTAGACAGAATACTACCCTCAATATTAGATACGAACTCTGGTGCCATACTTGACATCTAAATGATATCAACGGGCAGCCTCTCACGTCAGACCGGCGGTCCCACCGCCTCCTCTGATCAAACACCTAAAAACAAAAAGAGCGGAATCTGGCACCAAACAAATAAGGGTCAGACACGACGGTCTGGCAAGCAAATAATCAAGTGATATGAAATAAAAGACCATATATAAAACCTGATGAAATCATCGTAAAACCGAATAAAGAGTCTAGACAATAATGACAATAAAGCATGCTAAAACGATCGAAAGACCGAGCATAAGTATCAAAGCAAATAAAGGAACAGTCTCTGAAACATAAGTATCTCGAAAAGATAACAGTCTAATGAAACATTTAATAGTCGGAAATACATTTCAAATCCTGAATAATAGCGACAATATGATAAATGATCGATATCGTAAACATTAACCAAATCAATGCATAAAGAGTATAACCAACAAGAATCATAAAATAAAGTAATATGCAAATAAAACCTTGGCGACCACAAATAGCTAAATCCTCCTATTACCGAAGTAATAAGAGCAGACAGAACGTAGCCACTGAACGTGGTACTAGAAATAGGATCAGAACCGTAGCCATACAAATGGGACCGGCAGATCAAAAATCAGAACCGTAGCCATACAAATGGGACCGGCAGATAAAACCGTTGCCATGGTCGGTACAGACAGAATCCAAGCTGCAGCTGGCGGACAAATTAAAGATCACAAGCCGGGTGATCAGCCCGACAAGGTGACCTAAGCCTAGTGGTGCCTTTAGTTTTCAAAACTCGAACCGATACGAATCAAACCATAATACTAATCCCTTTGGCTCAGGGGCTCACACCACATAGCTCTGGCCCCGTCTTGCCTCGAGGTTTTATTTTCGAAATCATAGCCTCTTTGGCTCATGGGCTCGCACTACAAAGCTCTGGCCCAGTCTTGCCTCGAGGTTTTTATTCCCAAAATACTAGTCTTATCAAAATAGTAATCTCATCGAAGAAATCCCGAATGTGACGAACATACTCCAATCTCTTTTCAAATCGAATCGGAGAAAACATACGAATTTCGATGGTGAACCATTCAAATACACATCAAAGTGATTTGTATAAAATCATACGGTCAATCCTTTCGAACATGGAAAGCCACATGATTTTATAGCAAATCACCGATGCTATTCAAATTAGTTTACCAAAGAGTGCAAATACAAATACCAACATATTTTTCTAACTTGAAATGGAATGGATAGTGGAGAATGACTTAATGCCTTGCCAAGGAACCATCTCAATGCACATTTAACCTTTAAACATTAATCATTAAGGAGTGAGTTTGATGCCAATGAAAATCCATAATATTTAAATGATAAAGTGCGCATTAAGACTCGAACGGTTCCCGGGTAATTTTACATACGTTCATTCTCTCATTGGTCCCATTCCCATTTCACAAATTCCAAGCATTACAAGTAAATCCAAACTCTTTAAAACAGGCCTATAGTTGGCCTTAAACCGAGCCCACAACAGTCCTTAATAACAGTCCAAAACTGACCTTGAATAGCCCACAAACAAGTTTTTAACACAGCCCAAAACTAATCTTTTAATGGCCCACAAAACAAACTTTAAAACAGCCCCAAAACTGAACCTTTAATGGTCCAAGAAATAAGTTTTGAAACAAGCCCAAACTAACCATGAAACAGGCCCACCAACAAGTTTTAAAACAGCCCCAAAACCAAACTTGAATGGCCCACAAAACAAACTTTAAAAGCAGCCCAAAACTAATCTCAACCAGGCCCACAAAATAAGTTTTAAATCTGTCCAATATCAGGCCCAAAGATGACCCAAAAATCAGGTTTTAAAATGGCCCCAAAACCATCTTGAATCAGGCCCAAAAAGTCCCTCAAAAATCCCCCCAAACCAGGCCCTGAAAAGGGCCCAGAACTGGGCTGGGTCCGCTCGAGCGGGCCTGGAGCAGACCCTGCCAGATGCTGGGCTCGCTAGAGCGAGACCAGGCTCGCTCTAGCGAGCCTGCCCTCTGTTTGACATGGCTGGAAGTGCGTTTCAGCACTGTTTGGGGTGATTTTTCATCCCTTTTTGAAACCTCTTTTTCCCTCCTTCACATCCAACAACTTTCCAACATTAAGAATCAGATTGATCAAGCCTCATTCATTCTCCATTCAACATTAAATCAAAATATCACATCTCATTTACAGATTTAACATGAAAATCAGAAATAATTCATAAGTAGATGTAAAAACTGAACTGAACTTTCACATGGAGAGTTCTTAACAAAGAAACCAGGCTTTTCCATGCTAATCTAAACAAAGTCATTTCCAAAACTGAGCATAAATCAAACACTACAATCTTCTAAAAAAAAAATCCAGCTTTAAACAACTAATCAGATCATTCAAATGGAACACATTTTTCAAATCAAAAACTATATAAACAAGATTCAAATGCATGCATTTCATCAATTTATTCACTTGCCTTAGCCCAATGTCAAACCAAAAATCTCCTCAAGGATCTCTTCCTACAGCTGAACCGAGCTCTACAAAAAGCCCCAAGAAAGACACCTCAAAATCCAACCAAAATCTTGAAAACAAAGGCCCAATTCGAAAATGGGTTTGCATGTTTGAAAAACGGATTATTTAGGAGCTGAAAAGACTCCATTGAAGAGATGAAGAGGAGTTCTTACCTGAAGCTATCCAAACAAGAAGCAAGGAAGAAGAAGAGGTAGTAGTCCAACTGAAATCCTCAAATAAATGGGTGCAATGGAGAGCTAGGAAGGAGAGGAAGAAGATGGTGCTCTCAGATTTTCAATCCAAGCTCAAATGGCTAACATGCAAGGAGGAGAAAGATGAAAGGAGAGGAAGGTTTTCTCTCTGGTTTCTGAGTTCTGAAACTGAAAATGGGTTACAGATTTGAAAACGTGAGTGAGGGAGATGGGTTGATAAAGTTGAGTGGAAAGTGGGCCCCACCAGGTCTAAAACTTGCAATGGCTAAAACATCATCTTGGGGGCCCCGGACGAGATCGACGAAGAAGGATAAAATGATCCTCAAAAAATCTATTTTCTAAAAAGTATATTTTCCCCAATTTCTGAAATTTTCGAAATTCATGGACAGATTTAGTGTGAAAAGTCATTTTTGCCCTTTTTCCTCGAAAAACGCATTTTCTGATCATCAAATCATAATGGTCAAAACATGAAAGTTGTTAAACTTCATAAAATAAGTCAAAATACACCAAATTCAGAATTTTTAGAAATCAAAGTAATTTCTCATAAAAAAAATACGTATCGTATAAACCGGGTCAAACCAAAGTCAACGGTCTTCAAAATTTCAAAGGCTATGGAAAAATCCAATCAAACTCAAAAACAAGGTCAAACTAAATCAAATCTCGCTTAAAAAGCCAAACCACGATTAAATCAATACTAAACAAAAGAACTGGGGTCAGGATCTTACATCCTCCCCCCCTTAGAACCCATTTGGTCCTCCAAATGGCTTAAACCAAATCAAAATAAAAAACCCAAAAGACAAGCGAAAACACTGACGCCCTATGCTAGACCTTGGTAACTGAGAGACCCTCTTATCAAATCTGACGTTGAGATGCACGGTCAACAACATTCTGATTCGGTTGAAGGCCTCACACTGTTTCACATATCTGTTCGAAAACATACTTCTCTGACTAAACTGGTGCCCAACACTCCTAAGTATCCTCGGTGTCATCTGTCGTTCCTGCACTGAATCATTTCTTTTACTCACCTTTTCAGTCACTGTCGGTCCAAGAAACTGCAAGTTCTGTCTCTTTCTATCACTTGGAATTTTGTGCCTTAAATCCTTTAAAGCTGTACAAGGTGCTCCCGATGCTTGCATGAAGGTGTGATCGTAGACATGTTTTCACTGAAAAATTGTCGCCCCAAAAATTCTGAAATTCCATACGTTTGCTCTTACTGTGTTCCTCAAATGCATCATCAGTTTCTGGCCTCCAAGTATACCGTCAATCCTTCTTTGTTCTGAAATCACAACTCCAAATTCTATAGGTCTCCAGTCTCTGACTTGGTCTGCTACAACCCAGATGTCACACTGCTATACACCAAAGGTTAAACTGCCATAACCTGCTGAGTTGTTCCGTGTCAAAACTTCTCATGGCTTGTCTCTTCAGATTTCGCTCTTCGAGTCCTTTACCCTTGACATGTAAAGCTGACCTTGGAAATCCAATCTGATGTCAATCCCTGAAGAACTGAAACTTTCAATTCAAGTCTTGACTGATGTTGATTCTCTCATAGACCCAACTTTGTCTTCAACTGAACCAGTACACATCCGGACATCTATCAACCCTTCAATTCGTACACTTCCAAACTCCAACCATAAGCTATTACCACTCATCCATTTGATACAAAACAAACCTTAAAATTTTAAACATAAGGGCTAAAACAATTACTTAGTTGAATTTCACCATTTTAAAACATAGTAGAAATTGAACTTCCAAATTATCAAATAAAACTTAAATAAATAAAGTTTATCAAAGTCTGAGTATGAAATAACATTATTCGTTTTGAAATTCATGTTTCCATAACCCAACAAATCCTTGAAATACTCAACAACCTCAAATTAGGATTTTCAAAAATAAATCAAGTTCATGTAGTATGACCATACATTAAATTTTATCGAAATCCATTTCTAACCAAACATATACAAAATTTTGAAATCCTTAAGGTTTTAAAATGTAGATGTCAACATTTAAGAAAATTAAACAAGAGTAAAATTCCAAGATCATTGTAAAACGATATCTTAAGGAGTTTAGATAAAAATTTGAAACACAATCCTTATGAAAACAAAATCATGTGACTCCTGGAAAGAGTATGATAATATAATTTATAATTCAAAATAAGCCTTAAAGAAGATGCATAAATCCATTGTTTAAACACTACACGGATAAATCATAACATTAAGGAAAACATAACAAGGATGAAAACAGCACGAAAATCACTCTCACCAAGAAAAGGAACAACACCAAAACTGAAGTATACTCTTGCACCTGCATGTTGTCCAATCTAATATCTTGTGAGTCGGTAAAGCCCTCAACGTTCCCTTTGCTGCCAAAAATTTATCTTGACTACAACTAACCATCCACTTGGTATTACCGCCGAATCAACTACACTGGCTAAGCTGCACGTCACGGAAATTCTCAACCAAAACTGCGACAAGGCTCATTAAATCTGGGAAATCCCTGAGTTTCTTGTACCAACTTCTAGTCTTACTAACTAAGAGTCACTTCTCCCTTCATAAAATCAATAGCTGATATGCCTTTTACAGTCCTTCATCTTGGAAAGATGGTCGGAGTCCACCCAAAAATCCACATTTACTTACCTTGGTACGCTGCATGACGATCCTTGATTAGCTGAGAGGGGATCTTCAAATGCTGCTCAAGTCCTACTTTGGCTGGCAAATGCACATGTCTTCTCTCATTAACCACATGAAGATGCTGAAGGCTGAAATTCTGCTGATGTTCTCCGAAAACAACATACCAAGTCCAGAGGGTTCTCAGTCTCCGACACAAGCACATACAAAAGACACTGAACAAGAGTATGGAGACTTTAAATTCTCCACCACTAAGGAGGAAATTTGGTCATCCAAATCTCCTAACAACAGAACTAAAAGAAAAGACAAGCAAAATCTCCCGAACTGAAAGAAAAGCCGACTCAAATCCAAAGAAACAAAGACACGAGAAAACAAATCGACACAATCTAACGAATCCTCACCACACGTCTTAATGTCTCTAGAGTATTTTATTTCCTAGAAACTAACCAGCTCTGATACCAAACCTGTCACACCCCGAAACCGGGCCCTGCAGTGAACTGATCCCGGAGTGCGAAATTTTGGAAAAATTTGAAAATTTTTGTTATCTTTCCCAAGATCCGCGTGAATGAGGATAAACAAATTCCATCACGATCAGAGTATATTTTTCGCGGAAGCTAACATGGTGTTACGACCCGGAATCCGTGGCCATCGGGTTCCGTGTCGCACGCAACCAATTCCATAAAGCCATCATATAAGCAGACTGGCATAAATCATATATCAGAACACACTGAGCTGGTAGTAACAAGACTAATTAATTCCCACATGTTCAAATTACAATTAACAAGTGTCTTAATTACAACCCAAAGAAAAAGGCTAACATAGCCATACAAAAATATCCAACTAGACAGAATACTACCCTCAATATTAGATACGAACTCCGGTGCCATACTTGACATCTAAATGATATCAACGGGCAGCCTCTCACGTCAGACCGGCGGTCCCACCGCCTCCTCTGATCAAACACCTAAAAACAAAAAGAGCGGGATCTGGCACCAAACAAATAAGGGTCAGACACGACGGTCTGGCAAGCAAATAATCAAGTGATATGAAATAAAAGACCATATATAAAACCCGATGAAATCATCGTAAAACCGAATAAAGAGTCTAGACAATAATGACAATAAAGCATGCTAAAACGATCGAAAGACCGAGCATAAGTATCAAAGCAAATAAAGGAACAGTCTCTGAAACATAAGTATCTCGAAAAGATAACAGTCTAATGAAACATTTAATAGTCGGAAATACATTTCAAATCCTGAATAATAGCGACAATATGATAAATGATCGATATCGTAAACATTAACCAAATCAATGCATAAAGAGTATGACCAACAAGAATCATAAAATAAAGTAATACGCAAATAAAACCTTGGCGACCACAAATAGCTAAATCCTCCTATTACCGAAGTAATAAGAGCAGACAGAATGTAGCCACTGAACGTGGTACTAGAAATAGGATCAGAACCGTAGCCATACAAATGGGACCGGCAGATCAAAAATCAGAACCGTAGCCATACAAATGGGACCGGCAGATAAAACCGTTGCCATGGTCGGTACAGACAGAATCCAAGCTACAGCTGGCGGACAAATTAAAGATCCCAAGCCGGGTGATCAGCCCGACAAGGTGACCTAAGCCTAGTGGTGCCTTTAGTTTTCAAAACTCGAACCGATACGAATCAAACCATAATACTAATCCCTTTGGCTCAGGGGCTCACACCACATAGCTCTGGCCCCGTCTTGCCTCGAGGTTTTATTTTCGAAATCATAGCCTCTTTGGCTCATGGGCTCGCACTACAAAGCTCTGACCCAGTCTTGCCTCGAGGTTTTTATTCCCAAAATACTAGTCTTATCAAAATAGTAATCTCATCGAAGAAATCCCGAATGTGACGAACATACTCCAATCTCTTTTCAAATCGAATCGGAGAAAACATACGAATTTCGATGGTGAACCGTTCAAATACACATCAAAGTGATTTGTATAAAATCATACGGTCAATCCTTTCGAACATGGAAAGCCACATGATTTTATAGCAAATCACCGATGCTATTCAAATTAGTTTACCAAAGAGTGCAAATACAAATACCAACATATTTTTCTAACTTGAAATGGAATGGATAGTGGAGAATGACTTAATGCCTTGCCAAGGAACCATCTCAATGCACATTTAACCTTTAAACATTAATCATTAAGGAGTGAGTTTGATGCCAATGAAAATCCATAATATTTAAATGATAAAGTGCGCATTAAGACTCGAATGGTTCCCGGGTAATTTTACATACGTTCATTCTCTCATTGGTCCCATTCCCATTTCACAAATTCCAAGCATTACAAGTAATCCAAACTCTTTAAAACAGGCCTATAGTTGGCCTTAAACCGAGCCCACAACAGTCCTTAATAACAGTCCAAAACTGACCTTGAATAGCCACAAACAAGTTTTTAACACAGCCAAAACTAATCTTTTAATGGCCCACAAAACAAACTTTAAAAACAGCCCCAAACTGAACCTTTAATGGTCCAAGAAAAAGTTTTGAAACAAGCCCAAACTAACCATGAAACAGGCCCACCAACAAGTTTTTAAAACAGCCCCAAAACCAAACTTGAATGGCCCACAAAACAAACTTTAAAAGCAGCCCAAAACTAATCTCAACCAGGCCCACAAAATAAGTTTTAAATCTGTCCAATATCAGGCCCAAAGATGACCCAAAAATCAGGTTTTAAAATGGCCCCAAAACCATCTTGAATCAGGCCCAAAAAGTCCCTCAAAAATCCCCCCAAACCAGGCCCTGAAAAGGGTCCCAGAACTGGGCTGGGTCCGCTCGAGCGGGCCTGGAGCAGACCCTGCCAGATGCTGGGCTCGCTAGAGCGAGACCAGGCTCGCTCTAGCGAGCCTGCCCTCTGTTTGACATGGCTGGAAGTGCGTTTCAGCACTGTTTGGGGTGATTTTTCATCCTTTTTGAAACCTCTTTTTCCCTCCTTCACATCCAACAACTTTCCAACATTAAGAATCAGATTGATCAAGCCTCATTCATTCTCCATTCAACATTAAATCAAAATATCACATCTCATTTACAGATTTAACATGAAAATCAGAAATAATTCATAAGTAGATGTAAAAACTGAACTGAACTTTCACATGGAGAGTTCTTAACAAAGAAACCAGGCTTTTCCATGCTAATCTAAACAAAGTCATTTCCAAAACTGAGCATAAATCAAACACTACAATCTTCTAAAAAAAAAATCCAGCTTTAAACAACTAATCAGATCATTCAAATGGAACACATTTTTCAAATCAAAAACTATATAAACAAGATTCAAATGCATGCATTTCATCAATTTATTCACTTGCCTTAGCCCAATGTCAAACCAAAAATCTCCTCAAGGATCTCTTCCTACAGCTGAACCGAGCTCTACAAAAAGCCCCAAGAAAGACACCTCAAAATCCAACCAAAATCTTGAAAACAAAGGCCCAATTCGAAAATGGGTTTGCATGTTTGAAAAACGGATTATTTAGGAGCTGAAAAGACTCCATTGAAGAGATGAAGAGGAGTTCTTACCTGAAGCTATCCAAACAAGAAGCAAGGAAGAAGAAGAGGTAGTAGTCCAGCTGAAATCCTCAAATAAATGGGTGCAATGGAGAGCTAGGAAGGAGAGGAAGAAGATGGTGCTCTCAGATTTTCAATCCAAGCTCAAATGGCTAACATGCAAGGAGGAGAAAGATGAAAGGAGAGGAAGGTTTTCTCTCTGGTTTCTGAGTTCTGAAACTGAAAATGGGTTACAGATTTGAAAACGTGAGTGAGGGAGATGGGTTGATAAAGTTGAGTGGAAAGTGGGCCCCACCAGGTCTAAAACTTGCAATGGCTAAAACATCATCTTGGGGGCCCCGGACGAGATCGACGAAGAAGGATAAAATGATCCTCAAAAAATCTATTTTCTAAAAAGTATATTTTCCCCAATTTCTGAAATTTTCGAAATTCATGGACAGATTTAGTGTGAAAAGTCATTTTTGCCCTTTTTCCTCGAAAAAACGCATTTTCTGATCATCAAATCATAATGGTCAAAACATGAAAGTTGTTAAACTTCATAAAATAAGTCAAAATACACCAAATTCAGAATTTTTAGAAATCAAAAGTAATTTCTCATAAAAAAATACGTATCGTATAAACCGGGTCAAACCAAAGTCAACGGTCTTCAAAATTTCAAAGGCTATGGAAAAATCCAATCAAACTCAAAAACAAGGTCAAACTAAATCAAATCTCGCTTAAAAAGCCAAACCACGATTAAACCAATACTAAACAAAAGAACTGGGGTCGGGATCTTACATCCTCCCCCCCCTTAGAACCCATTTGGTCCTCCAAATGGCTTAAACCAAATCAAAATCAAAAACCCAAAAGACAAACGAAAACACTGACGCCCTATGCTAGACCTTGGTAACTGAGAGACCCTCTTATCAAATCTGACGTTGAGATGCACGGTCAACAACATTCTGATTCGGTTGAAGGCCTCACACTGTTTCACATATCTGTTCGAAAACATACTTCTCTGACTAAACTGGTGCCCAACACTCCTAAGTATCCTCGGTGTCATCTGTCGTTCCTGCACTGAATCATTTCTTTTACTCACCTTTTCAGTCACTGTCGGTCCAAGAAACTGCAAGTTCTGTCTCTTTCTATCACTTGGAATTTTGTGCCTTAAATCCTTCAAAGCTGTACAAGGTGTCCCGATGCTTGCATGAAGGTGTGATCGTAGACATGTTTTCACTGAAAAATTATCGCCCCAAAAATTCTGAAATTCCATACGTTTGCTCTTACTGTGTTCCTCAAATGCATCATCAGTTTCTGGCCTCCAAGTATACCGTCAATCCTTCTTTGTTCTGAAATCACAACTCCAAATTCTATAGGTCTCCAGTCTCTGACTTGGTCTGCTACAACCCAGATGTCACACTGCTATACACCAAAGGTTAAACTGCCATAACCTGCTGAGTTGTTCCGTGTCAAAACTTCTCATGGCTTGTCTCTTCAGATTTCGCTCTTCGAGTCCTTTACCCTTGACATGTAAAGCTGACCTTGGAAATCCAATCTGATGTCAATCCCTGAAGAACTGAAACTTTCAATTCAAGTCTTGACTGATGTTGATTCTCTCATAGACCCAACTTTGTCTTCAACTGAACCAGTACACATCCGGACATCTATCAACCCTTCAATTCGTACACTTCCAAACTCCAACCATAAGCTATTACCACTCATCCATTCGATACAAAACAAACCTTAAAATTTTAAACATAAGGGCTAAAACAATTACTTAGTTGAATTTCACCATTTTAAGACATAGTAGAAATTGAACTTCCAAATTATCAAATAAAACTTAAATAAATAAAGTTTATCAAAGTCTGAGTATGAAATAACATTATTCGTTTTGAAATTCATGTTTCCATAACCCAACAAATCCTTGAAATACTCAACAACCTCAAATTAGGATTTTCAAAAATAAATCAAGTTCATGTAGTATGACCATACATTAAATTTTATTGAAATCCATTTCTAACCAAACATATACAAAATTTTGAAATCCTTAAGGTTTTAAAATGTAGATGTCAACATTTAAGAAAATTAAAACAAGAGTAAAATTCCAAGATCATTGTAAAACGATATCTTAAGGAGTTTAGATAAAAATTCGAAACACAATCCTTATGAAAACAAAATCATGTGACTCCTGGAAAGAGTATGATAATATAATTTATAATTCAAAATAAGCCTTAAAGAAGATGCATAAATCCATTGTTTAAACACTACACGGATAAATCATAAACATTAAGGAAAACATAACAAGGATGAAAACAGCACGAAAATCACTCTCACCAAGAAAAGGAACAACACCAAAACTGAAGTATACTCTTGCACCTGCATGTTGTCCAATCTAATATCTTGTGAGTCGGTAAAGCCCTCAACGTTCCCTTTGCTGCCAAAAAATTATCTTGACTACAACTAACCATCCACTTGGTATTACCGCCGAATCAACTACACTGGCTAAGCTGCACGTCACGGAAATTCTCAACCAAAACTGCGACAAGGCTCATTAAATCTGGGAAATCCCTGAGTTTCTTGTACCAACTTCTAGTCTTACTAACTAAGAGTCACTTCTCCCTTCATAAAATCAATAGCTGATATGCCTTTTACAGTCCTTCATCTTGGAAAGATGGTCGGAGTCCACCCAAAAATCCACATTTACTTACCTTGGTACGCTGCATGACGATCCTTGATTAGCTGAGAGGGGATCTTCAAATGCTGCTCAAGTCCTACTTTGGCTGGCAAATGCACATGTCTTCTCTCATTAACCACATGAAGATGCTGAAGGCTGAAATTCTGCTGATGTTCTCCGAAAACAACATACCAAGTCCAGAGGGTTCTCAGTCTCCGACACAAGCACATACAAAAGACACTGAACAAGAGTATGGAGACTTTAAATTCTCCACCACTAAGGAGGAAATTTGGTCATCCAAATCTCCTAACAACAGAACTAAAAGAAAAGACAAGCAAAATCTCCCGAACTGAAAGAAAAGCCGACTCAAATCCAAAGAAACAAAGACACGAGAAAACAAATCGACACAATCTAACGAATCCTCACCACACGTCTTAATGTCTCTAGAGTATTTTATTTCCTAGAAACTAACCAGCTCTGATACCAAACCTGTCACACCCCGAAACCGGGCCCTGCAGTGAACTGATCCCGGAGTGCGAAATTTTGGAAAAATTTGAAACTTTTTGTTATCTTTCCCAAGATCCGCGTGAATGAGGATAAACAAATTCCATCACGATCAGAGTATATTTTTCGCGGAAGCTAAACATGGTGTTACGACCCGGAATCCGTGGCCATCGGGTTCCGTGTCGCACGCAACCAATTCCATAAAGCCATCATATAAGCAGACTGGCATAAATCATATATCAGAACACACTGAGCTGGTAGTAACAAGACTAATTAATTCCCACATGTTCAAATTACAATTAACAAGTGTCTTAATTACAACCCAAAGAAAAAGGCTAACATAGCCATACAAAAATATCCAACTAGACAGAATACTACCCTCAATATTAGATACGAACTCCGGTGCCATACTTGACATCTAAATGATATCAACGGGCAGCCTCTCACGTCAGACCGGTGGTCCCACCGCCTCCTCTGATCAAACACCTAAAAACAAAAAGAGCGGGATCTGGCACCAAACAAATAAGGGTCAGACACGACGGTCTGGCAAGCAAATAATCAAGTGATATGAAATAAAAGACCATATATAAAACCCGATGAAATCATCGTAAAACCGAATAAAGAGTCTAGACAATAATGACAATAAAG
Organism: Litsea cubeba; assembly: GCA_012931725.1. Lineage (NCBI taxonomy): Eukaryota > Viridiplantae > Streptophyta > Magnoliopsida > Laurales > Lauraceae > Litsea > Litsea cubeba. Next base: position 56,946,174 of record CM022944.1, read on the forward strand.
CATGCTAAAACGATCGAAAGACCGAGCATAAGTATCAAAGCAAATAAAGGAACAGTCTCTGAAACATAAGTATCTCGAAAAGATAACAGTCTAATGAAACATTTAATAGTCGGAAATACATTTCAAATCCTGAATAATAGCGACAATATGATAAATGATCGATATCGTAAACATTAACCAAATCAATGCATAAAGAGTATAACCAACAAGAATCATAAAATAAAGTAATATGCAAATAAAACCTTGGCGACCACAAATAGCTAAATCCTCCTATTACCGAAGTAATAAGAGCAGACAGAACGTAGCCACTGAACGTGGTACTAGAAATAGGATCAGAACCGTAGCCATACAAATGGGACCGGCAGATCAAAAATCAGAACCGTAGCCATACAAATGGGACCGGCAGATAAAACCGTTGCCATGGTCGGTACAGACAGAATCCAAGCTGCAGCTGGCGGACAAATTAAAGATCCCAAGCCGGGTGATCAGCCCGACAAGGTGACCTAAGCCTAGTGGTGCCTTTAGTTTTCAAAACTCGAACCGATACGAATCAAACCATAATACTAATCCCTTTGGCTCAGGGGCTCACACCACATAGCTCTGGCCCCGTCTTGCCTCGAGGTTTTATTTTCGAAATCATAGCCTCTTTGGCTCATGGGCTCGCACTACAAAGCTCTGACCCAGTCTTGCCTCGAGGTTTTTATTCCCAAAATACTAGTCTTATCAAAATAGTAATCTCATCGAAGAAATCCCGAATGTGACGAACATACTCCAATCTCTTTTCAAATCGAATCGGAGAAAACATACGAATTTCGATGGTGAAACCGTTCAAATACACATCAAAGTGATTTGTATAAAATCATACGGTCAATCCTTTCGAACATGGAAAGCCACATGATTTTATAGCAAATCACCGATGCTATTCAAATTAGTTTACCAAAGAGTGCAAATACAAATACCAACATATTTTTCTAACTTGAAATGGAATGGATAGTGGAGAATGACTTAATGCCTTGCCAAGGAACCATCTCAATGCCACATTTAACCTTTAAACATTAATCATTAAGGAGTGAGTTTGATGCCAATGAAAATCCATAATATTTAAATGATAAAGTGCGCATTAAGACTCGAATGGTTCCCGGGTAATTTTACATACGTTCATTCTCTCATTGGTCCCATTCCCATTTCACAAATTCCAAGCATTACAAGTAAATCCAAACTCTTTAAAACAGGCCTATAGTTGGCCTTAAACCGAGCCCACAACAGTCCTTAATAACAGTCCAAAACTGACCTTGAATAGCCCACAAACAAGTTTTTAACACAGCCCAAAACTAATCTTTTAATGGCCCACAAAACAAACTTTAAAACAGCCCCAAAACTGAACCTTTAATGGTCCAAGAAATAAGTTTTGAAACAAGCCCAAACTAACCATGAAACAGGCCCACCAACAAGTTTTTAAAACAGCCCCAAAACCAAACTTGAATGGCCCACAAAACAAACTTTAAAAGCAGCCCAAACTAATCTCAACCAGGCCCACAAAATAAGTTTAAATCTGTCCAATATCAGGCCCAAAGATGACCCAAAAATCAGGTTTTAAAATGGCCCCAAAACCATCTTGAATCAGGCCCAAAAAGTCCCTCAAAAATCCCCCCAAACCAGGCCCTGAAAAGGGCCCAGAACTGGGCTGGGTCCGCTCGAGCGGGCCTGGAGCAGACCCTGCCAGATGCTGGGCTCGCTAGAGCGAGACCAGGCTCGCTCTAGCGAGCCTGCCCTCTGTTTTGACATGGCTGGAAGTGCGTTTCAGCACTGTTTGGGGTGATTTTTCATCCCTTTTTGAAACCTCTTTTTCCCTCCTTCACATCCAACAACTTTCCAACATTAAGAATCAGATTGATCAAGCCTCATTCATTCTCCATTCAACATTAAATCAAAATATCACATCTCATTTACAGATTTAACATGAAAATCAGAAATAATTCATAAGTAGATGTAAAAACTGAACTGAACTTTCACATGGAGAGTTCTTAACAAAGAAACCAGGCTTTTCCATGCTAATCTAAACAAAGTCATTTCCAAAACTGAGCATAAATCAAACACTACAATCTTCTAAAAAAAAAATCCAGCTTTAAACAACTAATCAGATCATTCAAATGGAACACATTTTTCAAATAAAAAACTATATAAACAAGATTCAAATGCATGCATTTCATCAATTTATTCACTTGCCTTAGCCCAATGTCAAACCAAAAATCTCCTCAAGGATCTCTTCCTACAGCTGAACCGAGCTCTACAAAAAGCCCCAAGAAAGACACCTCAAAATCCAACCAAAATCTTGAAAACAAAGGCCCAATTCGAAAATGGGTTTGCATGTTTGAAAAACGGATTATTTAGGAGCTGAAAAGACTCCATTGAAGAGATGAAGAGGAGTTCTTACCTGAAGCTATCCAAACAAGAAGCAAGGAAGAAGAAGAGGTAGTAGTCCAGCTGAAATCCTCAAATAAATGGGTGCAATGGAGAGCTAGGAAGGAGAGGAAGAAGATGGTGCTCTCAGATTTTCAATCCAAGCTCAAATGGCTAACATGCAAGGAGGAGAAAGATGAAAGGAGAGGAAGGTTTTCTCTCTGGTTTCTGAGTTCTGAAACTGAAAATGGGTTACAGATTTGAAAACGTGAGTGAGGGAGATGGGTTGATAAAGTTGAGTGGAAAGTGGGCCCCACCAGGTCTAAAACTTGCAATGGCTAAAACATCATCTTGGGGGCCCCGGACGAGATCGACGAAGAAGGATAAAATGATCCTCAAAAAATCTATTTTCAAAAAAGTATATTTTCCCCAATTTCTGAAATTTTCGAAATTCATGGACAGATTTAGTGTGAAAAGTCATTTTTGCCCTTTTTCCTCGAAAAACGCATTTTCTGATCATCAAATCATAATGGTCAAAACATGAAAGTTGTTAAACTTCATAAAATAAGTCAAAATACACCAAATTCAGAATTTTTAGAAATCAAAAGTAATTTCTCATAAAAAAAATACGTATCGTATAAACCGGGTCAAACCAAAGTCAACGGTCTTCAAAATTTCAAAGGCTATGGAAAAATCCAATCAAACTCAAAAACAAGGTCAAACTAAATCAAATCTCGCTTAAAAAGCCAAACCACGATTAAACCAATACTAAACAAAAGAACTGGGGTCGGGATCTTACATCCTCCCCCCCTTAGAACCCATTTGGTCCTCCAAATGGCTTAAACCAAATCAAAATCAAAAACCCAAAAGACAAACGAAAACACTGACGCCCTATGCTAGACCTTGGTAACTGAGAGACCCTCTTATCAAATCTGACGTTGAGATGCACGGTCAACAACATTCTGATTCGGTTGAAGGCCTCACACTGTTTCACATATCTGTTCGAAAACATACTTCTCTGACTAAACTGGTGCCCAACACTCCTAAGTATCCTCGGTGTCATCTGTCGTTCCTGCACTGAATCATTTCTTTTACTCACCTTTTCAGTCACTGTCGGTCCAAGAAACTGCAAGTTCTGTCTCTTTCTATCACTTGGAATTTTGTGCCTTAAATCCTTCAAAGCTGTACAAGGTGTCCCGATGCTTGCATGAAGGTGTGATCGTAGACATGTTTTCACTGAAAAAATTATCGCCCCAAAAATTCTGAAATTCCATACGTTTGCTCTTACTGTGTTCCTCAAATGCATCATCAGTTTCTGGCCTCCAAGTATACCCGTCAATCCTTCTTTGTTCTGAAATCACAACTCCAAATTCTATAGGTCTCCAGTCTCTGACTTGGTCTGCTACAACCCAGATGTCACACTGCTATACACCAAAGGTTAAACTGCCATAACCTGCTGAGTTGTTCCGTGTCAAAACTTCTCATGGCTTGTCTCTTCAGATTTTCGCTCTTCGAGTCCTTTACCCTTGACATGTAAAGCTGACCTTGGAAATCCAATCTGATGTCAATCCCTGAAGAACCGAAACTTTCAATTCAAGTCTTGACTGATGTTGATTCTCTCATAGACCCAACTTTGTCTTCAACTGAACCAGTACACATCCGGACATCTATCAACCCTTCAATTCGTACACTTCCAAACTCCAACCATAAGCTATTACCACTCATCCATTCGATACAAAACAAACCTTAAAATTTTAAACATAAGGGCTAAAACAATTTACTTAGTTGAATTTCACCATTTTAAAACATAGTAGAAATTGAACTTCCAAATTATCAAATAAAACTTAAATAAATAAAGTTTATCAAAGTCTGAGTATGAAATAACATTATTCGTTTTGAAATTCATGTTTCCATAACCCAACAAATCCTTTGAAATACTCAACAACCTCAAATTAGGATTTTCAAAAATAAATCAAGTTCATGTAGTATGACCATACATTAAATTTTATGAAATCCATTTCTAACCAAACATATACAAAATTTTGAAATCCTTAAGGTTTTAAAATGTAGATGTCAACATTTAAGAAAATTAAAACAAGAGTAAATTCCAAGATCATTGTAAAACGATATCTTAAGGAGTTTAGATAAAAATTTGAAACACAATCCTTATGAAAACAAAATCATGTGACTCCTGGAAAGAGTATGATAATATAATTATAATTCAAATAAGCCTTAAAGAAGATGCATAAATCCATTGTTTAAACACTACACGGATTAAATCATAAACATTAAGGAAAACATAACAAGGATGAAAACAGCACGAAAATCACTCTCACCAAGAAAAGGAACAACACCAAAACTGAAGTATACTCTTGCACCTGCATGTTGTCCAATCTAATATCTTGTGAGTCGGTAAAGCCCTCAACGTTCCCTTTGGCTGCCAAAAATTTATCTTGACTACAACTAACCATCCACTTGTATTACCGCCGAATCAACTACACTGGCTAAGCTGCACGTCACGGAAATTCTCAACCAAAACTGCGACAAGGCTCATTAAATCTGGGAAATCCCTGAGTTTCTTGTACCAACTTCTAGTCTTACTAACTAAGAGTCACTTCTCCCTTCATAAAATCAATAGCTGATATGCCTTTTACAGTCCTTCATCTTGGAAAGATGGTCGGAGTCCACCCAAAAATCCACATTTACTTACCTTGGTACGCTGCATGACGATCCTTGATTAGCTGAGAGGGGATCTTCAAATGCTGCTCAAGTCCTACTTTGGCTGGCAAATGCACATGTCTTCTCTCATTAACCACATGAAGATGCTGAAGGCTGAAATTCTGCTGATGTTCTCCGGAAAAACAACATACCAAGTCCAGAGGGTTCTCAGTCTCCGACACAAGCACAGACAAAAGACACTGAACAAGAGTATGGAGACTTTAAATTCTCCACCACTAAGGAGGAAATTTGGTCATCCAAATCTCCTAACAACAGAACTAAAAGAAAAGACAAGCAAAAATCTCCCGAACTGAAAGAAAAGCCGACTCAAATCCAAAGAAACAAAGACCACGAGAAAACAAATCGACACAATCTAACGAATCCTCACCACACGTCTTAATGTCTCTAGAGTATTTTATTTCCTAGAAACTAACCAGCTCTGATACCAAACCTGTCACACCCCGAAACCGGGCCCTGCAGTGAACTGATCCCGGAGTGCGAAATTTTGGAAAAATTTAAAACTTTTTGTTATCTTTCCCAAGATCCGCGTGAATGAGGATAAACAAATTCCATCACGATCAGAGTATATTTTTTCGCGGAAGCCTAAACATGGTGTTACGACCCGGAATCCGTGGCCATCGGGTTCCGTGTCGCAACGCAACCAATTCCATAAAGCCATCATATAAGCAGACTGGCATAAATCATATATCAGAACACACTGAGCTGGTAGTACAAGACTAATTAATTCCCACATGTTCAAATTACAATTAACAAGTGTCTTAATTACAACCCAAAGAAAAAGGCTAACATAAGCCATACAAAAATATCCAACTAGACAGAATACTACCCTCAATATTAGATACGAACTCCGGTGCCATACTTGACATCTAAATGATATCAACGGGACAGGCCTCTCACGTCAGACCGGCGGTCCCACCGCCCTCCTCTGATCAAACACCTAAAAACAAAAAGAGCGGGATCTGGCACAAACAAATAAGGGTCCGACACGACGGTCTGGCAAGCAAATAATCAAGTGATATGAAATAAAAGACCATATATAAAACCCGATGAAAATCATCGTAAAACCGAATAAAGGTCTAGACAATAATGACAATAAAGCATGCTAAAACGATCGAAAGACCGGCAATAAGTATCAAAGCAATAAAGGAACAGTCTCTGAAACATAAGTATCTCGAAAAGATAACAGTTCTAATGAAACATTTAATAGTCGGAAATACAATTCAAATCCTGAATAATAGCGACAATATGATAAATGATCGATATCGTAAACATTAACCAAATCAATGCATAAAGAGTATAACCAACAAGAATCATAAAATAAAGTAATATGCCAAATAAAACCTTGGCCTACCACAAATAGCTAAATCCTCCTATTACCGAAGTAATAAGAGCAGACAGAACGTAGCCACTGAACGTGGTACTAGAAATAGGATCAGAACCGTAGCCATACAAATGGGACCGGCAGATCAAAAATCAGAACCGTAGCCATACAAATGGGACCGGCAGATAAAACCGTTGCCATGTCGGTACAGACAGAATCCAAGCTGCAGCTGGCGGACAAATTAAAGATCCCAAGCCGGGTGATCAGCCCGACAAGGTGACCTAAGCCTAGTGGTGCCTTTAGTTTTCAAAACTCGAACCGATACGAATCAAACCATAATACTAATCCCTTTGGCTCAGGGGCTCACACCACATAGCTCTGGCCCCGTCTTGCCTCGAGGTTTTATTTCGAAATCATAGCCTCTTTGGCTCATGGGCTCGCACTACAAAGCTCTGACCCAGTCTTGCCTCGAGGTTTTTATTCCCAAAATACTAGTCTTATCAAAATAGTAATCTCATCGAAGAAATCCCGAATGTGACGAACATACTCCAATCTCTTTTCAAATCGAATCGGAGAAAACATACGAATTTCGATGGTGAACCGTTCAAATACACATCAAAGTGATTTGTATAAAATCATACAGTCAATCCTTTCGAACATGGAAAGCCACATGATTTTATAGCAAATCACCGATGCTATTCAAATTAGTTTACCAAAGAGTGCAAATACAAATACCAACATATTTTTCTAACTTGAAATGGAATGGATAGTGGAGAATGACTTAATGCCTTGCCAAGGAACCATCTCAATCCACATTTAACCTTTAAACATTAATCATTAAGGAGTGAGTTTGATGCCAATGAAAATCCATAATATTTAAATGATAAAGTGCGCATTAAGACTCGAACGGGTTCCCGGGTAATTTTACATACGTTCATTCTCTCATTGGTCCCATTCCCATTTCACAAATTCCAAGCATTACAAGTAAATCCAAACTCTTTAAAACAGGCCTATAGTTGGCCTTAAACCGAGCCCACAACAGTCCTTAATAACAGTCCAAAACTGACCTTGAATAGCCCACAAACAAGTTTTTAACACAGCCCAAAACTAATCTTTTAATGGCCCACAAAACAAACTTTAAAACAGCCCCAAAACTGAACCTTTAATGGTCCAAGAAATAAGTTTTGAAACAAGCCCAAACTAACCATGAAACAGGCCCACCAACAAGTTTTAAAAACAGCCCCAAAACCAAACTTGAATGGCCCACAAAACAAACTTTAAAAGCAGCCCAAAACTAATCTCAACCAGGCCCACAAAATAAGTTTTAAATCTGTCCAATATCAGGCCCAAAGATGACCCAAAAATCAGGTTTTAAAATGGCCCCAAAACCATCTTGAATCAGGCCCAAAAAGTCCCTCAAAAATCCCCCCAAACCAGGCCCTGAAAAGGGCCCAGAACTGGGCTGGGTCTGCTCGAGCGGGCCTGGAGCAGACCCTGCCAGATGCTGGGCCTCGCTAGAGCGAGACCAGGCTCGCTCTAGCGAGCCTGCCCTCTGTTTGACATGGCTGGAAGTGCGTTTCAGCACTGTTTGGGGTGATTTTTTCATCCCTTTTTGAAACCTCTTTTTCCCTCCTTCACATCCAACAACTTTCCAACATTAAGAATCAGATTGATCAAGCCTCATTCATTCTCCATTCAACATTAAATCAAAATATCACATCTCATTTACAGATTTAACATGAAAATCAGAAATAATTCATAAGTAGATGTAAAAACTGAACTGAACTTTCACATGGAGAGTTCTTAACAAAGAAACCAGGCTTTTCCATGCTAATCTAAACAAAGTCATTTCCAAAACTGAGCATAAATCAAACACTACAATCTTCTAAAAAAAAAATCCAGCTTTAAACAACTAATCAGATCATTCAAATGGAACACATTTTTCAAATAAAAAACTATATAAACAAGATTCAAATGCATGCATTTCATCAATTTATTCACTTGCCTTAGCCCAATGTCAAACCAAAAATCTCCTCAAGGATCTCTTCCTACAGCTGAACCGAGCTCTACAAAAAGCCCCAAGAAAGACACCTCAAAATCCAACCAAAATCTTGAAAACAAAGGCCCAATTCGAAAATGGGTTTGCATGTTTGAAAAACGGATTATTTAGGAGCTGAAAAGACTCCATTGAAGAGATGAAGAGGAGTTCTTACCTGAAGCTATCCAAACAAGAAGCAAGGAAGAAGAAGAGGTAGTAGTCCAGCTGAAATCCTCAAATAAATGGGTGCAATGGAGAGCTAGGAAGGAGAGGAAGAAGATGGTGCTCTCAGATTTTCAATCCAAGCTCAAATGGCTAACATGCAAGGAGGAGAAAGATGAAAGGAGAGGAAGGTTTTCTCTCTGGTTTCTGAGTTCTGAAACTGAAAATGGGTTACAGATTTGAAAACGTGAGTGAGGGAGATGGGTTGATAAAGTTGAGTGGAAAGTGGGCCCCACCAGGTCTAAAACTTGCAATGGCTAAAACATCATCTCATATCAAGAGATGTCCATGGCTGATTTGTAACAAAACAGATTTAAAAAAAAAAGGATCTGGGCAGCGCAGATCAGCCACATAAATCGCATAAAAACTCCATGGTTTCATGATTAACAATTGTATAATCAAAGGAGATATAAGAAGACTATTACCTTGATGATATGAAGACTTCAAATATCTGAAATTAAAGATCTAAGAGGGCTGATATCAGATCTGGAATCAGCAAAACAAGTTGCTGTAATTTTCTGCAGCAGCTATGTATTCAGTCTTCTCCTCTATTCTACTTCCAAATCTGATTGGCTAAGATTGTGGGATCTAAATATGGATTTCTTGAAGGGTTTTTCTGAACTATGATATATGGAAAAAAACAGACTTAATGCTCACTTCAAGGAAGAAGAAGAAGAAGCCTGGGCGTGTGTAATCTTGGGTGCGGACGGCCAAGGGAATATATATCCCTTTTTTTTTATTGCAAACCTAGGGATTTCTTTCCCTTAAACCTTTTCCTACTAATCCTCTTGGACGCCCCAAAAGGAAATACAATGCTAAGATTTATTTCCTTCTAAGTTCTCTCCAATTAGAAAAGGAAAATAAAAAGGAACATCCCATAAACTTAGCAGTTAGTTACCTTAGGTGTGCAACACCTACTAACTTTTAGTTTCTAAAATAAAAGGAAACTTTACTATAGGAATTCTTATCCAAAGATGAGTCCAACCTTTCCAAGTAAAGAAACCTACTCAAAGTTGGAAGCCTCACACAAGGAATTCCTATTATGGCCGAGCCACATGATAATTAATCACACCATGGCCCACAAGATAATTAATCACACCATGGCCCACAAGACAATAATTTAGCTAGAGTTAAATTCACGTATGCCATCAAAGGCCTATTTGAATTTAAACTCAAAATTATTTTTCCACTAAAATAATTCAACCACATATCATCTAAACAAATTAGGAAACCATGCCAATATAGGAAAGTGGCTAGAGGAGGGACCAAAAGACATATTTGCCCTTGGCTCCCAAAATGACCAAAATGTCCATGCTAAACCCATAGCAACATTAAGACCATTTTAACCTTAACTCATTCCATTAAAGAGTTATGGTTGAACTCCAGAATCAAATATTTAATATGATTTTAAGCTAGTCAGAAAGTGACAGTCGTCTTCGACCTACTAAGTGAAATGACCAAAATGCCCCTCTATGTAACATCCATAATCAAGTCAGGTTATCAAAGGCACTATCAACCTTCTCGATTACATTTTAACCTTAGAACTTCACATCCTTGAGTTAATCATCATCTGGATATCATTCTCTTGGTCCAGGGAGCGACCCACAAGTTCAATATCCATATGGAACATCCATATACTAAGATCTTAGATTTTTATGATTAATCAGATAATTCTAAGGGATTGATCACTCCATCACTAGATGGCATAGATTCTTTATTGCATCTGCACATCCCAACTAATCAAGCCCGAGTACCCAAAACACAGAGCTGTTGACCCATGAAAAAGATCTCACTCATAGTGAATTAAAGCACAAGAACTCGATTTCGTCAGTTCATCCACAAATGCTCAAGATTAAGAGCACTAGTCACTCAGTAGCATGAGGTGACTCGATCTCTCTTAGTGATAGTACTATTTTAGAGATCACACCTACAATGGTCCTGTTCAATGCATGACATATGCACTAATGAGATAAATCTGGGATAGACCTCCCGTGACTTAGGTAAGTCACCCTGAATAGAGGAGAGTATCTCACTATAACTTATACCAAGATGAAGTGCCCAACTCCATCTCTCAGTTATGAACAAATTTGTTGTTTCCAGTGTCCATGACTCAGACCTAACTGTGTGTAGCCACTACACACCTAATTCATTTACTAGAAACAATGGGCCTTACACAACCATACATATATATATGCAGAAATAGAAAAAGAGTCATTCCATTAAATAACCAGTAAATATCCAGTGACAAAAGATGAGAGTGCAGCTAGTGGGCTTTAGGGCATACACCAATCCCAACAAACTCCCACTTGCACTAAAGATCACTATTTCCTAACCTAACTCCCATAGACTCAACATGAGAAGTAAACACTTTCTCAGTAAGAGTCTTAGTAAATGGGTCAGCTAAGTTATTTGCTGAGGCAATTTGCTCCACCACTATTTCTCCTTCCTGGATGAATTCCCGGATCAAGTGGTACTTTCTCTGAATGTGCTTGCCTTTCTTGTGATTCCTGGGCTCTTTGCACTATGCTACAACACCAGTGTTATCGCAGTACATGATAATAGGTTTTTATACTGCAGGAACAACTCCCAATTCCAATAGGAATTTTCTGAGCCATACTGCTTCCTTTGCAGCTTCCGATGCCGCCACATACTCTGCCTCCATGGTAGAATCAACAGTACAGGATTGCTTGACACTTCTCCATGATATAGCCCCTCTTGACTGAATAAAAACGTATCCTGAGGTAGACTTTCTGGCATCTCTATCAGATTGAAAATCAGAATCTGTATATGCCAATGCCGTTAGATCATCTGCTCGATAGGTCAGCATATAATCTTTCGTTCTCCAAAGATACTTAAATATATGCTTAACAGCTGTCCAATGCATAGGTCCAGGGTTTGACTGATATTTGCTAACCATGCCACGGCAAAGCAAATATCTGGTCTAGTACATAACATTGCATACATGAGGCTTCCAACAGCAGATGCATATGGAACTCTCCTTATGCTATCTATCTCCTCAGGTGTCTTTGGATATTGATCTCGAGATAGTGGTACTCCATGTCTAGAAGGTAGCAAGCCCTTCTTGGAGTTATGCGTGTTAAACTTGACCAATATCTTCTCAATATACGAAGATTGGGATAAGGCTAACATCTTATTCTCGCGATCTCGCAAAAGCTTGATCCCTAAGACATAGCTTGCCTCACCCAAATCCTTCATCTGAAATTGAGAGGATAACCAAACCTTTGTGGATGACAATATACCTACATCATTTCCAATGAGCAATATGTCATCTATATATAGAACCAAAAATACAACTGCGTTACCACTTCCTTTCTTATAGACACATGGTTCATCAATGTTTTGATCAAAGCCAAAAGATTTGACTGCCTGACTAAACTTGATGTTCCATGCCCTAGATGCTTGCTTAAGTCCATAAATGGACTTGTTAAGTTTACAAACCATGTTATCTTGGCCACTAGCAAAGAAACCCTCTGGTTGCATCATATAGATGCATTCGTCAAGACTTCCATTAAGAAACGCTGTCTTGACATCCATCTGCCATATCTCGTAGTCATAATGACATGCGATGGCTAATAGAATCCTTATGGACTTGAGCATGGCCACTAGCGAGAAGGTTTCCTCATAATCGATACCCTCTTTCTGAATATATCCTTTTGCCACCAGTCTTGCTTTGAAGGTTTCCGCCTTTTCATCCACTCCTCTCTTCCTCTTGTAGATCCATTTGCACCCTATGGGTTTAATCCCTTTGGGTGCATTCACAAGTTCCCAAACTTGATTGGAATACATAGAATCCAATTCAGATTTCATCGCTTTCTGCCACATGTCAGCATCTATATCCGTCACTGCGTCATCGTAACTAGCAGGATCCTCAACCAGATCCTCAGAGTCTATCTTAAAAGACACTCCTAGATATCTTTCTGGCTGTCTAGAAATTCTCCCACTACGACGAGGCTTCGGAGTGTTAAAAGGAATATCCTGTTCATCTACCGCCTCGGGATCTGGTACAGGTGTTGCTGGAGATCCTGGAAGAATCTCCTCAAGGGTTTCTTTACAATTAAGCTCTTGGTACATTATACAATCATCCTCTAAGTATCTAGCATGAGTGCTGATAAGCACTTTTTGCTCCTTTGGATGATAAAAGATGCCACCTCTCGTTCCCTTAGGATACCCAATGAAGTAGCATATTTCTGATCTGGGTTCCAGCTTGGTAGCTTTATCATTCAGTACATAGGCTGGACAACCCCAAATGTGGATATGTCTTAAACTGGGTTTTCGACATGTCCACATTTCTTGCGGTGTCCTAGGCACTGATTTAGAAGGTACCAGATTTAAAATGTATGCTGCTGCTTTTAGGGCATATCCCCAAAAAGATATAGGTAGGGTTGCATGACACATCATGGACCTTACCATATCAAGAAGGGTATGGTTTCTTCTCTCCGCTACACCATTTTGCTGGGGTGTACCCGGTGCAGACAGCTGAGACACAATCCCATGTTGTGTGAGGTACTCTTTGAACTCACCCAGGAGGTACTCGCCACCTCGATCAGATCGAAGGGCTTTGATATGTTTCCCTAGTTGTAACTCCGCCTCAGCCTTGAATTGCTTGAATTTATCAAATGCCTCAGACTTGCGTCGCATTAAGTACACATATCCATACCTAGAGTAATCATCAGTGAAGGTGATGAAATACTCATAACCTCCTCGAGCCAGTTTGTTCATAGGACCACACACATCAGTGTGAACCAATTCTAACAACTCTTTTGGCCTTAGTCCCTTTGCAGAGAATGACCTTTTGGTCATCTTTCCCTTGAGACAAGATTCGCACTAAGGCAAAGGTTCAAGATCTAATGAGCTCAAAGGCCCATCTTCTACCAACCTCTGAATCCGTTTTAGGTTAATGTGACCCAAACGTAAGTGCCAAAGATAAGTGTCATTGGTTGAAGATACCTTCCTTTTAAGGGAAGTTGAGCTTTCTATTTGTACATTATGCAGTGTGTGAGCAATAGGATATATATAAAATAAGTTGTCATGCATTCTACCAGAACATATAATATTTCCATCTCTACTGATATCAATACCAGAATGGAATGAAACTGAAAAATTAAATTCAATGAGTCTGGAAACTGAAATTAAATTCTTCCTCATGTCCGGAACATAGAAAACATTATTTAAAACTAATATCCTATCACATGAAAAATGTAAGGAAACAACTCCCACTGCAACTGCCCAAACTTTAGCTCCAGTTCCAACTCTAAAGGCAAACTCTTCTTTCGCAAGCTTCTGCATTATCTGAAACCCTTGCAATGAATTGCAGATATGATTAGTGGCTCCATAGTCTACTATCCACGAATCAGTAGAATCAACCACAAGACAAGTTATAATGCAGTAGGAAAGAGATATACCTTTCTTAACTGAGGCTAGGAACTTGGGACAATCTTTTTTCCAATGACCTTTGATGCCACACTTGAAGCATTTTCCTTTGGGCTTTTCACATGTACCCTTTTCCTTCTTTTTACCAGCATTGCCCTTTTTCTGTCCCTTTCCCTTATCCTGCTTCTTCTTGAACTTCTTCCCTTTCGGGTTCAGTTTAGAGGAAGACTGGAAAAAGTGAGCTTGGGCTTTGGGCTTCATGATAGCCTCTGCCGCCTGGAGTTCTTTCATTAACTCAGATAGAGTCATGTCCATCTTGCTCATATTGAAATTGAGCTTGAACTGAGTGAAAGAGTCCGGCAGAGTTTCGAGAATCATATCAGTTTGACTCTCTGAATCAATCTCAGCCCCTAGAATCTCAGCCACATTGAAACAATCCATCATCTTGAGCATATGCTCTCTGACAGGTGTTCCCTCGGCCATCCTAGTATTCATGATTGTCCTTATAGCAGCTTGTCTAGCTGGCCTGCTCTTGTCTGCAAACATCTCAGACAAGGACAACATGATGTCAGAAGCTGTGTCCATTTGCTCATGCTGTGTTTGCAATACGTTGGACATGGAAGCAAGCATGTAGCATTTAGCCATGCTATTTGCTTTCTTCCATTTCCTTTCAGCCTCTAGCTGGTCATCTGTATAATCACCATAAATCTAAGGACAGGGTTTCGACAAGACATACTTGTACTCCTCAGTAGTGAGTACTATGTCAAGATTTCTCTTCCAATCTACGTAATTAGGGCCAGTCAGTTTGTTCTCATGAAGAATGCTCATCAACGGGCTAAAAGAATCCTTAGTCATCTCTCTCTGGATGTGAAACGGCTTATAATTAGATGGGCAGTATAAATGTTATATGCATATGGTGCTAGTTATAAAAGGAAATACATGCACAAAACTTTTTACATTATTTAATCCTAAACATAATGTATCAGTGTTTTAACCTCCTCATAGACCCTCCATCAAAGGGATGGCTGAGCCTACAGTCACGTTGAGTTAAGCTCTGCTTATTTGGATTATCACTGTCTGGATACACATATCCAGTGATAGTCCAATCACTGATTGGTTTGGCCTCATATGACAAATAACTCTAACTCCTAGGGATAGGTCATTACCGTCTTATGTCAAGTGTATTACCATCTCTTATGAAATTTCCCAGAATGTCTATGACTTAAGTCCTCTGAAGGGAAGTGACTTTAATCCATTCTAGAATTGAACTTTAGTAAAGAGCTCCACCAAAGGGATGGCTGCTCCCACCAACACTTCATTAACATTCTATAGAAGTGATCTTTAGTAAAGAACTCCACCAAAGGGATGGCCGTTCCTACTAACACCTCATTACGAATATTCACATTAGTTCACCCACTAACCCATCGAAGCGATCTTTAGTAAAGAACTCCACTGAAGGGGTGGCCGCTCCCACTAACACTCCATTGAGATGACATGAACCGAGAATGGAAGGCCGTGGGGTTTTTTCCAAACCCCTCTCCCACTTGATTATTTATCACTAGGGTTTTTTTTTTAATCTTTTGACCTTTATATTGTTTACTCAAAAACTCTTTTAAATCTAGCAAACTTAGTTAATTAAATTTATGACTCAATGACTTAAGTCATCTTAAAAATAAATAACCTTTGCTTTGAAACATTTGAGTAAATCCCTTTAAAGAGTCAAAAATCTAACTTGGGTTATGGGAACCCTTAGGTAGCATCTTATTAGATTTTAGTTTAGCCTCTTTTGGAAACCAAGGGTACCAAGATAAACTAAACCCTAACCAATTTTAAACCTTAGACAAAAAAAGATGCTGGTCTAAGTTCCGTTTAAAAACAATTTGCCAAACTAAAACAATCCAATTTTAAAACCTAGTGGTGGCCATGTTTCTAGGTGACAATCTAGCAAATATATATAGAATGCAATCATTCATTGGCTCCTTGCTCTTAGGACTTCAAATCCTAATCGAACTAGGACATCAAAAATAGACCTCCACTTGCACCAAGAAGCTTTGTCTCCTTCATCACTAAGGCACCTGGTTTCTTGCAACCTTTCTAGCTTGAAGCTTTCTTCTTCTTGTTTGTTACAATAAATTAAATTTATACAAGCAAACCCATGAAAAGCAAAACCAAAAAAAAAATACTTTGGAGATCCCTATGCTTTTCAAGAAAGCTTACATCAAGACTAGTTGGAATAAAAGCAAGGAAAAAATACGACTTCCTATGATTGCTAAACACGCAATTGTACACTTTCCAACTAATGTAAAAACACCCAAATCCACACAACAAATATGTGAACCATCAAGGATGCAATTATGGCTGCATACAAAGAGGTTAGTGCATGAAAAACGCAATGTACAGCACTATTCAGATCTGGAAAATTAATTCCAGCAGGTGCCACCATGCCCTTAATTAGACTAGGATTAATATTAACACAACATGGGATCATGATTTCACATGGAGTGGCTCTGATACCACTGAAAGAACATGCGATACAGATCAGAATATCTCATATCAAGAGATGTCCATGGTTGATTTGTAACAAAACAGATTTAAAAAAAAAAGGATCTGGGCAGCTCAGATCAGCCACATAAATCGCATAAAAACTCCATGGTTTCATGATTAACAATTGTATAATCAAAGGAGATATAAGAAGACTATTACCTTGATGATATGAAGACTTCAAATATCTAAAATTAAAGATCTAAGAGGGCTGATATCAGATCTGCAATCAGCAAAACAAGTTGCTGTAATTTTCTGCAGCAGCTATGTATTCAGTCTTCTCCTCGATTCTACTTCCAAATCTGATTGGCTAAGATTGTGGGATCTAAATATGGATTTATTGAAGGGTTTTTCTGAACTATGATATATGGGAAAAAACAAACTTAATGCTCACTTCAAGGAAGAAGAAGAAGAAGCCTGGGCATGTGTAATCTTGGGTGTAGATGGCCAAGGGAATATATATCCCTTTTTTTTTATTGCAAACCTAGGGATTTCTTTCCCTTAAACCTTTTCCTACTAATCATCTTGGACGCCCCAAAAGGAAATACAATGCTAAGATTTATTTCCTTCTAAGTTCTCTCCAATTAGAAAAGGAAAATAAAAAGGAACATCCCATAAACTTAGCAATTAGTTACCTTAGGTGTGCAACACCTACTAACTTTTAGTTTCTAAAATAAAAAGGAAACTTTACTATAGGAATTCTTATCCAAAGATGAGTCCAACCTTTCCAAGTAAAGAAACCTACTCAAAGTTGGAAACCTCACAAAAGGAATTCCTATTATGGCCGAGCCACATGATAATTAATCACACCATGACCCACAAGATAATTAATCACACCATGGCCCACAAGACAATAATTTAGCTAGAGTTAAATTCATGTATGCCATCAAAGGCCTATTTGAATTTAAACTCAAAATTATTTTTCCACTAAAATAATTCAACCACAGATCATCTAAACAAATTAGGAAACCATGCCAATATAGGAAAGTGGCTAGAGGAGGGACCAAAAGACATATTTGCCCTTGGCTTCCAAAATGACCAAAATGTCCATGCTAAACCCATAGCAACATTAAGACCATTTTAACCTTAACTCATTCCACTAAAGAGTTGTGGTTGAACTCCCGAGATAAATATTTAATATGATTTTAAGCTAGTCAGAAAGTGACAGTCGTCTTCGACCTACTAAGTGAAATGACTAAAATGCCCCTCTATGTAACATCCATAATTAAGTCAGGTTATCAAAGGCACTATCAACTTTCTTGATTACATCTCAACCTTAGAACTTCATATCCTTGACTTAATCATCATCCGGATATCATTCTCTTGGTCCAGAGAGCGACCCACAATTCAATATCCATATGGAACATCCATATACTAAGATCTTAGATTTTTATGATTAATCAGATAATTCTAAGGGAATGATCACTCCATCACTAGATGACATAGATTCTTTGTTGCATTTGCACGTCCCAACTAATCAAGCCCGAGCACCCAAAACACAGAGCTGTTGATGTTAGACCCTAAGTTGTTTGCAATTTGATGTCTTTCATTTGCATAATATTCATCTCATTACTTTCATTTTCATTTCACAAGTTTCTTCTTGAAAATCATTTTTTGAATTAACCTACTCATGTTTTAATTTAAACTCTTTTTGGTTGATTTGAATTTTGATTTTAATCATGTTTTTCTTGATGAAACAATTTATAAAAAACACCTTTCAAATATGAGTTTTCAAATGGTTTCAAAGTTTCACTCTTCAAAAACATCAGATCTTCAGAAAATTGACCTGACCACTCTGTCGGTCAAGTCGTCGGTTCGCATCGGTCAACCCATAAGTGAACCAAGGTCAACCAATGGCTCCAACGGTTCCATTTCCAGTGAGCTACATTTTTAGAACTTCTCTATCGGTCTGCTCCTCGGTTCCTATCGGTCAACCGATAGTACATGAGTTGTAAGACCGAGAGCTTGTCAGTTCCAAAAACAGACAGCAACTTTTTCAATAACTTTGAGTTATCGGTTCACTTATTGGTTCCATATCGGTCAACCGATAAATGACGGTCAACCGATGACTGCATGTGGGTTGGAAGAACTTTAAAAAATATGACCGTTGCATATGACCGTTGAACTATCGGTTGACCGACACCTAGTTATCGGTTGACCGACAGGCATCCGTTGGACCACTTTCACTATAAAAAGCAAGTTCATTCCAAGGAATCAGGTAACGAAAAGTGAGGCCATTTTTGGTGTTTTTAGTGCCCAAGCAAAGGGAATGAATTAAGGAAGCTTGTTTGGTCCAATTGGAAAGCTAAAGCTTGATTACAAGAAGTTAAATCCCAGTAAGCTTTAATTTCCTAGTCCATATGTTTCATGCTTTGTTTTAAATCTTTGGAAAATGTTTTCTAGCATGTTAACTATGTGGTGTGGAATCCATATCTTATTTAATCCTTGATTCACATGTTTTGGATTCCACCTCTTGATTTCAAACCAAGTTTTGTTTAAACTGTGTTAATCATGCTTTGTCTAAATCTTTGATTTCTGTATAGCATGATACATTAACTCGTTTGAATCTTTCTTTGTTGTTTTCAATTTGTTTAGAACTTTAGTTAAACCTTTGTTTTTGAAAACAACTTTACACATGCATCACTTGATTAGTATTAATCATTTTCATACAACCTGTGATCTTTAAATTTTCATATCATTCACAAGTTTGTAATTGTTCAAGTGATTTGCATTCAACTTCAATCATATCATTTATGTGCTTTAAATTTTGAAATGCTTTAAGCATAAAATTCATTGGACTTAATTTCAAGTTGATTGAAGTTCTACACACACACACTCCATGAGCATTCATCTTTGCATTTCTTAGTGTGTTGTGTGAGTTTATTTTCACTTTCATATTTGCCTAATTAAGAGGCACCTTTTAAGAGCTTAATCTATTTCTCTTCTAGTGTGTAGACACTTTCTTGAGAAAGAAATATATTGTAAAGTTTATTGCTTAGCCTAAGAAAAGCATGGTGTATAGGTTGTTGTTTAGCCTAGAAAAATAACTTTGTAAAGGTTATTGCTTAGCCTATTGTAAAAGCATAAATAGTGGAAATCTGGTGGGGTGTTGAGCACAAACCGGTAGTAGATGTAGCATTGAGGCTGAACCACTATAAATCATTGTGTAATGGTGAATGGCTTGCGGTGATTGAATTGTTTATCTTCCGCACTTACTCATATAATCATCACTAGTTAAAAGTAAATTGGAAAGAAATTTAAATTGGCCATTAAATTGAAGATCACCCTATTCACCCCCCCCCCTCTAGGGTTAGGATCCTGGACTTTCAATTGGTATCAGAGCAAGGTTGCTCTATATTTAGGATCAAGTGTTTGGAACTCTTGATTAGGTATAAAAACCTAGAGTTTAGACCCTAGTTGTGCATTGCATGAAAACCATTAGAATGGATTCCACTAAGTTAGATCTTGTACATTCCCTTGTAGATTCTTCTAGACCACTCCTTCTTCCATCTATTTGAGATCCAAACATTGGAATTAATGAATCCCAAGTTTAATTAAAAGAAGAAGAAAATGAATATAAAGATGACCTTCAACAAGCTTATAATGAGTTATATACATTGTTCTGAAAGCTTGATAAAAATAACAAAAGTTTAAAAGAAGAATCTAAAAGATTAAACAAAGAATTTGACACTTCTAAAGATGAACTTAGAGTGAAAGAAGAACTAATTCAATGCCTAGACTCTAAGTTTATGATCACTTTGCACAACCTATCAAATGCTCAAGATGAACTAAATGAAATTAAATTAAATCATAATGAGCTAAATAAAGAAAATATGAATCTAAGAGATACATTAAAAAGACAAGATGAAAACATTGTCTATTTAGAATCCAACTTGAAAATTTCTAAAGATAACTTGTCAAATCTTCAAGATGAACTAAATGTATCTAAGATAAGTTGTGAAGGACTTACCAAAGAAAATTCAGCTCTAAGTGATCATATAAAAAATCAAGTTGAAGATATTGTTAATTTAGAATCCAAGTTAATAATCACCATTATTATTAAAAAAATTATTTAATGCTCAAAGTGATATAAAAGCTTTACAACTTGGATCTAATGTTAATGAACTTAAACTTAAATTAAAAATTGCTAATGAAAAGGTTAACAAATTTAATGGAATTGGAATTCAACTCTTAAAAGTTAAAAATGAAAATTCAATTCTTAAAAACCAAGTCACTCAACTTGAGACCCACAAACACAAGTATGAGTGCAAATTTACCCAAAGTGAAGAGAAATTAGAAAAACTATTTAAAATGGGTAAATCACAAGGAGATAGGACTAGTCTTGGATTCAATAAGTATATTACATATGACCCAAATTTCACCAACTCATTTGTGAAAAGTGAGTCCTCATTCTCATGCACTCACTCTCCATTGCCTAAAATAAAATGTCATTATTGTGGTAATGAAGGACATTTCAAATTTGAGTGCAAATTAAGAAAAAGTCATTTGTCTAAACCTATCTATGAACCTAAAAATGGAAAATCTAATTCTATGAAGGTTAAGGCATTTAAATCAAAGGAAGACTGTAGAAAGTTTCAACAAATTAAAACATCTCAACAATAGTCTCCTAAGAAAGATTTTAAAAAGACTAAACAAGTAAAGAATGGTCAAAATAAAACTATCAATAAGAAACCTCTCACTTTACCTCCTTTTACTTTGGAAATGAAAGAACTTTTGAAAAGGGTTGAAAGATTAAGATTAAAAGAGGGAGGAAAAGCTAAAAGAAATGAGAAGAATAAAAAGATAGTTGAACACCAACTACCAAAGACTAATCATCAATCTAATTATAAAATTGTCAAACCTCAAAGATATGATGTCAAGTCTAAAAGAAATCTGTACTTATCTCCTATAGTTGGGTGAAATCTCAAACATAGGCTCAAAGGCTCAAGACCTTAGATGGATACCTAAGGTTAGGCTATTAGACAAATACTAAGGCCTAGTAATTAGATTAGACCAACCCACCCTCAAAAGTTATATGTCTTGTTGGTCCTAAGTCTAAATGGTTCAAGATTTTCAATTGTTTGAGAATTATTTGTTGAAAATGCATTTTTAAACTCAAAAGATACTTGATATTGAAAAAATGTGTTTACTGATTACTTCTCTTATGATCTGTTAATTGTTCTTCATAAATTAAATCAATCATAAAACACTCTAAGTAATGATCATAAGCAAAATAACAGAATCAGTGAATTTATCCACTTTTCTACAAGTATCGGCTGACAGATACTTAAGTCATCGGTGGACCGATGAGGCAGTGGCTCGATAAAACCCTGCGCGCAGAAATCTTCTGTTCTGTTCTTCTCTTTCACAAACAGACCTAGGGCTCTTTCTTCATCTCCCTGCTAGTAACACTCCTTCAAGGCTGAAGATCAAAACCATTATAAGCAGAGATTTTCGAAAAATCCATCTTCAAGCAAAACTCTATTGGCATCGCTTTAGCTGTATATCGTGCGTTTGTGGTGTGTTCGGCATCAGTTCATTTGGCAGTAGTGGTTTAGTGGTTTGAAGATTCTCTGTAGGTTTTGTGTGATTTGAGAAATCATTGTCAAAATAGCCCTTAAGCCATCAACAAGTCAAGATCTCCAAGCCAATCGATGCTCACAGTCGACTGCTATGGGACTCAGGTAAAATTGAATTTGATCTCTTTACTTCATCTTCATCCACAATCACTCTCTAGATTTTTAAATCCTTCTGTCACAATCTCACTGTGCACACTAAGTGTCTATGAAAATGCCTCCTAGAACCAAGAAGGCCACTCCTAGGCGACCTATCAAGAAGGGAAAAGCCACAGCCTCCTCCAGTAGACCCCTTCATCTTCATCTCCTCCCTCCTCCTCCTCCTTCAACCAATTTAAGACTTGACTCAAACATTTTACAAAGTCTTCAAAGGAGGACTGTAGTAGTGGAAAGAAGGACTATTGTGGAAAAGATTAGTTCCATGGGTTTTAATTTGAGTAATGTACTTGGCCGAATGGGATGGGATAGGATTCTCCATTGGGGTGATAATGCATATCCTTCTCTAGTCAAATTCTTGTATGCATCCTTCACTAGCACAAATGACTCTATTAATGCTTATTCTTTTACCATCTCCTTCATGGATAGAGATGAAGTGTTTACACCCCAGAGACTATGATTAATCATGGGGATTCCCTGTACTCCTACGGGAGTAACATTTGTGTCAGATTCTTCTTCGGAGGATGAGAGAATCAAAGCCACCATTGACATTTGTGGCTTCTGAAAGAAACTGCGATTCAGATCTGAATTTGCGGAAGACATTCATGGCTAATTTGTAACATGATAGATTTTAAAAAAAATCTGATTTGGACAGCATAAATCAGCCATAGTAATCGCATGAGAACTCCATGAATTCATGACCAACAAGTGTATAATTAAAGGAGAATGAAGAAGACTAATACCTCGAAGATTTGTAGACTTCAAATCTTTGAAAAAATAGATCTAAAGGCCCGAAATCAGACTTGCAATTTGCAAACAAGTTGCTAGAATTTTCTGCACTAGTATTGCCTTTGATCTTCTTCTCTATCTTACTTCCAAATCTGATTGGCTAAGATGGTGGGATCTTAATCTAGGAATTAAGGATTATTTCTCCAAGGAAAAATCTCAGACCTTAAGCTCTCATCTATCAAGAAAAGAACCTCCAAAGGGCTGGACGTGTGGCTCTCCTAGTGGCTTCTCAAAGTGTTGGACGTCCAAGAGGGGTTTGGGTTTCTTTTATAGAAACTTTGAGGAAACCTTTCCTAAAAGTTTATCTCTCCTAATTCTCATGGATGTCCTAAAAGGAAAGACTTATTTCCTTTAAGAAACACTCCAATTAGAAAAGGAAACTAAAAGGAACTTCCCATGCAATTAGTAATCCTAGTTGTAGAACACTTACTAATTTAAGTTCCTAATCCAAAAAAGGAAACTTTCTCATAGGAATACTATTCCAAAGAGGAGTCCAACTTTCCAAGTAGAGAGTCCTACTCAAAGTTGGAAACCTTACCCATGGAAATCCTATTATGGACGTCCCCCATGATAATGCACACCATGGCCAACATACAATTTAACTAGAGTTAAATTCATATATGCCATCAAAGGCCTATTTGAATTTAAACTCAAAATTATTTTTCCACTAAAATAATTCATCCAAATGTTATCTAAACTTTATAGGAAACCATGCCAATCTTGGTAAGTGACTAGAGAAGGGACCAAAAGACATATTTGCCATTGGCTCCCAAAATGACCAAAATGTCCATGCTAAACCCATAGCAACATAAAGACCATTTTAACCTTAACTCATTCCACTAAAGAGTTATGGTTGAACTCCAAGGACAAATATATAATATAATAAGCTCGTCATAAAATGACGGTTGTCTTCGACCTACTAAGTGTAATGACCTGAATGCCCCTCTATGTAGCATCCATAATCGAGTCAGGTTATCACTTGTACTATCAACCTTCCCGATTACATCTAAACCTTAAAAATTTAATATCCTTAACATAATCATTATTCGAATATCATTCTCTTGATCCAGGGCGCGACCCACAAGTTCAATATCCATATGGAACATCCATATACTAAGATCTTAGATTTTGATGATTAATCGGATAATTCTAAGGGGACGATTATTCCATCATCAGATGGCATAGATTCTATATTGCATCTGCACGTCCCAACTGATCAAGTCCGAGTACCCAAAACACAGAGCTGTTGACCCATGAAAAGAATCTCACCTATAGTGAATTAAAGCACAAGAACTTGACTTCGTCTGTTCATCCACAAATGCTCAAGATTAAGAGCACCGGTCACTCAGTAGCATGAGGTGACTTGATCTCTCTCTCTGTGATAGTACTATTTTAGAGATCACACCTACCATGGTCCTATTCAATGCATTACATATGCACTAATGAGATGAATCCGGGAAAGCCCTCCCATGACTTAGGTAAGTCACCCTGAATACAGGAGAGTCTCTCATTATAACTTCTACCAAGATGAAGTGCCCAGCTCCATCTTTTAGTTATGAACAAATATGATGTTTCCAGTTGTCCATGAATTAGACCTAGCTGTGCGTAGAAACTACATACCTAATTCATTTACCAGAAACAATGGTCCTTACACAACCATACATATATACATGTTTAAGCATAAAAGAGTCTTTCCATTAAATAACCAGTAAATATCCAGTAACAATGAATGAGAGTGCAGCTAGTGGGCTTTAGGGCATACACCAATCCCAACAAACTCCCACTTGCACTAAAGATCACTACTTCCTAACCTAACACCCACAGACTCAACATGAGAAGTGAAGACTTTTTCAGTAAGAGTCTTAGTGAATGGGTCAGCTAAGTTATTTGCTGAAGCAATATGCTCCACCACTATCTCTCCATCCTGAATGAATTCCCGGATCAAGTGGCACTTTCTCTGAATGTGCTTGCCTTTCTTGTGATTCCTGGGCTCTTTGCACTGTGCTACAGGACCAGTGTTATCGCAGTACATGACAATCGGTTTATGCACTGCAGGAACAACTCCTAATTCCAACAGGAATTTTCTGAGCCATACCGCTTCCTTTGCAGCTTCCGATGCCGCCACATACTCTGCTTCCATGGTAGAATCAGCTATACAGGATTGCTTGACACTTCTCCATGATATAGCCCCTCCTGAGAGAGTAAAGACGTACCCTGAGGTAGACTTTCTGGCGTCACTATCAGATTGGAAATCAGAGTCTGTATACGCCAATGGCGTTAGATCATCTGCTCGAAAGGTTAGCATATAATCTTTCGTTCTCCGAAGATACTTGAATATATGCTTAACAGCTGTCCAATGCATAGGTCCAGGGTTTGACTGATATCTGTTAACCATGCCAATGGCAAAGCAAATATCTGGTCTAGTACATAACATAGCATACATGAGGCTTCCAACAGCGGATGCATATGGAACTCGCCTCATGCTCTCTATCTCTTCAGATGTCTTTGGACATTAATCTCGGGACAGTGGTACTCCATGTCTAGAAGGTAAGAGGCCCTTCTTGGAGTCATGCATGTTAAACTTGACCAATATCTTCTCAATATATGAAGATTGGGATAAGGCTAACATCTTATTCTTGCGATCACGCAAGAGCTTGATCCCTAAGATATAGCTGGCCTCACCCAAATCCTTCATCTGAAATTGAGAGGATAACCAAACCTTTGTGGATGACAATAAACCTACATCATTTCCTATGAGTAATATGTCATCTACATACAGAACCAAAAATGCAACTACTTTTCCACTTCCTTTCTTATACACACATGGTTCATCAATGTTTTGATCAAAGCCAAAAGATTTGACTGCCTGATTAAACTTGATGTTCCATGCTCTAGATGCTTGCTTAAGTCCATAAATGGACTTCTTAAGTTTACAAACCATGTTATCTTGGCCACTAGCAATGAAGCCCTCTGGTTGCATCATATAGATGCATTCGTCAAGACTTCCATTAAGAAAAGCTGTCTTGACATCCATCTGCCATATCTCGTAGTCATAATGACATGCGATGGCCAAGAGAATCCTTATGGACTTAAGCATAGCCACTGGTGAAAATGTTTCCTCATAATCGATACCCTCTTTCTGAGTATATCCTTTCGCCACCAGTCTTGCTTTGAAGGTTTCCACCTTCCCATCCACTCCTCTCTTTCTCTTGTAGATCCACTTGCACCCTATGGGTTTAATCCCTTCAGGTGCATCTACAAGTTCCCAGACTTGATTGGAATACAAAGAATCCATTTCAGATTTCATCGCTTGCTGCCACATGTCAGCATCTATATCCGTTACTGCTTCATCATAACTAGTAGGATCCTCAACCAGATCTTCAGAGTCTGTCTTAAAAGACACTCCTAGATATCTTTCTGGCTGTCTAGAAATTCTCCCACTACGACGAGGCTCCGGAGTGTTTAAAGGAATATCTTGTTCATCTACTGTCTCAGGATCTGGTACAGATGTTATAGGAGATCCCGGAAGAATCTCCTCAAGGGTTTCTTTACAACTAATCACTTGGTGCATCATACAATCATCCTCCAAGTACCTAGC
Source organism: Litsea cubeba (assembly GCA_012931725.1). Classification (NCBI taxonomy): domain Eukaryota; kingdom Viridiplantae; phylum Streptophyta; class Magnoliopsida; order Laurales; family Lauraceae; genus Litsea; species Litsea cubeba. The sequence continues at coordinate 56,972,945 of CM022944.1, forward strand.
ATGAGTGCTTATGAGCACCTTTTGCTCCTTTGGATGATAAAAGATGCCACCTCTCATTCCCTTAGGATACCCAATGAAGTAGCACATTTCCGATCTGGGTTCCAGCTTGGTAGCCTTATCATTCAGTACATAGGCTGGACAACCCCAAATGTGAATATGTCTTAAACTAGGTTTTCGACTTGTCCACATTTCTTGGGGTGTCCTAGGTACTGATTTAGAAGGTACCAGATTTAAAATATATGTTGCTGCTTCTAGGGCATATCCCCAAAAAGATATAGGTAGGGTTGCATGACTCATCATGGACCTTACCATATCAAGAAGGGTACGGTTTCTTCTCTCTGCTACACCATTTTGCTGGGGTGTACCCGGTGCAGACAACTGAGACACAATCCCATGTTGTGTGAGGTACTCCTTGAACTCACGCAGGAGGTACTCGCCACCTCGATCAGATCGAAGGGCTTTGATATGTTTCCCTAGTTGTAGCTCCGCCTCAGCCTTGAATTGCTTGAACTTATCAAACGCCTCAGACTTGCGTCACATTAAGTATACATATCCATACCAAGAGTAATCATCGGTGAAGGTGATGTAATACTCATACCCTCCTCGAGCCGGTTTGTTCATAGGACCACACACATCAGTGTGAATCAATTCTAACAACTCCTTTGACCTTAGTCCCTTTCCAGAGAATGACCGTTTGGTCATCTTTCCCTTGAGACAAGATTCGCACTGAGGAAAAGGTCCGAAATCTAATGAGCTCAAAGGCCCATCTTCTACCAACCTCTGAATCCATTTTAGGTTAATGTGACCCAAACGTAAGTGCCAAAGATATGTGTCATTGATTAAAGATACCTTCCTTTTAAGGGAAGTTGAGCTTTCTTGTTGTACATTATGCAGTGTGGGAGCAATAGGATATATATAAAATAAGTTGTCATGTATTCTACCAGAACATATAATATTTCCATCTCTACTGATATCAATACCAGAATGGAAAGAAACTGAATAATTAAATTCAATTAATCTGGAAACTGAAATTAAATTCTTCCTCATGTCCGGAACATAGAAAACATTATTTAAAACTAATATCCTATTATATGGAAAATGTAAGGTAACAACTCCTACTGCAACTGCCCAAACTTTAGCTCCAGTTCCGACTCTAAAGGCAAACTCTCCTTTCTCAATTCTCTGCATTATCTGAAACCCCTGCAATGAATTGCAGATATGATTAGTGGCTCCTGAGTCTACTATCCATGAGTCAGTAGAATCAACCACTAGACAAGTTTCAATGTAGTATGAAAAAGATGTACCTTTCTTAACTGAGGCCAGGAACTTGGGACAATCTTTCTTCCAATGACCTTTAAGGCCACACTTGAAGCATTTCCCTTTGGGCTTTCCATCTGTACGCTTGTCCTTCTTATTGCCAGCATTGTCCTTTTTCTGCCATTTTCCCTTATTCTGCTTCTTCTTGGACTTCTTCCTTTTCGGGTTCAGTTTAGAGGAAGACTGGAAAAAATGAGCTTGGGCTTTGGGCTTCATGATGGCCTCTGCCGCGTGGAGTTCTTTCATTAACTCAGGTAGAGTCATGTCCATCTTGCTCATATTGAAATTGAGCTTGAACTGATTGAAAGATTCCGGCAAAGTTTCGAGAATCATGTCAGTCTGACTCCCTGCATCAATCTCAGCCCCTAGAATCTCAGCTTCATTGAAACAATCCATCAGCTTGAGCATATGCTCTTTGACAGGTGTTCCCTCAGCCATCCTAGCATTCATGATGGTCCTCATAGCAGCTTGCCTAGCTGGCCTGCTCTTGTCTGCGAACATCTCAGACAAGGACATCATGATTTCATATGCTGTGTCCATATACTCGTGCTATGTTTGCAACACGTTGGACATGGAAGCGAGCATGTAGCATTTAGCCATGCTATTTGCTTTCTTCCATTTCCTCTCAGCCTCTCGCTGGTCATCAGTAGAATTAGCATCAATATCGGGATAGTTTTCCAGCAAGACATACTTGTACTCCTCAGCAGTGAGTACTATGTCAAGATTTCTCTTCCAATCTACGTAGTTAGGGCCAGTCAGTTTATTCTCACGAAGAATGCACATCAACGGACTAAAAGAGTCTTTACCCATCTCTTTCTGGATATAAAACGGATTATAATTAGACATGCAGTATAAATGTAATATGCATATGGTGCTTGTTACAAAAGGAAAACAAAGCACAAAAAACTTTTTGCATTATTCAACCCCAATCATAATGTATCAGTGTTTCAACCTCCTCATAGACTCTCCATCGAAGGGATGGCCGAGCCTACAGTCACGTTGAATTAAGGCAGACTTATTTGGATTATCACTATGTGGACACATATCCAGTGGTAGTCCAATCACTGATTGGTTTGGCCTCATATGACAAATAACCCTTTAACTCCTAGGGAGAGGTTATTACCATCTTATGTCAAGTGTATAACCATCTCTTATGAAATTTCCCAGAATGTCTATGATTAAGTCTTCCGAAGGGAAGAGACTTTTATCCTTTCTAGAAGTGACCTTTAGTAAAGAGCTCCACCGAAGGGATGGCCGCTCCCACCAACACTTCATTGACATTCTATAGAAGTGATCTTTAGTAAAGAACTCCACCGAAGGGATGGCCGCTCCTACTAACACCTCATTACGAATATTCACATTAGTTCACCTATTAACCCATCAAAGCGGTCTTTAGTAAAGAGCTCCACCGAAGGGATGGCCGCTCCTACTAACACTTTAATGAGACAACATAAACCGAAAATGGAAGGCCGTGGGGTCTTTCCTAAAACCCCTCTCCCACTTGATTATTTATCACTAGGGTTTATTCTTTTTGACCTTTACATTGTTTTACTCAAAAGCTCTTTTTAAATCTAGCAAACTTGGTTAATTAAATTTATGACTTAAGTCATCTTAAAATTAAATAACCTTTGCTTTAAAACATTTGAGCAAATCCCTTCAAAGAGTCAAAAATCTATCTTGGGTTATGAAAACCTATAGGTAGCATCTAATTAGATTTTAGTTTAGCCTTCTTTGGAAACCAAGGGTACCAAGATAAACTAAACCCTATCCAATTTTAAACCTTAGACAAATAGAAGGTGCTGGTCTAAGTTCCGTTTAAAACAATTTGCCAAACTAAAAACAATCTAATACAATAAAGATGCCAATTTTAGAACCTAATGGTGGCCATGTTTCTAGGTGACAATTATAGCAATTATATAAAGCACTCATCCATGTATTCCATATATAAAAGCAAATAAAAGTATGCAATCCTTGATGGTTCCTTGCTCTTCGGACTTCTAATCCTTATCGAACTAGGACATCAAGAATAGGTCTCATCTTTCACCAAGAAGTCTTGTCTCCTCCACCACTAAGGAATCCGGTTACTTGCAACCTTCTCTTGAAACTTTCTTCTTCTTGCTTGTTCCAATAAATTAAATTTATACAAGCAAAAACAAAAAACCAAATTACATTGGAGATACCTATGCTTTTCAAGAAAGCTTACATCAAGACTAGTTGGAATAAAAGTAAAGAAAGAATTACAACTTCCTATGATTGCTAAACGCGCAATCGTACACTTTCCAACTAATGAAAAAACAACCAAATCCACATAACAATCATGCGAACCATCAAGGATGTAATACATTGCTGCAAACAAAGAGGTTAGTGCATGCAAACTCACTATGTGCATCATTAAACAAATCTGGAAAATAATTTCCAGCAATGTTAATGAAACTTGCACACAACATGCATCACTACATAACTTTAATAGGGTGCCACCATGCCCATAATCAATCTAGGATTAATTATACACAACATGGGATCATGATTTCACATGGAGTGGCTCTGATACCACTGAAAGAAACTGCGATTCAGATCTGAATTAGCGGAAGACATTCATGGCTAATTTGTAACATGACAGATTTTTAAAAAAATCTGATTTGGACAGCATAAATCAGCCATAGTAATCGCATGAGAACTCCATGAATTCATGACCAACAAGTGTAAAATTAAAGGAGAATGAAGAAGACTGATACTTCAAAGATTTGTAGACTTCAAATCTCTGAAAAAGTAGATCCAAAGGCCCGAACTCAGACTTGCAATTTGCAAACAAGTTGCTGGAATTTTCTACACTAGTATTATTGCCTTTGATATTCTTCTCTATCTTACTTCCAAATCTGATTGGCTAAGATGGTGGGATCTTAATCTAGGAATTAAGGATTATTTCTCCAAGGAAAAATCTCAAACCTTAAGCTCTCATCTATCAAGAAAAGAACCTCCAAAGGGCTGGACGTGTGGCTCTCCTAGTGGCTTCTCAAAGCGTTGGACGTCCAAGAGGGGTTTGGGTTTCTTTTATAGAAACTTTGAGGAAACCTTTCCTAAAAGTTTATCTCTCCTAATTCTCATGGATGTCCTAAAAGGAAAGACTTATTTCCTTTAAGAAACACTCCAATTAGAAAAGGAAACTAAAAGGAACTTCCCATGCAATTAGTAATCCTAGTTGTAGAACACTTACTAATTTAAGTTCCTAATCCAAAAAGGAAACTTTCTCATAGGAATACTATTCCAAAGAGGAGTCCAACTTTCCAAGTAGAGAGTCCTACTCAAAGTTGGAAACCTTATCCATGGAAATCCTATTATGGACGTCCCCCATGATAATGCACACCATGGCCAACATATAATTTAACTAGAGTTAAATTCATGTATGCCATCAAAGGCCTATTTGAATTTAAACTCAAAATTATTTTTCCACTAAAATAATTCATGCAAATGTTATCTAAACATTATAGGAAACCATGCCAATCTTGGTAAGTGACTAGAGAAGGGACCAAAAGACATATTTGCCATTGGCTCCCAAAATGACCAAAATGTCCATGCTAAACCCATAGCAACATAAAGACCATTTTAACCTTAACTCATTCCACTAAAGAGTTATGGTTGAACTCCAAGGACAAATATATAATATAATAAGCTCATCATAAAATGACGGTTGTCTTCGACCTACTAAGTGTAATGACCTGAATGCCCCTCTATGTAACATCCATAATCGAGTCAGGTTATCACTTGTACTATCAACCTTCCCGATTACATCTAAACCTTAAAAATTTAATATCCTTAACATAATCATCATTCGAATATCATTCTCTTAATCCAGGGAGCGACCCACAAGTTCAATATCCATATGGAACATCCATATACTAAGATCTTAGATTTTGATGATTAATCGGATAATTCTAAGGGGACGATTATTCCATCATCAGATGGCATAGATTCTATATTGCATCTGCACGTCCCAACTGATCAAGTCCGAGTACCCAAAACATAGAGCTGTTGACCCATGAAAAGAATCTCACCTATAGTGAATTAAAGCACAAGAACTTGACTTCGTCAGTTCATCCACAAATGCTCAAGATTAAGAGCACCGGTCACTCAGTAGCATGAGGTGACTTGATCTCTCTCTGTGATAGTACTATTTTAGAGATCACACCTACCATGGTCCTATTCAATGCATTACATATGCACTAATGAGATGAATCCGGGAAAGCCCTCCCATGACTTAGGTAAGTCACCCTGAATACAGGAGAGTCTCTCATTATAACTTCTACCAAGATGAAGTGCCCAGCTCCATCTTTCAGTTATGAACAAATATGATGTTTCCAGTTGTCCATGAATTAGACCTAGCTGTGCGTAGAAACTACATACCTAATTCATTTACTAGAAACAATGGTCCTTACACAACCATACATATATACATGTTTAAGCATAAAAGAGTCTTTCCATTAAATAACCAGTAAATATCCAGTAACAATGAATGAGAGTGCAGCTAGTGGGCTTTAGGGCATACACCAATCCCAGCAGCTTCAACTGTCCATGGGATCAAAAGAAACATCACCTAACCATTAGTTCCCTAATTCCCATCAATAGAATTCTTCACAATCTCTTTACCTATAATGTATATCCTAGAGGTGGTAATAGAACTGAGCTTACTGCTTTCATGGTTAGGGTCTTATCCAAGGTTGTGACTGGCACTCCCATTTGTCTACCTTCTGTCATCTGCCATACAATCATCAAGTATCGAAATTCTCTGGCACAAAAGAATGCAATTCCATATGGGTTCTTAATGACTCAGATTGCCCTCCAGTTTGGTATTCCCATACCCACAGGAGAAAGCTCCATTTTCAAAGCTCCATTCTCTTTGAACAATCTGAATCAAATGAATCTCATTCCAAATCCTCAAATCCCCATAGCAGATGATCCTCCATTAGCACAAGAGCCTCCATTGAGACAAGAGATACCTAGATCTCCACCTCCTCCTACTCGTGCTTCATCTTTAAGGCATACTGCTGGTCCTTCTACCCCTGGCACATCATCTGACTGGCTGTTGACACCAAAAATGTCACTTTGCCTCTTTAAGATCCAAAGAGCTACATGAAGTCGCAACCTGCCATAAATAGGCAATGCTACTTCCAAAAAATCAAATCTTGTCAGAATCAAACGAAAACTGCAAGATCATTCAAGACAGCCGAAAGAGGAGTACACAAGAAGTTTCGGGCCATTTCAAAATCATTTGGCCTAACTTCGCTTCTCTGGCTGCTGAAAAGGAGCTCCCGACGGCGAAAGCATCGAAAACACCAAATCTTCGATCAGAGCCGATGGATGGACTCAAAATACATCCAAAAGGCTCCACGTCAAGTTCCGAGTCAAACCGACAACGTTTGACCCTACATCAACCCTCGAACAGCTAAATCAAGCCTCTCGGCGGCGAGAACCATCGAGGCCATCACTCATCAGATAGAGCACATGGACGGCTTCAAAATGCTTACAAAGGGCTACACGTCAAATTTCAGGTCATTTCGACAACATTTGACCATACTTTGACGCTCGGAAGCCAAATCAGGCCTCTCGGCGGCGAAGATCCCCAGGACCATGGTTTCCAAGACAGAGCCTATAGATCATCTTAAAATGATGCCAATAGGTTCCCTGTCAAATTTCAAGTCAATCGGACATCGGTTGACCACACATCAAGCCGCGACATCTTCATCACGACAAAAGCAAGTCTACTGGTGATATGGCCCCAAACGGCTTCAAAACTCAAACAAAAGCCTATGGTTGGTCTTATTTATTGCTCAGCAGGCTTCACCCCAAATTTCAGGTCATCCCGACATCGTTGGCCCCAGTCTCAGCTTCTGACGGAAAATCGGCAGCTTTGCGGGACAAAGTCTTCGGCTTTCTCAGAAAATTAGAAACTTTGCAAAACAAAATGCAAGGATTCTCATCAGGTTTTCTACAGGGAAATCAGGCCAATAAATGATAAAAAATGTCAAGGAAAAATACAGAAGAAAAAAGAATCGAAAAAACAGTAAAAACGGACACAAAACGGGACAAAAGGGGGAAAAAACCCCCCAGGGTCGCCCGGTGGGCCCCGGAAATCCCGTTTTTCGCCATTTTTTTGCGATTCGAAGCGTCCGGCCTCTGGTATTTTCCAAAATTCATACTTTTGAGACACCAAATCCTCTGACATCCGTAAAAAACATGGGTTAATCATCAAGAGTATCGAAATCTACATTGATCGCCAACCGGTCAACCAAAAAAAAGTGTGCTTTCTACCCGACCGATCGAGAAATCGACAGGACAGATGGCACCAACCCGCTGTTGGCAATCAACACCTGAAGTTACATGGTCATCCGATCTTGATCTACATGAGGATCCATCGATGATCATCGCCAGAAGAATCCCAAAAGACGCAGCACGGCCCGCGACTCTTCAACTGCTCGGCGACCACTTAATGCGATTAATTGACTAGCTTTATTACAGTCATTAATCCATTTCTTTGGACGGCCCAATCAGAAGCAAGCATCCGGGAGTTACAAGTCAAGAGACTCATGGAATTTAACCCATGAAACTCCTCCCATCACGGCGATTAAAGGCGATTAAATGCCCTCAATCTCCTCCGGCCAATCAGAAGCCAAGAAAAATGAGTTACAAAATAAAGAATTCAATCTTGTAATTCCTCCCTTTATGTAGCTTTATGACAATTAAGGCTCATAAACCTTCCTAAATGGCTACCTAAAAGCCTATAAATAGGAGAGCTCTCCAAGAAAAAAGAGAGACAGACAGAAAAAGAGAGACACGGACAAAGCACAGAAATTCAGAGAAAAAAAAGAGAAAACTCTGCGGAAGTTCTACACCAACCACCGCTACAAGGTGACAAAAGTCCCTTGGGGGGTACCCCCCCCCCCCCCCCAAGGTCCTTGCCTTCTCCTTCTGCCTCCAAATGGCTTAGACGTGGCTTTTAAGCCCGTCTACTCGGCTTTTTATTGGACATAGGACCTCCTTTTGGTCTTTGTTCTCTAAAAACCTGAGGTTATAGCCAAGCCAAGCGAATCAATAGCATCCTCTGTTCTCATCTGCATGGATGATGGCGAAGTCCACATATGGCTTGCGACCGTCAATCTGAACGGGTCCCCCACAATCTCCTGAGAAGTTAGATCCTCCTTTTCTTGATTTTCATTGTAGTTTGTAATTTTTTAAAAGAGACAAAAATCACAACTCTTGTCTTTCATTATTGATAAGGATTATAAATCGGCTATAAACGCCAAAAAATCGGCTATAAACGTCAAAATCGGCTATAAATGCCAAAAAAATCGCCTTTCACGACAAATCAAGAAAATGTCTCTTTTCTTAAATATATGTGCAATGGAAAACTTAAAAGAAGTTAATTTCTTTTTTACTTGCGAAGGTTGATCTACGGACCACCACTTGCAATTCCAAGCAAAAAATAGAAAATCTGGCACACCCACACAAAAGAATTGTTGATGCTCGCCCTTGCCCCCCGGTTACGAAAGGGTCAGACCCAATGGACTCCCACGTCCGCCGACCTCGGTAGAACCAGACAGGAGCGCGGTCCATCAAGCTGGCACACCCGGTGGGACTCGTTCATTTGAGAACACGATGCTAGAAATGAAATATTTGCATATCATATCTTTTGCTCTATGCTTATATTTCTTTTCTCGATTCCCTGGCTACTTTCTAATTGGTGGCCTATGTTGGATTCTGCATTTAAAAAAAATGAGATGAGATTTTTTGGGAATTTCTAATTCTTTGAATTTATTTCCACTTTTTCTCTTTTAAAAAATAACCCAAAAAATTAGATTTCTAGGTTTGAATTCAAAATTGAGAAACCTTGATCCTTTCCTATCGTTCATCGTGCTTGTAGAAATGTTGAGCCTGTTCGACTAAGGTTTTGGGCCATCATTTCTCTTCGATGAGTTCATTAAAGATTTAGAAAAAAGAAAACAAAAAATCAGATTTTTCATTTTGGATTCAAAATTGAGAAACCTTGATCCGTTCCAATCGTTCATCGCGCTTGCAGAAATGTTGAGCCTGTTCGACTAAGGTTTTGGGCCATCGTTTCTCTTCGATGAGTTCATTAAAGATCTAGAAAAAAAATTAGATTTTTTTATTTTGAATTCAAAATTAAGAAACCTTGATCCTTTCCTATCGTTCATCGTGCTTGCAGAAATGTTGAGCCTGTTCGACTAAGGTTTTGGGCCATCGTTTCTCTTCAATGAGTTCATTAAAAATAAAAAAATAAAAAATATATAAAAAAAACAAAAAAAGACATAGACCACTAAGGTTAAACCAACTGCGTTCTTTGATCATGGTTGATTCAAGAAAAGCCTTGTCCAGAGTGTGGAGACAGCTTGACTGTTCTAGGCAAGGGTCCTCCAAACGGGTTCATTAAGTAATCCTACCCTTACCTGGGGGAATTCTATCAATCGAGATTTCATAAGACTGGGTTAGGAGGCCTATGTGTACTCTCTCGTCTTTTAAATAAATTTTTTTCAAAAATAAAATTTTTAAAAATAAAAATTTTAAAATAAAAAAAAATTAAAAAAATATAAAAAAAATATACATAAAAAAAAGATTTAAAAAAAAATCTTCAAAAAAAAATCTTCAAAAAAAAAATTCCTTCATTTTGGATTTAGATTGGAGAAATCTTGGTCTTCTCCTTTCTGAGCACTGGCGCTCGCGGAAATCGCTGAGCCCGTGTTCAGATTGGAGTGCCTTTTGCTCTCTTTGATGAATCCGATATTGGCCTTTCAAAAAAAAAAAACTCGTCATTTTTGGATTCAGATCCGAGAAATTATGGTTCATTTCTTTCTGAGCACTGGCGCTCGCGGAAATCGCTGAGCCCGTGTTTAGATCGGAATACCATTTGCTCTCTTTGATGAATCCAATCTTGACCTTTCAAAACAGAGAATCTCATCTTATGGATGCGGTCTCAAAACATTTGTGTCTAGCGGTACTAGTACGCCCTTTCAGGGTCTACTGTATCGCGACCGGCACATTTGTAACTCCAACTTTATATTCTTCTTACCTCGAGCAAGCTCTGCTTCTCGATAAGTCGAATTTAAGTTCACAATTGGTTCTAGCAGTCACTGGAATGCTCATTCTGGGCTTACCATACCTGCAATCAGAACAACTGTACCCTCTATGGCATTTTGCCTTCTTCATATTGCTTGGATCATCTCCCTCGATCGATTTGAAAAGACAAAACCATAGAACTTCCCATTTATGATCATTATATTCTTATGATTACTAATGGATGTGGTCTTGTTTCAGAAATTTTTGAAAAAACTAACAATGGCAGCATCACTTACCATTACTTTCGATGAGAGCAAGCACCAACTCATGCTTCAACAGAAGCAAACTACGCGCACCTACAAGCGCCCCATCAGCTGCCGAAGCGTCAACTCTCTCGGCAACTCTCTAAGCTCCGGGTCGACCTCGACTCCCCGGACTATTATCTTTGGGACGCTGGGACCATTCCCACTTCCCGATGAACAAATTGCTCCTCCCAAGAAGCAGAAACTCGCCTCTCAACGTGTCACTACCGTGACACCAAAGGCGAGCACCAGAAGGCCTGAAGCCCGTGGCAGCCCCATGAAGCCTCGACCAGCAAACGACCAGGTCTATTCCAAGACTTGGTCCCCAAGACCTTCACCAAAACAAAGAAGGTCCCAAACATCCACCAAGCCAGCATTCTTGGCCCCACTCAAGGAGAACCAGTTTTACCCTCTTGCCTACATGAAAGAGGAGAGACCCGTCTCCAATCTGACTCTCAAGTCAACCCAGCATGAGCCGGCTTGTTCCTACAAGCCCAAAATCAAGTCATGCATCACAAGGCCTCTGCAAGCACTTGCTAAGGCCTACCAACCTGCAGTTCGACCCTTCATCTTTACAGGGTCCGAACTCCAAAAATTCAAAGCTTCGCTGCAACAAGCGAAGGATAGGGTTCGCATCCTGTCCTTGCCCAGCTACAAAAAAGACAGGCTCGGCTGCTGCGCCCGGGGGAGCACATCCTTCATTGTCAAAGCCGAGCCAGAGCTGACCGAAGCTCAAATTGCTCGTCGCATACGCCGCCGCGCGTCGTATAGGCAAAAGAGACTAGAGAAGCAAAGGACCCAACCTCCTACACTTCAAGTCTCTCCCAAATGGGTCGAAAAAGAAAGACCCAACCAAATTGCTGCCGTCCATTTGGTTGGAAAAACCAGAAGACGCCAAAAGTCAGCATCCAAAATCCATGTCCGACGTCCAATGACCCGCGGCGTCCAATGACCCGCTACAAATTCTGAGCCACCACCACGCAATCCACCTCAAGATGATGCGATCACCCGCATCCAGCTGTTGGAACAAGGCCAGCAGAGGATTGAAACTATGTTGGAAAACCTTCTCCTCGCCTTTCAAAATCAGGCGAACAATGAACCTCCTCCGAATCATCAAGACGATGAGGTAAATGGAGAAGAAAATGAGTCACGCGCCCTTACCAAAAAGGACGTAGACAGTAATCTTCGCCAAAGCAAAAGAAGAGGATATACTCAAGGGGCATGGGATCAAGCCACCATATCCCTTATGGATGGACTCGGTCCCGTTCCCCACCAAATTCAAGCATCCTACTCTCCAAACATATACGGGCAAAGGATCAGCAGACATCAAGTCATCCACTTCAAGATCCTGACGGGAGCTATCGCGGATCAAGATGCACTCAAGATCCGCCTCTTTGCAAGTACCCTAAAAGTTACGGCCTTCGATTAGTACTCCACTCTGGCGGAGGACTCGATCCAAAACTGGGCCATGCTAGAGATACGCTTCCTGACTCACTTCAAAGGTGAGGATCATCCCGCTACTATGGCTCAGCTGTGCAGCCTAAAACAGGGGGAGAATGAATCAACATATGACTTCATTCATAAGTTGAAAGCCATGGCATACAAATGCTCTGATGTACTGCCATAAGCGTCGCTAGTCGACATCTGCCGAAATAACATGAGAGCTAGAATCCGCTCCATGATCATCGACAACAAATCAAAAAACCTGGGAGAACTCCTAGAAGCTTCCATGGAAGCTGAAACGGTGATTAAAGACCTCAATAGTCAGAAATCATCAAGAAAAGAGCCAACCGCCATTGCAACCTCTAAACCAAAGAAGAAAGAGGTCCTCAAATGTACAGACCAAGTCAGCTCCTCAGCCACCATAGAAAGCTGAAAACAAAGCTGCTAGTAAGAGACCTGAACTCTTTGATGCCTTCAAAGAATGAGTAGAGAAGAAATACCCGTTTGATGAAGATGTTGATGAAATCTTTGGGGCTCTTGTGGCAAACGGCAAGCTCACCTTGCCTGAACCAAAAAGACCGGGTGATGTTGGCAAAACCAACGATCCTAGGTACTGTCCATACCATCAGATGATCTCGCATCCTCTCAATCAATGCTTCGTTGTGAGGGAGAAAATAAACCAGATGTGGAAAAACGGAGTCATCACCTTTGATAAAAACTATGGGTCTGCCTCTGTCAACATGGTGACATGTGGACAAACATCTAAATCACCGAAGAAGAAGATCACTACTTCCTTCAAGGTGATAAACTCAATCCAAGCGTCCGAGGAACTGGTTCCTTACCCGACACCAGACGGACAACCATATGGGTACATCCCGATCTCCTGGAAGATGAAATTGGGAGGTCGTGAAAACAAAGCCTATAGCTCAGCAGCGAAGGCAGGCTAGGAAACATCTCCTCAAGCTCAAACAGCAAGAGAAGACCCAGCCAAAACAAGAAGTCAAAGAAAAGGCAGAGGCTTCCTCTACCGATTCACTGGAGGCAACAAAAACATCCCTTCCAGAGACTTCAAAGGGGGTAAGAAAATTCACTCTCAATGATTTCATGCCACCTCAATTTAAAGAAGCCACGCAGGAGACATCATACTCTTGCAATTCGGTAGTTGGATTCTCCATTGATGGATACGAGTCCAGCGACACCGATGATGGATTCGAATCCAACTACACAGACGAGTGGGAGGAGTCCCTTGAAATAGGAGAATATCTCTCCGATGAAGAATGGGTTCCTGACAATCATCTTATGCCAGTAATCTGGTATAACCCCCTACAGCCACAAGGATCCTGGTCTGATGATGAAGAAGACCAAGAGGCTGTACAAGAAAATGCTGTTAAACCAGCACCTCTCATTGCTCCAGTGGAAATCAACAATGTTGAGCCACAAAGAGCTGATGAAGAAGAAGATTTGGCTCCCATGCCTAATCTTGAAGAATATGCAAGGATCTTGCAGCGTCTCGCTCTGGAACAAGAGCAAGACCGCGTCAACGAGCCTCCTCACAATCCAGAGCCTGAAGTCCCTGAAGACCATCAAGTACATCCTCCCTTAACTCCTAAAAATGGAGAAAATTGCTGGATAGACGATCCTCTTACATTCGAGGATGAGTCTGACTCCGATCAGGCAACGTCTCTCATCAGAGCTTCCTGTAATGTGATAATCCGGGATTATAGCTCTTCCGAAGCATCGTCTGATGAGAGCACTTTCACTCCGGCTTCACAAACACAAACTGCGAATGAATCCTTTGAAATGCTTCTTCGGCGTCTCGTCGGGTAAGTTCCCCGGATTCTTAGTTCGGAAAGCTGGAATAGAGCTTGACTCTATAAAAGTCAAAGCTATTCTAGAAATGCCCTCTCCAAGAACCTTGAGAGAACTCAAAGGGCTTCAAGGGAGATTGGCCTACATCAGACGGTTCATCTCCAATCTTTTGGGGAAATGCCGTCCATTCTCCCGGTTGATGAAAAAAGGTGTAAACTTTGTCTAGGATGCTGACTGTGAAGCTGCTTTCCAAGACATCAAGTCATACCTGACAAAACCTCCAGTGTTAGCTGCTCCTACCACTGGAAAACCATTCATCTTGTACACAAGAGCCCTTGATCACTCTTTAGGAGCTCTGCTTGCGCAAGAAAATGATCAAAGAAAAGAAGCTGCTCTATATTACCTCAGCCGCATGCTAGTAGGTGCAGAGCATCGCTACTCTCCAGTCGAAAAAGAATGTCTTGCAGTGATGTTCGCCGTACAAAAGCTGCGTCACTACTTGCTTTCCAACATAGTCTACCTGGTCTCAAGGGTCAACCTCTTGAAGGTCCTTGTCACAAAGGCAAGTTCTCTCAACGCTCGACTGGCAAAATGGTCCATCCTTCTGTCACAATTTGAAATTAGGTATGTACCACAAAAGGCAATCAAAGGGCCAGCTCTAGCGGACTTCCTCGTAGAGCATCCATTGCCTAAAGATTCTCCGCTCAGAGATGATCTCCCAGACGAACCAGTCTACAATGTGGAGACTTTCTCACAAAGTGCCTCCTGGGACATGTACTTTGACGGTGCAACCATGACAAATGAAAAAAGACAGCTGATCTCGGGAGTTGGCATCCTCTTTGTTAGCCCCGACAAATATATGATTCCACATGCTTTCTCGCTACTAGAACCATGCACAAACAATGCAGCTGAATATCAAGCTCTGATCCTAGGATTGGAACTCGCCATCGAATCCGGTATCACCATCCTGGAAGTCTTTGGAGACTCTCAACTGATCGTCAACCATATGAATCAGAAATTTGAAGTCAGGAAGCCAGATTTGCTGCCTTACTACAACAAAGCACAATCACTTCTGCAAAAGTCTTACATCTGTCATATCACCCACATTCGTAGAGGTGAAAGCATACGTGCAGATGCCCTAGCTGGACTTGCCGCATCTATGGCAATTTAGGAAGGGGAAAACATGCAAATCAGAGTGTGCGAAAGAAGAATCCTTCCTCCTCTTAACACACACCAAGCAGTTGCTGAATGCCACCAAGTGGTTGGAAGTCGGATTTCAATCCTTCAAACTTCAATCGGCGACTGGAGGGATCCGTTCATTGATTACATTATGTTCAGAATCCTACCTGAAGATCTAAAAGAATGGGTAAGCATCCAAAGGCGAACCCCAAGCTTTTATTTGGATATTCCTTCAAAATTCCTTTACCGGAAATCCTTCAACAGAGTACTTCTACGCTGCTTGTCACAAGAAGAGGCTGAAGAAACACTCAAAGAAGTTCATGCTGGTCTTTGCGGAGCTCATCAGGCTAGTCCCAAGCTCTATGATCAGATAAAAAGGTTAGGATATTACTGGCCTACCATGGTAGCTGACGCAATGCAATTTGCTAAGCGCTTCCAACAATGCCAAGTTCATGGAGATTACATTCACATGCCTCCAGAATGGCTGCATCCTACAGCGATTTCATGGCCTTTCGAAGCTTGGGGTATGGACATCATAGGTCCTATTTCTCCCCCTTCGAGCAAAGGTCATCGCTTCATCTTCGCCGCTACGGATTATTTCTCCAAGTGGTCAGAAGCATTTGCGTTCAACGAAATGAAGACCTCATCAGTCCTTCAGTTCCTGCGCACCAACATCATTTGTCGTTTCGGCATACCCAAAAGATTCGTCCATGATAACGGACCACAATTCCGGGATCATCAATTCTACAGGTTCTGCGACAAATACAAAATCCAAAGCTGTCCTTCGACTCCATACAATCCGGCAGCAAACGGATTAGTAGAAGCTTTCAACAAGACACTCTGCGAAATCCTCAAAAAAATGATCTCTGGTCACAAAAGAGACTGGAGCGACAAAATGCCTGAAGCTTTGTGGGCCTATCGAACCACCGTTCGAGGACCAACCCATAGCACACCATTCTCCTTGGTCTATGGATGCGAAGCTGTCGTGCCCTTGGAAGTACAAATTCCTTCCTTGAGGGTATCCTTGCAAAATGACATGACTCAAGAAAGCAATGTCAAATTGCGACTCCATGAGCTGGACAATCTCGATGAGAGATGGCTCGAAGCTCAACAAAGCATTGAACTTTACCAAGCACGCATGGCAGGATCTTTCGACAAAATGGTCAGGCAACGCACCTACAAAAAGGGTGACTTGGTCCTTGCGGTAAAAAGACCAATGGTCTTCGCTCACAAGTCCAAAGGCAAATTTGAGCCAAAATGGGAGGGACCCTACGTCATCGACAAGGTCTTCTCCAATGGCGCATATGCACTCCTAAACATGGAAGGTGACAGATGTATGCTGCCCATCAACGGCAAGTTCTTAAAGCGGTACTACCCTTGAAGACTTACCCAACTGGGTAAGAGCAATGCCTGTACAGCCAAAACCGGTTTCCAGGTACACACTCGCTAAACCCACCTTTTTTTTTAGAATTTTCATATCAAATGTTGAAATTTCTAGAAATTTAAACAATGCTTACTTCCATCGTTTCATTGTTCAAAAATCCAAGTTTAGGAACCTTTCCCTAACTTGACCAAAATTTTCAACCCTTGAACCCAAAGTTCATGGTTTGAAAAAAAATCTGGATTCAGGGATTTCCACCCTAGTCCACCCTGCCTTTTACCGCCAAAATGGTTTTAGGTCAAAACTTATGACCCTCGTGTCTTTAAACAAAAAAAAATGGCTTTTCAAAAAACCGTGGGGAAGTGACGCTTAGTCGAAACTCGCACAAATCGGAAGCATACGAACCACGTTTGACACTTCCAAAATTGCAGGGAAGCGACATTTCGTCGATACTTGCAAAATCCAAAACCGTGGAGACGCAACATTTCAGTTGATATCCACAACCCAAATTTCAAAGGTTAAAAAAAACCTAAAAACTGTGGAGACACAACATTTCAGTTGATATCCACAACCCAAATTTCAAAGGTTCGAAAAAACTTAAAAACCGTGGAGACGCAACATTTCAGTTGATATCCACAACCCAAATTTCAAAGGTTCGAAAAAACCTAAAAACCGTGGAGACGCAACAATTCAGTTGATATCCATAACCCAAATTTCAAAGGTTCGAAAAAAACCTAAAAAACCATGGAGACGCAACATTTCAGTTGATATCCATAACCCAAAGGTTCGAGAAAACCACAAATTTCAAAAAATTATGGGGAAACGACATCAAGTCAGTCCCCACAAAACCAAAATTTTTGAAAAGCAAGGATGCGACGTTCCATCGATACTTGCACCCAAATCCGCGAGGATGCGACATTCCATCGATACTCGCAACCGAATGAGCAAGGATGCGACATTCCATCGATACTTATAAGAACATTCAGCAGGGAGGCGACTTTTCGTCGATACTTGCATTTTTGAAAACTAAACCGGCTATAAATGCCACAAAACAAAATCGGCTATCAATGCCACAAACAAAAAAAATGGCTTTCAAAAAACCCGGCTATTAATGCCACAAACCCAGCTATAGATGCCACAAAAACAAACTCGGCTATCAATGCCACAAAAAAGCTGGCTCTCATGCCAAAAATTGGCTTCCATGCCACAAACAAAAATTTGGATTCCATGCCAAAACAATCATTTGACAAAAGATTTTCACAAAATGACAAGCTTTTGATCAAATCCCATTTAGCAATTACTTTTATCACAAAAAGATTTAAGTAAGCGTAGGGAAAACAAAAAAAAAAAACATCCCATTTAGCAATTACTTTTATCCCAAAAAGATTTAAGTAAGCGTAGGGAAAACAAAAACAAAAAAAAAGAGAGTACCAAAAAAAAATATACATGTGGTACCAAAAAAAAAAGAAAGTATTCACAAGCACTACAAAAAAAGAAAAGTACCAAAAATACAAGTGGTACTAAAAAAAAAGAAGAGAGAAGGATGGTTTCTGTTAAAAAAAAATAGGAGCTCAGTAAAAAATGGTCTCCAGCCAAGAGTTCAGCTCCTCAAGCAAAGTTTTGGCATCAGCCGTCAGGGATTCCAAGGAACGCTTCTTCAGGAACTTGCCATGAGATGCTGGGGTGGGCTGTAACCCTTCTTTCGCACCGGGAAGCTTCTCCCGAGCAGTTTGCCATTGTTTGTTCTCTTCAAACTTCCTTTTAACAACTCGATGGGCATCTGCAACCCGGCGAATCAGAGCACTCTCCCTGTCACGAGCCTCTGTTATTGCGGCCCACTTGGCAGCGACTTGTGCCTTTAGATGCTCAAGACGTTTCCTGGCCTCATCGACCTCCCTATCAAGGATGTTAAGGTCATGTGTCAGCCCAATGATGGTTAGCTCTTCTAAGTTCTTATCTCGGACTACCTGCTTCCTGCTTTGTGTAGCCTCATCCAGGTTAGACTGAGCCTTATCCACAGGGTCCAGGAACATCTCCTTGAAGAACTGGTCGTCAGGAAAACCCATGGTCTCAAACCACCTGTCACCCAGCTCAATGATCCTATCAACGATCGCCCTGGCACTTGTGACATCCAGACCAGCCTCTTCGGCATCACCGAGAATCTCACGCACATGTTGGATTATCCCAAATCCGGCATCTAAGTGCCCAGAAAGCAGAGTCTCAATCCAAGAGCTCAGAACCCGCACCACCACCTTCTTCGCAAAAAGAAGAGATGGCCCAGCTGAAGATTCACCCAACTCCGTTGGTCGGCTGCTCATGTCATCACCCGTTGGAAGAGTAACAAAAGAACTCTTTCCAGTTGAAGCTGCTCCTGCTCGGGAAGGAATCTCAGCACGAGGTATCTCCTTGACATTGTCAGAACTGGTCCCAGGAGTCTCTACCTCTGGATCAACCTCTGGCATCCCTTGCTCTGGTTCTGAAGGAAGTGACGGACTCTCCTTTGTCACTTCAAAACCTGCCGAAGAAACACAAAAAGGTATGAATATAATCCTATTTGAAAATCATTATCAGGGTTATTACTACAAAATACATTCTTCGACGACTGGCGGAAGACTCTCTTCCTCCATGAACTCATTAGAAGCATCATCAACATTTGCGTCCATCGATGGTTCAAAGTCATCGGAATCCTGTGGCAAGTCAGCTGGCAAGAAAAATGTTAGCAAACCAAGTCACAGACACGAAAAAAAAGAAAGCAAAAGAAGTCATACCATTGGAGATTCTGGATTCACTCCAGAATCCCTCGGTTCTTCTTCAGGTGCCCCAACAGGATCCGTCACCACCTCATCGGTTGGAACCTCAGGAATCACCAAGTCTTCCTCTGCTAAAAAGAAAAGAAAAGCAGAAACAAGAAGGAAATCAGAACATGGAAAAATCCCATGAAAAGAAATGGAAAGAGAAAAAGGAAGAATCATACCTTCACCGACGGTCTCTTCTTCTCGGCTTCTCTTCTCTGGAGGCTCGTTAGCATCCACTGGCACATCCTCATTGATAGTAAGAGGGACTTCCAAGTCAGGAGAGTCCTTATGCTGCCCCTTGCAGTGATGATGACTCATCCTCCTCTTACTCCTATGGGCTCGCTTCTTAGAGGAACCTGCCCCGCTGTCAGAGTCAGGTTTCCCACTTGACTCCTCATTGGATGGTCTACTCTTGCCAGTAAACTTCACGGAAGCTTGCCTCTGTGCTGCTTGCATCTAAGCACCAAGTTCGGCTTCCTCCTGTTCTAGCTGCTCTAAAGCCTCATCAGGTATTTCTCGAACAGCTTCAGAACCAATGACGCCCTGGTCACCGAGAAAGCCTATCTTGTGCTTCTCTCCAGAAAGGAAGGCCCAAACTTCCTCTCGCCGGACGCCATACGACTTTCCAAGGCCCTTTCCAGATGCCAGCTTCACATCAAGCTCCTTCTTGGAAAGCCCCCGATATGCCGAAAAGCTCCCTGCGAACCACTTCGCAAAGCCCGTAGTCCGAGAAGTCAACAACACAGGATAAGAGATCATGGATGTAGTGTCTTCAGCACTATAGAAAGCCCATGCATTTCTCCCGTCCTGTAAACCTCCAAAGCGCTTCACCATGCTTGAAGGCGCTCCAACAACGCCTTGAGAAAAGCCCAGCTGCAAAGCAAAGCGAGAGGCTACATACGGCTGGATGTCGACGAAAAGATGTCTGCGGTACACCATCGTGCCGACACGTATGCTGAAAAGCCACTCCTTCTCTGCATTCGTCAAGGAGTAATGCCTTCCCAACCCCGCCCTGGTAGAGTCTCGGGAGGCACCAAAATCAAAAGCCTTCTTCCGCAACTCCGGAGAAAGCTTCACTGAAGACTGCCCCATCTCGACGTCCCTGAACCGTCGGATCCTTATGCGGGCAAACAAAAGTGATTCGGACACGGCTTTACCCTTAGCCAACTGAATCATCAGAGGATCATCATCCTGTGCAGCACCCAGCCGGTGGAAGCCAGGACAGTGGTACACGTACCACGAATAAAAGATGTGGGCTGAAAATACCCTATTCATGGGAAGCCCAAGCCGAACCAAAAAAACAGCAGCCTGCAGTTCGGTACACAGGTAGGAGTAAAGAGCTGGCACCAAAGCAAGCTGCTCTCCAAACGCCATCTGACAAGCCGGAAAAATACATTGCGGCCTGATGTGTGTTCCATCTCCTCCGGCAAAAATAGCCTCACCAAGCCAATAAGTGAGGTAAACAGCGAGATCTCTCTGCAGTGCAATGTCAGGACATATGGCGTTTGTACCCGCACAGAAATCTCTTAACTCTTCTTGCATAATGAAGATCTTCTTCGAACATGGATCTTGAGCCCTGGCTTCCTGGGTCGCACTATCAGAAGACTCCCTGCTATAAAAAAAGTTAGGGAACGAAAAGGTAGAACTCTTCCAACTGCTGGATCTAACTTTCAAACCCTCCTTCTCCTTTAAAA
Source organism: Litsea cubeba (assembly GCA_012931725.1). Lineage (NCBI taxonomy): Eukaryota > Viridiplantae > Streptophyta > Magnoliopsida > Laurales > Lauraceae > Litsea > Litsea cubeba. The sequence continues at coordinate 56,993,931 of CM022944.1, forward strand.
AATCATAGAAGGCGATGAGCTGAAAGTACAGAAGCCTGAACTCCTCAGACTGCCCCTCAAGGACGCTGTCAATTGGCATAAACTCCTCATAGAGTTTGCCAAGGATGGGCAATCCAGTAATGGCGCTCAGCTCCTTCAAAGAGATACCAATCTCACCATTCGTCACAACGAAGGTATTGGTTTGTGGGAGGAATGACTCCAGCATAGCCATGAAGGCATCGTCAGAAAAGATCACGGTCTCCCTAAAGGCGCGGACCGCATAAAAAATCCCGGCTTCCTTCAAAATGGCGCCACCAATCAGCAGGACGCGATCAGTCCACGACTTCCACTCGGAGTCAGCATTGAAACGGCCACGAAGTCGAAAAGGCTTTATCCAATTGCTGCCGTCACCGCTGAAAATACCAAGGCCCACCGGTCTCAAATCGACCGACGGATAATCAGAGCCCTGGTAGCCGTTGGATGGCATCAACAGGTCCATGTCAACAGGCGACCTCTCCGTATATCCAGGAGAACCGCCAACAAAAACCCCGGTCTTGATTACATTTGTCCTTCTCACCCAACTTGGAGGATCTTCCCTCTTAGAGCACCTGGGGGCAAGGCTCATGATCGAGACGGTGCGATCAAACGTCGACTGGGTAGCAACATTCTTCTTCTCATCATCTGCTGTGAAAGAGAGCTGAAAACATCTCCTCTGGTATGTCGTGTCATCAGGGACTGCATCACCAAAGAAGAAGGTAGGCTTGGGTAAAACACTCTGATCTCCCATCACCCATGGACGACTGCTTACCATGATCTTATAGAATTCCTCTCCCTTGAGAGTGATCAGTTGCTGCCTCATCTCATCTTTATTGAGGGAGTCGCATTCTTCCAGATTTCTCTCAACATACTGGACCTTCTCAAAGGCCTGCTGAACGGCCGGATTAGAAGATCTAGCAGATCGACGAGGTGCGCTTGTAGCAGGCTCTTTACCCTTGTTCGTTCTGGAAGAACCACCTGCAAAGGATGGAAAAGAAAAAGATCAAACATCAAAAAATCTGGCGAAATTTTGACATGACTCCGGGGCAATTCCGAAGAAAAGGAAGTATCCCGAAAGAAATAGAAAGTTTGAAGATGGGCTCAACATTGCTGTGAGCTCCGAAACTCCAAACTTTCGAAACCTCAAAGTCTCCGCAAAATCAGGAAGGGCTCAACATCGCTGCGAGCTCCAAATTCCCAAATTTGCGAAAACTTCCAAGTATGCTATCACATCATGCTACAAATTTAATTTACAATAGAATGCATGCATGAACATCTAGGTTTGCCAAAAAAAAAAAAAAAACGGGGGGCATTATCATGATGAGCAAAAAAAAAAAAAGAAAAGAAAACTTTCTCAAAAAAAAAGAGGGAGAAAGAAAACAAAAAAGAAAAGAAAAGAAACTTTCTCAAAAAAAAAGAGGAGAAAAAAAAATAAAAAAAAAAGGAAAAGAAAAAAGGGACTGGCCCACAGGCCATGTGGCCGTACAGCCAGATCCGTACGGCCCACAAAAAAAAACAAAAAAAAAAAAGAAAACACTTGTAAAAAGAAAAAAAAAGGAAAACACGTGGAAAAGAGAAAAAAAAAAGAAAAAGGAAAAGAAAATAAAGAAACAAAAAAAAAGAAGAAAAACTTTTTTTTCCTACAATGGGGTTTTCTTGAAAAAGGGAACTTACTTGAAGCCATTGATGGAGAAGAAGAAGAAAAGTCTTGAAGTTCTTGAAGAAGAAGAACTCTTGAAGCTCTTGAGGAAGAAGAACTCTTGAAGCCCTCTTGGGATTGTTGCAAAAGAAAGCAATAGGAGCAAGAGATCCAACCTCCTCCTTGCTTTTATAGAGGAGAGCAAACCAAAGAAGGAAAGAAGAAAGAGGTAAGTGTTACTAATTAGTAACCTTACCAAAAGAAAGAGATTAGAAAGATTCTTTCCCAAAAGAAAGATATCTTGAGGGATTCTCTCCCAAAAAGAAATCAATGAGAGATTTTCTCCCAAAAGATAGGATCAATAGAAGATTCTTTCCCAAAGGTGGATATCTTGAGATATTCTCTCCCAAAATAAAGGGAACATGAGAGATTCTCTCCAAGTAAAGATATTCTTAGATATTCTCTATCCAAATGAGATATTTTTGGTTATTCTTTACAAAAATGACACCATATGAGATCTAAGCCATTTCAAAAGCTTAAGGTCCCATGGGTTAGCCCATATGAGCCAGGTTTGACCACCTAGGCACTTAAAAAAATTAATAATAATTTGGGCTTTTAGTCAAATAGAAATCCCTCTTACCAAGAGTATACAAAAATTGTATCATGCCTCTTTTGAGTTGATTGGACCATACAAAGAAAATTCCAAGCCCCATGAGCTTCCAAAAACCAAACCATCCTGCCTCATATACCAAATTGAGCCAAAATCTTGAAATTGACATTCCACAAAAATCCAAACCTAATCCTGGTCCCCTAACTTGCCACATACAGCTTGTTAGGTCATAAGACCAAAACCAAAAACCATAACCTGATCCCCTAACTTGCCACATACAGCCTGTTAGGTCACAATATCAAAACCAAAATTGATCCCCCAACATTTCACATATAGTTTGTTGGGTCACACGGTCAAAACCATAACCGACCCCCTAACCTGCCACATACAGCCTGTTAGGTCACAAGATCAAAACCCAAATCCACACCCTGATGTCATCTTCAAAACTTTGCCTCGAGATGGTACGTGATCCCTTTCACTACCATAAAATTCCCATGGAAGCTCAAAAGGCTACAAATACCAAAAAGAAAAACTGCTCAAAGACTCTTGGTCCAGTTACAGGCTCTCCTTCACAAATCTCTTCGAGGCACATCGACTACAAATGTTAAGCAACTCGTCCCTGTACCGCGAAGGGGCCTTTGTTGACACCAAAAATGTCACTTTGCCTCTTCAAGATCAACCTGCCATAAATAGGCAATGCTACTTCCAAAAAACCAAATCTTATCAGAATCAAACAAAAACTGCAAGATCCTTCAAGACAGCCAAAAGAGGAGTACACAAGAAGTTTCGGGCCATTTCAAAATCATTTGGCCTAACTTCGCTTCTCCGGCAGCTGAAAAGGAGCTCCCGGCAGCGAAAGCATCGGAAACACCAAATCTTCGATCAGAGCCGATGGATGGTCTCAAAATACATCCAAAAGGCTCCACGTCAAGTTCCGAGTCAAACCGACAACGTTTTACCCTACATCAACCCTCGAACAGCTAAATCAAGCCTCTCGACGGAGAGAACCACTGAGGCTATCGGTCATCAGATAAAGCACATGGACGGCTTCAAAATGCTTACAAAGGGCTACACGTCAAATTTCAGGTCATTTCGACAACATTTGACCGTACTTTGACGATCGGAAGTGAAATCAGGCCTCTCGGTGGCGAAGCTCCCCGGGACCATGGTTTCTAAGACAGAGCCTATAGCTTATCTTAAAATGACTCCAATAGGTTCCCTGTCAAATTTCAAGTCAATCGGACATCGGTTCACCGCACATCAAGCCGCGACATCTTCATCGCGACAAAAGCAAGTCTACTGGTGATAGGGCCCCAAACAGCTTCAAAACTCAAACAAAAGCCTATAGTTGGTCTTATTTATTGCTCAGCAGGCTTCACCCCAAATTTTAGGTCATCCCGACATCGTTTGACCCAGTTTCAGCTTCTGACGGAAAATCGGCAGCTCTGCGCGATAAAGTCTTCGGCTTTCTCAGAAAATTAGAAACTTTGCAAAACAAAATGCAAGGATTCTCATCAGGTTTTCTACAGGGAAATCAGGCCAATAAATGATAAAAAATGTCAAGGAAAAATACAGAAGAAAAAAGAATCGAAAAAACTGCAAAAACGGACACAAAACGGGACAAAAGGGGGAAAAACCCCCCCAGGGTCGCCCGGTGGGCCCCGGAAACCCCATTTTTCGCCATTTTTTTTGCAATTCGAAGCGTCCGGCCTCTGGTATTTTTCAAAATTCATACTTTTGAGACACCAAATCCTCTGACATCCGTCAAAAACACTGGTTAATCATCAAGAGTATCAAAATCTACATTGATCGCCAACCGGTCAACCAAAAAAAGTGTGCTTTCTACCTGACCGATCGAGAAATCGACAGGACAGATGGCACCGACCCATTGTTGGCAATCAACACCTGAAGTTACATGGTCATCCGATCTCGATCTACATGAAGATCCATCGATGATCATCGCCAGAAGAATCCCAAAAGACGCAGCGCGGCCCACGACTCTTCAACTACTCGGCGACCACTTAATGCGATTAATTGACTAGCTTTATTACAGTCATAATCCATTTCTTTGGACGGCCCAATCAGAAGCAAGCATCTGGGAGTTATAAGTCAAGAGATTCATGGCATTTAACCCATGAAACTCCTCCCATCATGGCGATTAAAGGCGATTAAATGCCCTCAATCTCCTCCGGCCAATCAGAAGGCAAGAAAAAGGAGTTACAAAATAAAGAATTCAATCTTGTAACTCCTCCCTTTATGTAGCTTTATGACAATTGAGGCTCATAAACCCTCCTAAATGGCTACCTAAAAGCCTATACATTGGAGAGCTCTCCAAGAAGAAAGAGAGACAGACAGAAAAAGAGAGACACGAACAAAGCACATAAATTCAGAAAAAAAAGAGAAAACTCTGTGGAAGTTCTACACCGACCCCCGCTACAAGGTGACAAAAGTCCCTTGGGGGGTACCCCCTCCCCCCCAAGGTCCTTGCCTTCTCCTTCTGCCTCCAAATGGCTTAGACGTGGCTTTTCAGCCCGTCTACTCGGCTTTTTATTGGACATAGGACCTCCTTTTGGTCTTTGTTCTCTAAAAACCTGAGGTTATAGCCAAGCCAAGCGAATCAATAGCATCCTCTGTTCTCATCTGCATGGATGATGGCGAAGTCCACACATGGCTTGCGACCGTCAATCTGAACGGGTCCCCCACAATCTCCTGAGAAGTTAGATCCACCTTTTCTTGCTTTTCATTGTAGTTTGTATTTTTTTAAAAGAGACAAAAATCACAACTCTTGTCTTTCTTTATTGATAAGGATTGTAAATCAGCTATAAACGCCAAAAAATCGGCTATAAACGCCAAAATCGGCTATAAATGCCAAAAAAATCGCCTTTCACGACAAATCAAGAAAATGTCTCTTTTCTTAAATATATGTGCAATGAAAAACTTGAAAGAAGTTCATTTCTTTTTTACTTGCGAAGGTTGATCTACGGACCACCACTTGCAATTCCAAGTAAAAAATAGAAAATCTGGCACACCCACACAAAAGAATTGTTGATGCACGCCCTTGCCCCCTAGTTACGAAGGGGTCGGACCCAACGGACTCCCACGTCCGCCGACCTCGGTAGAACCAGGCAGGAGCACGGTCCATCACTGGCAAGCAGCTGTGGAGCGAGATATAGCCTACTTGAAGAGGAAACAGAAGAAACAATCGAAGACAATCAACAAAATGTTCAAATACCTCTCCAAGATCTCAAAGAGCTGCAGAAGGGATGACGTTGCTAGATCACCGTCTCCATCACCTCCATCTCTAGAGTCTGATTAGGAACTAACTATCCATGTCACCGCATTGTGTGTTTAAATTGGTGTATTATTGGTGGTGTATTTTGTATTGGGAACAAGGCTGGATAATTAGTTTAGACTTTGTCCTTTAAACTTCTATTTTCAGTTCATGGATGGTCATGTTTATGTCATTTTTCAAATTGTAAGACGTTTTAATATCTTTATATATTGAATGACATCCTTTGATCTATTTGCCATCTACATGATTGCTTTTGTTTTCCTTTACATTAAGGATATCAAAATTATGCTATGAAAAAGGTATGTGTTTGCATGAGTATTGTTTGCAGACTATTTAGCAATTTGATGTCAGTGGGGGAGAAGAAGAAACATAAAGACTAAGTGGGAGAAGAAGACTAAAGACTAAAGATGAAGAGAAGAGAAATGAAAAGAAGAAATCTGAAAACACCATTGCTAGAACAATGGGGGAGAGCACGAACAATGGGGGAGAAAAGAGAAGGAGCTGATTATGAACAAAGGGGGAGTTGAAGCAAAAAGATATGAAATGGATGAATGGTTATGTGTTGATGATAGTTTATAGTTTTAATGTTTAAGTGTTATTTGCCATCAAATTACAAAGGGGGAGATTGTTAGACCCTAAGTTGTTTGCAATTTGATGTCTTGTATTTGCATAATATTCATCTCATTACTTTCATTTTCATTTCACAAGTTTCTTCTTGAAAATCATTTTTTGAATTAACCTTCTCACGTTTTAATTTAAACTCTTTTTGGTTGATTTGAATTTTGATTTTAATCATGTTTTTCTTGATGAAACAATTTATAAAAAACACCTTTCAAATCTGAGTTTTCAAATGGTTTCAAAGTTTCACTCTTCAAAAACATCAGATCTTCAGAAAATTGACTCGGTTCGCATCGGTCAACCCACAAGTGAACCAAGGTCAACCGATGGCTCCATCAGTTCCATTTCCAGTGAGCTACATTTTCAAAACTTCTCTATCGTTCTGCTCCTCGGTTCCTATCGGTCAACCGATAGTACATGAATTGTAAGGCCGAGAGCTCGTCGGTTCCAAAAACAGACGGCAACTTTTTCAACAACTTTGAGTTATCGGTTCACTTATTGGTTCCATATCGGTCAACCGATAAATGACGGTCAACCGATGACTGCATGTGGGTTAGAAAAACTTTCAAAAATATGACCGTTGCATATGACCATTGAACTATCGGTCGACCGACACCTAGTTATCGGTTGACCAACAGGCATCCGTTTGACCACTTTCACTATAAGAAATAAGTTCATTCCAAGGAATCAGGTAACGAAAATTGAGGCCATTTTTGGTGTTTTTGGTGCCCAAGCAAAGGGAATGAATTAAGGAAGCTTGTTTGGTCCAATTGGAAAGCTAAAGCTTGATTACAAGAAGTTAAATCCCAGTAAGCTTTAATTTCCTAGTCCATATGTTTCATGCTTTGTTTTAAATCTTTGGAAAATGTTTTCTAGCATGTTAACTATGTGGTGTGGAATCCATATCTTATTTAATCCTTGATTCACATGTTTTGGATTCCACCTCTTGATTTCAAACCAAGTTTTGTTTAAACTGTGTTAATCATGCTTTGTCTAAATCTTTGATTTCTGTATAGCATGATACATTAACTTGTTTGAATCTTTCTTTGTTGTTTTCAATTTGTTTAGAACTTTAGTTAAACCTTTGTTTTTGAAAACAACTTTACACATGCATCACTTGATTAGTATTAATCATTTTCATACAACCTGTGATCTTTAAATTTTCATATCATTCACAAGTTTGTAATTGTTCAAGTGATTTGCATTCAACTTCAATCATATCATTTATGTGCTTTAAATTTTGAAATGCTTTAAGCATAAAATTCATTGGACTTAATTTCAAGTTGATTGAAGTTCTACACACACACACCCCATGAGCATTCATCTTTGCATTTCTTAGTGTGTTGTGTGAGTTTATTTTCACTTTCATATTTGCCTAATTAAGAGGCACCTTTTAAGAGCTTAATCTATTTCTCTTCTAGTGTGTAGACACTTTCTTGAGAAAGAAATATATTGTAAAGGTTATTGCTTAGCCTAAGAAAAGCATAGTGTATAGGTTGTTGTTTAGCCTAGAAAAACAACTTTGTAAAGGTTATTGCTTAGCCTATTGTAAAAGCATAAATAGTGGAAATCCGGTGGGGTGTTGAGCACAAACCGGTAGTGGATGTAGGCATTGAAGCTGAACCACTATAAATCATTGTGTAATGGTGAACGGCTTATGGTGATTGAATTGTTTATCTTCCGCACTTACTCACATAATCATCACTAGTTAAAAGTAAATTGGAAAGAAATTTAAATTGGCCATTAAATTGAAGATCACCCTATTCACCCCCCCCCCTCTAGGGTTAGGATCCCGGACTTTCAGTTGACCCATGAAAAAGATCTCACCCATAGTGAATTAAAGTACAAGAACTCGATTTCGTCAGTTCATCCACAAATGCTCAAGATTAAGAGCACTGGTCACTCAGTAGCATGAGGTGACTCGATCTCTCTTAGTGATAGTACTATTTTAGAGATCACACCTACAATGGTCCTGTTCAATGCATGATATATGCACTAATGAGATAAATCCGGGATAGACCTCCCATCACCCTGAATACAGGAGAGTATCTCACTATAACTTATACCAAGATGAAGTGCCCAACTTCATGTCTCAGTTATGAACAAATTTGTTGTTTCAGTGTCCATGACTCAGACCTACTCATTACTCAACCTCCAAAGACTTGGGACACAATCAGGCCCAACATGACATGCATTTAATGAGATGTGGGCTGATCGGACTGGCATTAAATGCTTCGTGGGCTATGATGGACCCGCATTTTTCACTTTGTGGGCTAATGAGATCATTCCTATCAAATCTAGGGGCCCACTCCAAGATATCAGGCAGAATCCTCTATAAATAAGAGGACATTCCATAACAAAGGTATGCGTACACACCCTCTCTTGAGCTGTTACTCTGCCTCTCTTCTCCCTCTAACTTAGGCATCGGAGAGCCTTGTGCCACTCAGACCAGGGTCCTCTGACCGTTTGTTCCTCCCCTTTCAGGCTTAAAGGCAACTGACCTTTATCATATGTTTGGATAAGTCCTACCAGGCACCCTGTAATCTTGTGAGTTATAATTTTTCCACTTACAATTGGCGCCGTCTGTGGGAAAGTACTAACCTATTCTTCCCAAGTATCATGCCTCCGAAAGCTAAGAAAGGCAGAGAATCTTCGAGAGCGATGCTCTAGCTGCCGCCACCTCCGGGCCCGTCGCCGGACGTTCCTCCTCAGAGGAAATCCGGGGCAAGGCCTGGTGCAGCTGCAGTCGAAGAACACCCAAACGCTCACCTCTTCGTCCAGATTTCGTTCCCAGAGCGAGTCGAGGATTCATCCCCAGGCGAGGAAGTTATGCCTCCCCGGCGGAGCGAACGGTGACAGAAGCGTCCGCAGAGGGACAAATCCGTAGCCATCAGCAAGTCCCACCATTCGCGTCACTTCGCTGGCGATGGGGATGTCGCGGCTCAAAATATCATCATCCAGGAGCAAGAGAAGTTGATCCGCCAGCTCCAACAGCAACTAAGGACCGGACGAGCGACCTCGTTGAGGCAACCTTCAGGACGCCAAGGCGAGCGGAGGGCCATTCGGAGCAGGGCGATCCCTTCTTCTCACAAGGATTTGAGAACTTATCTGGATGAAAAGCCCGGTCGGGCCCACGACGAAGGCTCGAGTAATAGTCGAAGCCATCACGGCCGAGACAGCCGAGCTCACAGCCATCACAGTCGAGGCCACTCGAAGAGGAAGTCAGAGACATTGTCGCCAGAGAAGGATGGCAAGCAAGAATGGCTCGACAGGCGCATCAAGCTGGCGGTTTAGCGCAACTTAGAGATGGCCAGACTCGCCCGAGATCATTAGGATATTTGTGGCCCCGCCGATCTGGGGTTTTCCCCCTTCACTCGGGAGATCAAAGAGACTCCCTTGCCCAAGAAGTTCTCCGTCCCACGGTTCATCCTCTACGACGGAGTCTCAGATCCCGCCGCTCACCTCCGACACTTCTCTCAGAGGATGTCTATTTGGGGGGGATGAAGGGCACCTTAACTGTAAAATCTTCTCTTCTAGTCTGGGTGACCTCCCCCTGAAATGGTTCTGCGCCCTCCCAGAGAGATCTATCTCGAGTTGGAGACAGCTCCAGCTCTCCTTCTTGAAGAAATTTCAAGCTTACAGTGTCGTCCCCAAGACCGATGCTGATATACTGGCCCTGAATATGAAGCAGGGCAGAACATTACCCAGTTCGCCAAGCAATTCTGGGCGACTTACAGCCAAATCGAAGTCTCCAAAGACGAAGTGGCAGTTTTCACTTTCCAGAATGCTGTTACCAGGAAACGAGCTTAGGAAAGACCTGGCCGAAGACCCTGCGACCTCCGTGCCGGCGTTGATGTCCAGGGTAAAGAACTTTATTACCCGAGAAGAAGATGATATTCAGGCCCGGGAAAGCCACGGCACAGGGCACAAGGACAAGGGCGACTAGCCTCATAAGATGGATAAGAAGCCCTTCCACAAAGAGGAGTCAAACCAAGCTTGGGTTTCGACCACCTCGGCAAAAGACCCGGCATCCAAATCTGGGGGCAGCAAGAAGCCTAGGCCTCCCTCCAATTCCTATCAAGCTGTGAATACCATCTTCAAAGAACCGATCCATCAGATCATGAATAAAATCAAGCAGCGACCATACTTCAGCTGGCCTCAGCCTATGCAGGGGGATCCCTCCTCGCGAGACCAGAGCAGGTTTTGCGCCTACCACAAGCAAAATGGGCACAAAACCGAAGAGTGTAGAATACTGAAATCACACTTGGAGAAGCTCGCCAAGGAAGGCCACCTGAAGGATCACATCAAGACGGGAGATGCTGGCAGTGGCCGGAATCATCAAAGCGGTGACAAGGACCCGGACAGCGATGGATCAGAGAAGATCATCAACGTTATCCACCTGGCACACTCAGTGCCCTCCGCTTTCCCAAGGGGCAGCGCCCAGGCTCGTGTCGAGGCCAGGCATGCCTCTCATGAAAAGAAGTGATGAGGGCTGAACTCGGACCAGCATCAAAGAGAGCACGGCGTGAGCGCCCAGCTATCTATTTTTTGGATAAGGACGTCGAAGGAGTTCAGCTCCCCCATAATGATCCACTTCGCCTCCCATTGAAGCTGTAGGATTTCACAGTCATGAGGATCCTCATCGACCCCGGTAGTTCATCTGAAATCCTTTAATTTTAGCAGCTTTAAAAAGATGGGTCTCTCAGAAGCAGACTTACAAGAGGCCCGTATCCCTTTGATTGGGTTCAGCGTGAAGCCGGTCTACCCCAAAGGGAAGGTAATCCTGGAGACCCGGGTAGGCGGGGCCACCATGATGACCGATTTCCTTGTGGTAGACGCTCCATCCCCCTATAACGCTATTATGGGCAGGACCTGGCTCTACAATATGCAGGCCATTCCCTCCACTCTTCACCAAAAGCTCAAATTCCTACTGGAAAACAAAGATGGCAGAGTAGACGTGATCACCGTGGAAGGGGACCAGCAGATGGCCAAACAATGCATGATGGCTGTAGTCCCTGGAGAGAAGGAGCCGGGGCAGGTACATATGGCGGAACTCAAACGGGAGCTGGACGAGATCAGCTGAGACCCTGAGAAGAAGAGCATCGAAGATCTAGATGAAATCAGGATCGATCCGCTCGACCCGGACAGATTCTTCCTGCTCGGTAGCCAGCTTGCCGACCTTGAGAATGCCGAGTTCTCAAAATTCTTGATGTAGAACAGAGATGTCTTCGCCTGGACTCCAAGCGAGATGCCTAGGATCGACCCTAAAGTAATGTGTCACAAGCTGAATGTGGATCCCAACCACAAGCCCGTGATGCAAAAAGCCCGCGGGACAGGTTTACCGCAGACAGAAGCCGTGGTCGAGGAGGTCGATAGGTTACTGGAGGCTGAATCGATCAAAGAGGTCCAGTACCTAGTCTGGTTAGCCAATACGGTGGTCGTCACGAAGAAAACCGGCAAGTGGAGAGTGTGCGTCGATTTCACCGACCTCAACAAAGCTTGCCTGAAGGACAGCTTCCCGCTTCCGAACATTTATCAAATGATCGACGCCACTGCTGGCCACAATAGGATGAGCTTCCTCGATGCTTATCGAGGATACCACCAGATCCCGATGTTTGAGCCGGACGAGGAGAAGATTGCATTCATAACCCCCCGTGGCACTTATTGTTACAAGGTGATGCCCTTTGGATTGAAAAACGCTGGGGCAACATACCAGCGACTCGTCACGAAGATGTTTCAGGCTCAGCTCGGCAAAACTGTCGAAGTATACATTAACGACATGGTTGTCAAATCCAAGTAGTCTCACGATCATCTGGCGGACTTGGCTCAAGTCTTCCGCATCCTCAGAGAGTTCAAGCTCAAGTTGAACGCCTCCAAATGCGCTTTCAGCGTCGCTTCCGGCAAATTCCTCGGAAGTCTAGTGACACGGAGAGGGATAGAAGCCAATCCAGACCAGATCACGGCGATCTTGGGAATCCAGAGCCCGACGACTACAAAGGAGGTCCAAAAGCTAACTGGCATGGCCGCTGCACTCAATCGATTCATCAGCAAATCGTCAGATAAGTGCCAGCCTTTCTTTCAACTTTTAAGGAAAAACTTAAAATTTCAATGGACCCCTCAGTGCAACCAAGCACTGTAAGCACTCAAAACCTATTTTTCTTCACCACCCTTGCTCTCTACCCCAACTCAAGGGGAGATATTATATTTGTATCTAGCAGTCTCGGATCACGCGGCGAGCTCCGTCCTCGTCAGAGAGGATGATAAGGTGCAAAAGTCGATCTATTACATGAGCAAGATCCTCCTTGATGCCGAGACCAGATACCTTTTGCTTGAGCAGGCCTTAAGCAGGGGGTGTAGGGGAAACCTAACCCCACCCTCGATTACAGAAATCAAGGGGAACGGCATCCAGCCGCCGGACCAGTAGCACAGAGCGTGGTAGTAGGGAGTCGCCAACCTGAGACGGACCCCCTCCGGGATATTATATGTCCCCCTAAACCTGGCTATACCCTCGGGTGTCTCTAACTAGAACCTAGGACTAGCCATTTCTACAACCTAGGACTGAAGGAAGCAAGAAGAGAACCTAGAGGGGGAAAACCCTAAAAAGACAGGGACTCGAGATGACTTACAGGCAAAGAAGAGAGAACCAGGGATGAGAATCAGCCTGGGTGTGCGATATCCTCAAAGTTTCACAGTCGTCCTCGCCTGAAAACCTCTGGAAAGATCTTGAGAATGAAGACGAAGAACAGAACGAAGATCAGAAGTGGAGATAAAGAAAATCAGGAGGGAAAATAAAGAAGGTAAAGCAAAAGAAGACGCCCCTATCTATGAGAAAAAAGAAGTCCTCCTTGGGTGCCATTCAGGAATTCGAAGAGGCGGTATCGCGATTCGCGCCTGTCTCATCAATTTGACAGCACAGTCAATAATGTGACGACGTGTGTCACTCCCAGCTCGTTTCCCATGGTAAGCAAGGCGCGATGTTAATTACCTCGAAGAGTCGGAACGGCGCTGAGTAATGATCAAACGTCTCCCATCCGACTCTATAGCTTCCGACCTCTAAAGGCTAGGGCCCCTCAGAAGTCACAAGCTAGGGGGCAATTGTGTGGAGAGATTTTTAAGCCATCAGGATTACACCAACATCAATAATAAACTCCTATTTAAAGCACACCCACGTGCCGTCCAAACACGCCTCGGCGACAGGATCAGAGCCTTGGCCGAAAACAGCCTGACTTCGGCTATCCGGGCTGACCTCGGCTATGCAGGCTGACCTAGGCTGTGCACCTAACCCCGGCTGAGAGAGTCGGATCGCCATCCAAGATAAATACCATGGTTGCATCCCTGCTTCCGCCATGTCATCGGACACGTGGCTGAGTAAGGACACGTGCCAATGGGACAGATGGGCCATCCCAGCCGTCCACAATCTCCGCCAGATCGCTGATAAGGCAGCATCCATCGGCTGTAGCCAAATCATGGCAGAGCCCGAGGATGGATCCGATGGGACCTCTACCGCCAAAGACTTGGGACACAATCAGGCCCAACATGACATGCATTTAATGCGATGTGGGCTGATCGGACTGGCATTAAATGCTTCATGGGCTATGATGGACCTGCATTTATTACTTTGTGGACTAATGAGGTCATTCCTATCAAATCTAAGGGCCCACTCCAAGATATCAGGCAGAATCCTTTATAAATAAGAGGACATTCCATAACGAAGGTATGCGTACACACCCTCTCTTGAGCTGTTACTCTGCCTCTCTTCTCCCTCTTCCTCCTCTATTTAGTTCATACACTAACTTAGGCATCGGAGAGCCTTGCGCCACTCAGGCCAGGGTCCTCTGACCGTTTGTTCCTCCCCTTTCAGGCTTAAAGGTAGCTGACCTTCATCATATGTTTGGATAAGTCCTACCAGGCACCACGTAATCTTGTGAGTTATAATTTTTGCACTTACAGTTTTTACACCTAATCAAGAGTTTCAAAACATTTGATCCAAATTTAGAGCACGAGGCTCTTATACTAATTGAAAGTCCTACTTCGATAGGATTTCAAATTAGGGAACCTAGGCAAAGGATCAGCTCCGGGTCGTTAAGCCCTATAATGGAGTAACTAGCTCTGATACCAATTGAAAGTCCAGCATCCTTACCCTAAGGGGGGAGGGGGGGTGAATAGGGTGAGCTACTACTTAGTGACCAATTATGAACAATTTTAAACTTCTTTAAAACAACTAGTCACTTGTGATGATTATCAAACAAAATGCGGAAGCTAACTAATACAAGCACCACATAGCAAGAACCATCACACAAAGATTTATAATGGTTCGACCTTAATGTCTACATCCACTACCGGCTTGTGATCCTACACCCCACTGGATTTCCACTATCTATGCTTTTCAATAGGCTAAGCAATAACCTCTATAAATGTGCTTTTCTAGGCTAAGCAATAACCTATCAATGTGCTTTTCTAGGCTAAGCAATAACCTTTACACTATGCCTTTCATAGGCTAAGCAATAACCTTTACAAGATGCTTTTCCAAGGCTAAGCAATAACCTCTACACTATGCTTTTCTTAGGCTAAGCAATAACCTTTACAAGGAGAAGATTTTCTCTCAAAGAAGTGTCTTCACAAACACTAGAAGAGAAACAATTTTAGCTCTATTACAATGCCTTTAATTTAGGCGGATATGAAATTGAAAATCTAACTCACACAAACACTATATGAATCCAAAGATGTATGCTCATGATGTGTGTGTGTGGAAACTTCAATCAAGTTTAAAAAGTAAGCTCAATCAATTTATGCTTAAAGCATTTAAAAGTTGAAGGTACATAAAAAGATTTGATAGAAGTGAAATGCAAATCACATGTATAAATACAAAGTTGTTCATGATTTGAAAATCAAAAGCTCAAAAGTTGTTTGAAACTATTTAATTCTAAACATGTGATGCATGTGCTATGTTGTTTTCAAAAACAAAATAGTTTAACTAAGATTCTAAAGAGATTGAAAACAACAATGATGATTCAACCAAGTAAATGAAACATGCTCTAAGAGAAATCAAAGATTTTGGCAAAGCATGATTAATGAAACTTCAAACAAACTTGGTTTGAATCAAATTGAAGAATAAAATCCAACTTAGATCAAAGATTAGATGAAGAAATGGATTCAACACATCATAGTTATTATGCTAAAAATTATTTACCAATAATTTAAACAAAGCATAAAACATATGACTTAGAAAAGTAAAGCTCACTTAAAGATTTAACTTCATGATTCCAAGCTTTAGCTTTCCAAATGACCCCTTGGTCTCTTAGTTCATTCCCCTTTTCCTTGTCTCTAAACACCTCAAGGAAGGCTAAAAAGTTCCTTTTTGTTCCTCAAATTTCCAAGGAATAAACCTCATTTTATAGTAAAAAAATGACTTCCAGCGTGTCCCGGTCGACCTCATACAAGGCTCGGTCGACCTGGGCTTAACGGTAAAAAATCAGACCATTTGAAAAAGGCCCCAACGCCTCTTTTCCCGGTCGACCCACAGTGGGCTTGGTCGACCACTGCGGGTCGGCCGGGTCCATGGGCTAGGTCGACCGAGCTCACTGCAGGTCGACCCGGGCCCAAGGACCAAAATCCCATATTTTGCATATTTTAAAGTGATTTTCATGTGGGATTTTTGGGCCATTAAATAAAGCTTAGAATCATGATTTAAATTAAACTAAGAGGATTAAAAACATGAAAGATATATTGCCTAAGATGATTTGAAACTTTTAAAACCATAGGCAAGCTTGATTCGTAAAATTTCTTTTTCAAATAAAATGCATCCAATGTTTAAAATCAAAACATGCATAAAACATATGATTTGAACGTTTTAAAAACATGCATGAGAAAAGACAAGATTTCAAGTATTTCAAAATCAGTGCATGTATGAAAATTCAAATGATGATTAAAGCAAATGCATCCATCAAATTGCAGAATACAAAATCCCTAACATTAGCCACATGGCTATGTCATCCCAGGCAAGGAGGATTTGGTTTGCAAATTGAAGAAGAACTTGTATGGATTGAAACAAGCTCCAAGATAGTGGTATAAGAAATTTGATAATTTCATATTGTGGGATGGTTTTAGTAGATGTCATTCTGATTTAGTAGATGTCATTCTGATAATTGTTGTTGCTTTAAGAAGACAGGTGCTTTTTACTAGATACTTCTCTTGTATATGGATGATATGCTTGTTGCAGGTTCAAGCATGGATGAGGTTTCAAGTCTCAAAGAGAGGTTGTCCAGAAAGTTTGCAATGAAGGATTTGGGTGCTGCAAAACAAATCATAGGTATTCGAATCAGCAGGGACAGGAAAAATTGAAAATTGAAGTTGTCTCAGGTTGAGTATGGCTAAGGTACTCAAGAGGTTCAAAATGGAAGGTGCTAAGCCAGTTAACACACCGTTGGTGAACCATTTCAGACTTTCGAATGAACAATGTCCAGTGACACAACAGGATTGTGAGCGCATGGCTAAGGTTTCTTATGCCTCAGCTGTTGGTAATTTGATGTACGCCATGGTTTGCACGAGACCGAATATAGCTTATGCAGTGGGATTTGTCAGCAGGTTCATGAGCAACCCAGACGAGGAGCATTGGGAATCTGTCAAGTGGATCTTAAGGTACTTAAGAGGTACTATAGACACTGCACTGTGTTATGGGAACACAGAAATTAGTTTGCAAGGCTATGTCGATTCGGATTTGGTAGAAGATCATGATAGTAGAAAGAGCACTACAGGATATGTGTTTACATTAGGAAGTGCAGGAGTAAATTGGGCCTCAAAATTGCAAAAGGTAGTATCCATCTCAACAACAGAAGCGGAGTATGTTGCAACATCTGAAGCTTGCAAGGAAATGATATGGTTGCAGAGTTTATTGAAAGAGTTGGGGAAGGAACAAGAAAATGTCAAGATATTCAATGATAGCCAAAGTGCAATTCAACTTGCAAAGAACTCAACCTTTCATGCTAGATCAAAGCACATAGACATCAAATGTCATTTCAGACGGTCGCTTTTGGAGGAAGATTTATTCACCTTGGAGAAGATCCACACCAGCCAGAATCTTGCACACATGTTGACCAAGGCGGTCACACTGGAGAAACTGAAGACATGTTTAGTTTCTTCACTTGGTCTTCAATCTTAGAAGATCAGGAGAAAATCACACCAAGTTTCTTATGGCAGAAGTTGCTTGAACGAGATCACATGTGCGTGGAGTCGAGTTGGGATCATCAGTCTCCAAGTGGGAGATTGTTATGTGTGGAGCCTGATTACACCTGGGTTAGACTGTTAACTCAGGTCCACTGTCGCGGATCCAACTGCACTATTATGTGACCGTAGCATAGCCGCCAGAGATCTTGTATCTTGTATTCTTCTCATCTTCTGCCTTTGAGCATAGTAGAATCGGTGTGATCCGTGGACGTACCTCAAGATCGAGGGAACCACATAAATCCGTGTGTCTTCTTTGTGTGGTTTGATTGCATCTTTTGTTCTTTATTTCCTAACACGACCTAGCAAATACTATATGATGGAAGAGTTCTCTTACCTCTAAAGTAGCTGATGGTGGAGTTGAAGGAGTTGCCCAAGCTAGAAACGCATGAAAATGGGTCTAGGGAGAGGGGAGGTAGCATGGAAGAAGATGGTGGAGTCCGATTCTTAAATGGTAGTAAGGTGGAGCCGATTTGGAGAGAAGCGAAGAATAAAGAGGGGAAAGATCTCAGGTGCAAGTACTGTTCGTTGCTAGAATGAGAGAGGAGAGGAATGAGAGGAAATTAAAGGGGAAATGGGTTTATAAACATGAAGTGAGCGGGGCTCACAACTTAATGATCTTTGCGGCTCAATAACTTAAAATCGGGACCTCGGATGGACTCGGCCTGAAGGATAAAAGTTCATGAAATTAAATCCTCTTTCTAACAAGCCCAAATATGACATGGTTTGAGAACTTTGAAATTCGACCCATTTTTTTTTTCGAAATGACAAGAATACTCCTAGTCGACTAAAAAACAGTAAAACGAAGGGTTTCTAGGTGTTAGATGGATTCGGGCAAACATGAAAGTTGTAGGGAATAATTTTTTCGATCATATGGAGTCAAAAATGAGAATTTTCAGAAATTACGAATAGCTCGCCTAACTTTCCCGAATTCTACACTTAAGCCCCTAAAGTCATTCGACTTGGCCAAAACACCCTGAAAACTCTCCAAAGCTATACAAAATCCATTCTAACCCTCAAACTAAGTTGGTCCAGATTTAAACCACTTCGAAAAACTAATAAACAACAATAATTATTATAAAAGTACTATTACTTAGTTCTAATACATGCAATTAGAGGGTTGGTGTCTTACATGTTGGCCCGTGTTTTTAAAGGCGAGCCTTAGCACAACCTGACACATGAACAAATAATTTATCCCACCCCAAATACAAATGATATGCTTCTCATTCACCCAAGGGCTTAAAAATGTGGACACTAAACACCTATAAATTATTTTCTTATTTTTTCTATGAAGGATTAGAACTTAAACCAATACAAGCAGTAAGGCCCAATGTAATACATGGTTTAATCCAATGAATTTAGTTTATGCTTATCTAAGACTGGTTTAAATTATCTAAACTCTACAATATGCATTCAATTTAAAATTAGAATAACAGTATAGAGTTTATATCTACAATTATAATTATATTAATTTTTTTAACATCCAATCAAATGTAGTTGGTTGACAACCCGCTTGTTGAATATAGAAAGACAATGAGAGGAAGAAGGGAGTCAATGATTATTCTTTGAGGGGATGGGAGGTTTCACCAGGTTTAAAAAAATTCCAGTTGCAAACACACATTTCTATTGACATTCTTTTAAAGAAAAAATGACCAAGTGTCAAATAAATAAAAAAAACATTTCAAGCCCATAGTCAAGTCCAACTCAGCCCAACCTTTCTATATATATATATTAAAGCCCAATTAGCTCTTTTAAAACATGAGACCATTATGTAAATTGGTTTGAATGTGGAACAAACCCTTTGGGGAATCCTTCAAGTCTCAATGTACATTTCATCCCTTGTAATTGTCAAGGATCTTCTGTGGCACCAAGTTACTTTCAATTAATGACAATGAAGGGGTCAAATGTATATCAAGACGACCCGCATCAGACTGTTGAATCATCATACATTCATTCCATGTAAAAAGATTTTGTTCGGATTCTTTCATCAACCTTTTGAATGCTTTGGGCTGGTTTACCTCATTTATAAATATTGATAAGACTACTCATCTATTTCGCTCGGATTCATCGATATGTGAGATATGCATTTGTTCGGAGTAGTTTTCTTATCGACTTTGGAAATGTATTTTTATGAATGGATTTGTATTACTTCGAGGTTTCGAACTTTTACTCTAATGGCACCACTAAGCTTAGGTTACCTTGTCGGACTGATCATCCGGCTTGGAATCTTTAATTTGTTCACCAACTGCAATTTGGATTCTGTCTGCACCGACCATGGCAACGGTTTATATCCGGTCCCACGTGCAGTGGCTATGGTTATGTTTGTTAACGACTATGTTCGTTCCGGTCCCACGAGTAGTGGCTATGGTTTTGTCTGCTCCCGTTACTTCGGTAACAGGAGAATTTAGCTATACGTGGTCTGCCAATGTTTTAAACATTTAATGTTTTATCTTATGGTTCTTGTTTATTTCACTTATCATGGCATTGAATTTGTAAACTACTAAGATGTTTATCTTCTATCTTACCATTTCTATTATTCAGGATTTAATCGTGGCTCTCATTTATTTAATGTTTTACTTTTCTATCATCCTGTTATTTGTTATATTTGCTTGCCAGACTGTCGTGTCTGACCCTATTTGCTTGGTGCCAGATGTCGAGCCCCTCGCGGTTGAGGCGCACTTCAAGGCGGAACCTATAGTCCTTGTGGAGGGCGAGTGGCAGCCCGATGATGTCGTTTAGACGTCGGGTTATTTTTGGAGTTGCGATCACATTTTGGGGAATAGATACTATTCTTTTTGGGTTTTTGTTGTAGCCATTGTTGGCTTATTCTTTTGGGGGAAAAATTGTAATTATTGGCTAACTTTACTTTTGTATTAACTTTAAACCAACTTTGGGGCCAATCTATAGAATGTTTCTCTTTTGATGCTAGTCTTGTGCGTTCTCATCTTATACCCATATGTGATAGACTTTTATGTTTGCTACAATGCTTCCGCGCAATTTATTTGTTTGAATATGATTTTTATTAATCACTGTTGGATCGGATCTCGGGGATCCTTACCGCGGAAACCTGTGGGAGACTAGTGTGTGCGGGCGGAATTTTCCAGCCCGTCGCGCCGCAACCCTGGATTAAGGTCTTGTTTAACGGGCCCTCGGTCCGGGGGCGTGACAGGCTTGGTATCAAAGCGACAAATATTGAGGGAATTAAAATTGGATTAGAAACATAAGGACGTGGCAAGGATTTGTTAGAATTTTCGCTAGTTAGTATCGATTGGGTTTGAGAACGCCTTATTTATTATATTTTCTTATACTAACAAGTTGTTTTGCAGCACTATGCCTCCATGCAGACCTCCAGTGAATGCAAATGCATCAGGCGGTAATAATGACAGTGGGGTTGAGAATCAGATGACAGGACAATTTCAGCAGCTCATGCAGATGTTAGTTGAACAACAACAACGAGCCAATGAGAATCAAGCTAGATTTCAAGAGCAGATGGCAAAGAAGGACGAAGAATTGACATAGGTTCAGAGGCAGTTCCTTGAAGTTTTGGGTAGGAGGCCAGAACCAATTCCAGATGTGGAAGCTATGCAGAACAGAGAACGGGATCCTAATATCTTGTTTGAGAAGTTCAGAAAGAGAGGTCCTAAGGAGTTCACAGGACAAGAAGATCCTTTGGCAGTTGATGACTGGTTAGCCCACACGGAGAACATCTTTGATATTTTTACATGCACAGGCAGGCAGCAAGTTCTTCTAGCAGTGTCTATGTTCACCGGACTGGTAGATATATGGTGGAAAACCATTAAGGAGGGTTATCCAAATATTGAGAATGAGATTGCTTGGGCCAGCTTCAAACAACAGTTTAGTGAGAAGTATGTTCCTGCACACATCAAGAAGCAAAAAGCAGTAGAGTTTCAGTTGCTCAAGCAAGAGGACATGATCGTTCTTGAATACCTTACGAAGTTTGAGAAGTTATCTCGTTATGCACCGGAGCTTGTGGACACGGAAGAGAAGAAAATCACCAAGTTCATGGATGGACTTAATCCCATCATCTTGAGGGATGCATTAGGTGTGGTACCACCAACTACTTTCCAAGAGGCTACCAAAAGAGCCTACAGGTTTGAAGACATCAACAATCAGATCATCAAGGGTAATCAGAGGAAGAGGCAGCAATACCAAGGAGGGCAGAAATCTTATTAAGGCAAGAGATAGAAGAAGCAGCAGAATACTCCAGCTCAAGGTGGGTGTGACCATTGTGGCAAAAATCACCCTTCCCAGCAGTGCTATAGAGTCACGGGTGCATGTTTTAAGTGTGGTGGCATAGATCACCAAATGAAAGATTGCCCAAATAACATAAGTCAAGGCAATAGGGCACCTCAGCAGCCACCAAGGCAAGCACCTCAGCAGAACCAGCAGGCAGTCCAGAACTAACCAAGGCAGTAGCAGAATCAGCAGCCCCATCAGCAACCACAAAATCAGAATGTCCGTCCACCGCAACAGAATCGGAATGTGCAGCTAGGAAGGCCAAATCAGAACCAGAATAGACCACGTCAGCAAGGCCACCTCAATCACCTCAATCAAGTGGACGCAGAAGCAGCGGGAGACGTTGTGGAAGGTAAACTCTTAATTTGTGAAGTAGAAGCTAAAGTGTTGTTTGACACAGGATCTACTCACTCTTTCATATCCCATGTGTTTGCTAAAATGATTAGTGTACCTGCTAGAGAGTTAGAGTTTGTTTTGACTGTTACTACTCCGGTAGGGAAACAAGTTGTGTAGTACATTTTACCCTAGTTGTTCAGTGAAGATAGGAGATGTCATTTTCCCTGTAGACCTTGTTACCTTAGTTATGCATGACGTCGATGTCATTTTATGCATGGATTGGTTAGTGGGACATCATGCCTCTATGAAATGCTATAGCAAGACCATTGCTTTTAGATTGGATGGGATATCCTCCGGGGTGAGATTTCAGGGAGAGAAAAGGGTTTCTCCGGCTAGGTTTATTTCAGCTCTTTCTGCAGCTAAGTTGTTGAGATCAGGATGTGAAGGATTTATTGCATTTGTCACCAAGGATGAACAGTCCCAAGGGGTGGAGAACATCCCGGCAGTGTGCGAGTTTCCCGATGTTTTTTGGGAAGAAATTCCAGGCTTACCACCTATCAGAGAGGTTGAGTTTACAAGATGGCTCCAGCAGAGTTAGGAGAATTGAAACTACAGTTACAAGAGTTACTAGACAAAGGCTTTGTTAGGCCAAGTGTTTCACCATGGGGAGCCCCAGTTCTATTTGTCAAGAAGAAGGATGGAAGCTTGAGGATGTGTATAGACTACAGAAAATTGAACCAAGTGACCATCAAGAACAAGTACCCTTTGCCAAGGATAGACGAGTTGTTTGATCAGTTGCAAGGTGCAGAGTTTTTCTCGAAGATAGATTTGAGGTCTGGATACCATCAGTTGAGAGTTAGAGAATCAGACATCCCGAAGATAGCTTTTCGGACTAGGTACGAGCACTATGAATTTTTGGTGATGCCATTTGGACTGACGAATGCACCAGCGGTATTTATGGCCCTTATGAACAAGATCTTTGCACCCTATCTAGATCAGTTCACAGTCGTCTTCATTGATGACATACTAGTGTATTCCGAGTCAAGAGAAGACCATGAGTAGCACTTGAGGACTTCGTTGCAGTTGTTGAGAGATAACCAGTTGTATGCGAAGATTGGGAAATGCGAGTTTTGGTTAGAGCAAGTCACTTTTCTTGGTCACATCATTTCTAGAGAAGGACTAGCATCCAGCAAAAATAGAAGCAGTCACCAATCGGGAGAAGCCGAAGAATGTGACTGAGATTAGGAATTTTTTGGGTTTAGCAGGATACTATAGGAGATTTGTACAGGGATTTTCGTCCATTGCAGCACCGTTGACCAAGTTGACCCGAAAGAATGTGTCGTTCGTATGGTCAGAGAAATGTGAAGCTAGTTTTGAAGAATTGAAGAAAATGTTAACTTCAGCACTTGTCCTCACCTTACCTTTGGGGAGTGGTGGTTTTGTTATCTATACAGATGCTTCAGGTGTAGGACTTGGATGTGTTTTGATGCAAAATGGGAATGTGATAGCGTGTGGCTCAAGGCAATTGAAGGAACACGAGAAGAAATATGCGACGCACAATTTGGAGTTGGCAGCATTCCTGGCCCCAGTCAAGGAGAACCAGTTCTACCCTTATGCTTACATGAAAGAGGAGAGACCCATCTCCAATCTGACTCTCAAGTCAACCCAGCATGAGCCAGCTTGTTCCTAAAAGCCCAAAATCAAGTCATGCATCATAAGGCGTCTGCAAGCACCTGCTAAGGCCTACAAACCTGTAGTTCGACCCTTCATCTCTACAGGGGCCGAACTCCAAAAATTCAAAGCTTCGCTGCAACAGGCGAAGGACCGGGTTCGCATCCTGTCCTTGCCCAGCTACAAAGAAGACAGGCTCGGCTGCTGCGCCCGAGAGAGCACATCCTTCATTGTCAAAGCCCAGCCAGAGCCGACCGAAGCTCAAATTGCTCATCGTATACGCCGCCGCGC
Organism: Litsea cubeba; assembly: GCA_012931725.1. NCBI lineage: Eukaryota > Viridiplantae > Streptophyta > Magnoliopsida > Laurales > Lauraceae > Litsea > Litsea cubeba. The sequence goes on from CM022944.1 coordinate 57,017,880, forward strand.
GTCGTATCGGCAAAAGAGACTAGAGAAGCAAAGTACCCAGCCTCCTACACTTCAAGTCTCTCCCAAATGGGTCGAAAAAGAAAGACCCAACCAAGTTGTTGCTGTCCATATGGTTGGAAAAACCAGAAGACGCCAAAAGTCAGCATCCAAAATCCATGTCCGACGTCCAATGACCCGCAACGTCTCCAGGACAAGAAGACATTCAGAAGAATCCCCTGCTCCTTCAAGCAAAGCATGGCAGAGTGATCCTTCCTCAAGCTCTTCTTCAAAAAGAATGAGCCACAGCTTAGTCATCAGGACAGTTTCTTCATTCGAATCCCGAAGGATGAACGTCCTGGGTACAAATTCTGAGCCACCACCCCGCAATCCACCTCAAGATGATGCGATCACACGCATCCAGCAGTTGGAACAAGGCCAACAGAGGATTGAAACTCTGATGGAAAACCTTCTCCTCGCCTTCCAAAATCAGGCGAACAATGAACCTCCTCCGAATCATCAAGACGATGAGGTAAATGGAGAAGAAAATAAGTCATGCGCCCTTACCAAAAAGGATGTCGACAGTATCCTCACCAAAGCAAAAGAAGAGGATATACTCAAGGAGCATGGGATCAAGCCACCATATCCCTTGTGGATGGACTTGGTCCCGTTCCCCACAAAATTCAAGCATCCTACTCTCCAAACATATATGGGGAAAGGATTAGCCAGACAGCACGTCATCCACTTCAAGATCCTGATGGGAGCTATCGCAGATCAAGATGCACTCAAGATCCGCCTCTTTGCAAGTACCCTAAAAGGTACGGCCTTCGATTGGTACTCCACTCTGCCGGAGGACTCCATCCAAAATTGGGCCATGCTAGAGACACGCTTCTTGACTCACTTCAAAGGTGAGGATCATCCCGCTACTATGGCTCAGCTGTGCAGCCTAAAACAGGGGGAGAATGAGTCGACATATGACTTCATTCATAAGTGGAAAGCAATGGCATACAAATGCTCTGATGTATTGCGACAAGCGTCGCTAGTCGACATCTGTCGAAACAACATGAGAGCTAGAATCCGCTCCATGATCGTCGGCAACAAATCAAAGAACCTGGGAGAACTCCTAGAAGCTTCCATGGAAGCTGAAACGGTGATTAAAGACCTCAACAGTCAGAAATCATCAAGAAAAGAGCCAACCGCCATTGCAACCTCTAAACCAAAGAAAAAAGAGGTCCTCAATGTGCAGACCAAGTAAGCTCCTCAGCCACCAAAGAAAGCTGAAAACAAAGCTGCTGGTACGAGACTTGAATTCTCTGATGCCTTCAAAGAACGAGTAGAGAAGAAATACCCGTTTGATGAAGATGTTGATGAAATCTTCGGGGCTCTTGTGGCAAACGGCAAGCTCACCTTGCCTGAACCAAAAAGACCGGGTGATGTTGGCAAAACCAACGATCCTCGGTACTGTCCATACCATCAGATGATCTCGCATCCTCTCAATCAATGCTTCGTTGTGAGGGAGAAAATAAACGAGATGTGGAAAAACGGAGTCATCACTTTTGACAAAAAAACTATGGGTCTGCCTCCGTCAACATGGTGACATGTGGACAAACATCAAAATCACCGAAGAAGAAGATCACTACTTCCTTTAAGGTGATAAACTCAATCCAAGTGTCCGAGGAACTGGTTCCTTACCCGACACTAGACGGACAGCCCATATGGGTACATCCCGATCTCCTGGAAGATGAAAATTGGGAGGTCGTGAAAACAAAGCCTACAGCTCAACAGCGAAGGCAGGCTAGGAAATATCTCCTCAAGCTCAAACGGCAAGAGAAGACCTAGCCAAAACAAGAAGTCAAAGAAAAGGCAGAGGCTTCCTCTACCGCTTCACTGGAGGCAACAAAGACATCCCTTCCAGAGACTTCGAAGGGGGTAAGAAAATTCACTCTTAGTGATTTCATGCCACCTCAATTCAAAGAAGCCATGCAAGAGGCATCATACTCTTGCAATTCGGTAGTTGGATTCTCCATTGATGGATACGAGTCCAGTGACACCGATGATGGATTCGAATCCAACTACACAGATGAGTGGGAGGAGTCCCTTGAAACAGGAGAATATCTCTCTGATGATGAATGGGTTCCTGAGACTCATCTAATGCCAGTAATCTGGTATAACCCCCTATAGCCACAAGGATCCTGGTCTGATGATGAAGAAGACCAAGAGGCTATACAAGAAAATGCTGCTGACCCAGCATCTCTCATTGCTCCAGTGGAAATCAACCATGTTGAACCACAAAGAGCTGATGAAGAAGAAGATTTGGCTCCCATGCCTGATCTTGAAGAATATGCAAGGATCTTGCAGTGTCTCGCTCTAAAACAAGAGCAAGACCGCGTCAACGAGCTTCCTTGCAATCCAGAGCCTGAAGTCCATGAAGACCATCAGGAAGAATCATACCTTCACCAATGGTCTCTTCTTTGGCCTTGCTTGATAGGCTTGTTCCTCGGATTCCTAGTTCGGAAAGCTGGAATAGAGCTTGACCCTATAAAAGTCAAAGCCACTCTAGAAATGCCCTCTCCAAGAACCTTGAGAGATCTCAAAGGGCTTCAACGGAGACTGGCCTACATCAGATGGTTTATCTCCAATCTTTCGGGGAAATGCCGTCCATTCTCCCGGTTGATGAAAAAAGGTGTAAACTTTGTCTAGGATGCTGGCTGTGAAGCTGCTTCCTAAGATATCAAGTCATACCTGACAAAACCTCCGATGTTAGCTGCTCCTACCACTGGAAAACCATTCATCTTGTACACAAGAGCCCTTGATCACTCTTTAGGAGCTCTGCTTGCGCAAGAAAATGATCAAAGAAAAGAAGCTGCTCTATATTACCTCAGCCGCATGCTAGTAGGTGCAGAGCATCGCTACTCTCCAGTCGAAAAAGAATGTCTTGCAGTGATGTTCGCCGTACAAAAGTTGCGTCACTACTTACTTTCTAACACAGTCTACCTGGTCTCAAAGGTCAACCTCTTGAAGGTTCTTGTCACAAAGGCAAGTTCTCTCAACGCTCGACTGGCAAAATGGTCCATCCTTCTGTCACAATTTGAAATTAGGTATGTACCACAAAAGGCAATCAAAGGGCAAGCTCTAGCGGACTTCCTCGTAGAGCATCTATTGCCTAAAGATTCTCCGCTCAGAGATGATCTCCCAGACGAACCAGTCTACAATGTGGAGACTTTCTCACAAAGTGCCTCCTGGGACATGTACTTTGACGGTGCAACCATGACAAATGAAAAAAGATAGCTGATCTTGGGAGTTGGCATCCTCTTTGTTAGCCCCGACAAATATATGATTCCACACGCTTTCTCGCTACTGGAACCATGCACAAACAATGCAGCTGAATATCAAGCTCTGATCCTAGGATTGGAACTCGCCATCGAATCCGATATCACCATGCTGGAAGTCTTTGGAGACTCTCAACTGATCATCAACCAGATGAATTAGAAATTTGAAGTCAAGAAGCCTGATTTGCTGCCTTACTACAACAAAGCACAATCGCTTCTGCAAAAGTTTGACATCTGTCACATCACCCACATTCGTAGAGGTGAAAACATATGTACAGATGCCTTGGCTGGACTTGCCGCATCTATGGCGATCCAGGAAGGGGAAAACATGCAAATCACAGTGTGCAAAAGAAGAATCCTTCCTCCTCTTAACACACACCAAGCAGTTGTTGAATGCCACCAAGTGGTTAGAAGTCGAATTTCAATCCTTCAAACTTCAATCAGCGACTGGAGGGATCCGTTCATTGATTACATTATGTTCGGAATCCTACCTGAAGATCCAATAGAACGGGTAAGCATCCAAAGGCGAACCCCAAGCTTTCATTTGGATATTCCTTCAAAAATCCTTTACAGGAAATCCTTCAACGGAGTACTTCTACGCTGCTTGTCACAACAAGAGGCTGAAAAAACACTCAAAGAAGTTCATGCTGGTCTTTGCGGAGCTCATTAGGCCGGTCCCAAGCTCTGTGATCAGATGTAAAGGTTAGGTTATTACTGGCCTACCATGGTAGCTGACGCAATGCAATTTGCTAAGCGCTGCCAACAATGCCAAGTTCATGGAGATTACATTCACATGCCTCCAGAATGGCTACATCCTACAGTGATTTCATGGCCTTTCGAAGCCTGGGGTATGAACATCATAGGTCCTATTTCTCCCCCTTCGAGCAAAGGTCATCGCTTCATCTTCGCAGCTACGGATTATTTCTCCAAGTGGTCAAAAGCATTTGCGCTCAACGAAATGAAGACCTCATCAGTCCTTCAGTTCTTGCGCACCAACATCATTTGTCGTTTCGGCATACCCAAAAGATTCATCCATGATAACAGACCACAATTCCGGGATCATCGATTCTACAGGTTCTGCGATAAATACAAAATTCAAAGCTGTCCTTCGACTCCATACAATCCGGCAGCAAACGGATTAGCAGAAGCTTTCAACACGACACTCTGCAAAATCCTCAAGAAGATGGTCTCTAGTCACAAAAGAGACTGAAGTGACAAAATGTCTGAAGCTTTGTGGGCCTATCGAACCACCGTTCGAGGACCAACCCATAGCACACCATTCTCCTTGGTCTATGGATGCAAAGCTGTCGTACCCTTGGAAGTACAAATTCCTTCCTTGAGGGTATCCTTGCAAAATGACATGACTCAAGAAAGTAATGTCAAATTGCGACTCCATGAGCTGGACAATCTCGATGAGAGACGGCTCGAAGCTCGACAAAGCATTGAACTTTACCAAGCACACATGGCAGGATCTTTCGACAAAAAGGTCAGGCAACGCGCCTACAAAAAGGGTGACTTGGTTCTTGCAGTTAAAAGACCAATGGTCTTCGCTCACAAGTCCAAAGGCAAATTTGAGCCAAAATGGGAGGGACCCTATGTCATCGACAAGGTTTTCTCCAACGGTGCATACGCACTCCTAAATATGGAAGGTGACAGATGTATGCTGCCCATCAACGGCAAGTTCTTAAAGCGGTACTACCCTTGAAGACTTACCCAACTGGGTAAGAGCAATGCCTGTACGGCCAAAATCGGTTTCCAGGTACACACTCGGCAAACCCACTCATTTTAGAATTTTCATGTCAAATGTTGAAATTTCTAAAGATTTAAACAATGCTTACTTTCATCGTTTCATTGTTCAAAAATCCAAGTTTAGGAACCTTACCTAACTTGACCAAAATTCTCAACCCTTGAACCCAAAATTCATGGTTTGAAACAAAATCCGGATTCAGGGATTTCCACCCTAGTCCACCCTACCTTTTACCGCCTAAATGGTTTTAGGTCAAAACTCATGACCTTCGTGTCTTTAAACAAAAAAAACTGGTTTTTCAAAAAACCGCGGGGAAGTGACGCTTAGTCAATACTCGCACAAATCGGAAGCATGTAAACCACGTTCGACACTTCCAAAATAGCAGGGAAGCGACATTTCGTCGATACTTGCAAAATCCAAAACCGTGGAGATGCAACATTTCAGTTGATATCCACAGCCCAAATTTCAAAGGTTCAAAAAAACCTAAAAAACCATGGAGACGTGACATTTCAGTTGATATCCATGACCCAGAGGTTCGACAAAACCACAAATTTAAAAATCATGGGGAAACGACATCAAGTCAGTACCCGCAAAACCAAATTTTTTGAAAAGCAAGGATGCGACATTCCATCGATACTTGTACCCAAATCCGCGAGGATGCGACATTCCAGCTATACTCGCAACCGAATGAGCAAGGATGCGATATTCCATCGATACTTGCAAGAACATTCAGCAGGGAGGCGACTTTTAGTCAATACTTGCATTTTTGAAAACCAAACCGGCTATAAATGCCACAAACCAGCTATAAATGCCACCAAAACAGGCTATAAATGCCACAAACCGGCTATAAATGCCACCAAAACCGGCTATCAATGCCACAAAACAAAACAAAAATGGCTATCAATGCCACAAAACAAAAAATAAAATGGCTTTCAAAAAAAAAAAACCCGGCTATCAATGCCACCAAAGCGGCTATAGATGCCACCAAAACCGGCTATCAATGCCACAAATCGGCTATTAATGCCACAAAAAAAAAGCTGGCTCTCATGCCAAATATCGGCTTCCATGCCATAAACAAAAATCTGGGTTCCATGCCAAAACAATCATTTGACAAAAGATTTTTACAAAATGACAAGCTTTTGATCAAATCTCATTTAGCAATCACTTTCATCACAAAAAGATTTAAGTGAGCGTAGGGAAAAGAAAAAAAAAACATCCCATTTAGCAATCACTTTCATCACAAAAAGATTTAAGTGAGCGTAGGGAAAACAAAAAAAAAAACATCCCATTTAGCAATTGCTTTCATCACGAAAAGATTTAAGTGAGCGTAGGGAAAACAAAAAAAAAACACCCCATTTAGCAATCACTTTCATCACAAAAAGATTTAAGTGAGCGTAGGGAAAACAAAAAAAAACATCCCATTTAGCAATCACTTTCATCACAAAAAGATTTAAGTGAGTGTAGGAAAAAAAAAAGTACCAAAAAAATGCATGCGGTACCAAAAAAAAAAGAAAGTGTTCCCAAGCACTACAAAAAAAAGAGTACCAAAAAAAAATACATGTGGTACCAAAAAAAGGATAGTTTCTGTTACCAAAAAAAAATAAAAAAATAGGAGCTCAACCAAAAATGGTCTCCAGCCAAGATTTCAGCTCCTCAAGCAAACTTTTGGCCTCAGCCGTCAGGGATTCCAAGCACGCTTCTTCAGGAACTTGTCATGAGATGCTGGAGAATACTGCAATCCTTCTTTCACACCGGGAAGCTTATCCCGAGCAGTTCGCCATTGTTTGTTCTCTTGAGACCTCCTTTCAAGAACTCGATCGGCATCTGCAACCCGGCGAATCAGAGCACTTTCCCTGTCACGAGCCTCTGTTATTGCAGCCCACTTAGCAGCAACTTGTGCCTGCAGATGCTCAAGACGTTTCCTGGCCTCATCGACCTCCCTATCAAGGATCTTAAGGTCATGTGTCAGCCCAATGATGGCTAGCTCTTCTAAGTTCTTCTCTCGGACTATCTGCTTCCTGCTTTGTGTAGCCTCATCCAGGTCAGACTTAGCCTTATCAGGAGGATCCAGGAACATCTCCTTGAAGAACTGGTCATCAGCCAAACCCATGGTCTCAAACCACTTGTCACCCAGCGCAATGATCCTATCAACGATCGCCCTGGCACCTCTGACATCCAGACTAGCCTCTTCGGCATCACTGAGAATCTCATGCACATGCTGGATCATGCCAAATCCAGCATCCAAGTGTCCAGCAATGAGAGTCTCAATCCAAGAGCTCAGAACCCGCACCACCACCTTCTTCGCAAAAAGAAGAGATGGCCCAACTGAAGATTCACCCCGCTCCGTCGGTCGGCTGCCCATGTCATGCCCCGTCGGAAGAGGAACAAAAGAACTCTTTCTAGTTGGAGCTGCTGGAGAAGGAATCTCAGCATGAGGTATCTCCTCAACAGTGTCAGAACTGGTCCCAGGAGCCTCTACCTCTAGATCGACCTCTGGCATCCCTTGCTCTGGTTCTGAAAGAAGCAATGGACTCTCCGCTGTCACCTCAAAACCTGCCAAAGAAACACAAAAATATATGAACATGATCCTGTTTGAAAATCATTATCAGGGTTATTACTACAAAATACCTTCTTCGACAACTGGTGGAACACTCTCTTCCTCTATGAACTCATCGGAAGCATCATCAACATTTGCGTCCATCGATGGTTCAAAGTCATCGGAATCCTGTGGCAAGTCAGCTGACAAGAAAAATGCTAGCAAACCAAGTCACAGACAAAAAAAAAGCAAAAGAAGTTATACCAATTGGAGATTCTGGATAGCAAAAGAAGTTATACCAATTGGAGATTCTGGATTCACTCCAGAGTCCCTCGGTTCTTCTTCAGGTGCCCCGACAGAATCTGTCACCACCTCATCGGTTGGAACCTCAGGTATTGCCAAATCTTCCTCTGCTAAAAAAAAAAGAGGAGCAGCAAGGAGAGAAAACAAATCAAGACATTGAAAAATCCCATGAAAAGAAATGGAAAGAGAAAGAGGAAGAATCATACCTTCACCGACGGTCTCTTCTTCTCGACTTCTCTTCTCTGGAGGCTCGTCAGCATTCCCTGGCACCTCCTCATTGATAGTAAGAGGGACTTCCAAGTCAGAAGAGTCCTCATGCAGCCCCTTGCTGCGATGATGACTCCTCTTCCTCTTACTCCTGCGGGCTTGCTTCTTAGAGGAACCTGCCCCGCTGTCAGAGTCAGGTCTCCCACTTGACTCCTCACTGGATGGTCTACCCTTATCAGTAGACTCCACGGAAGCTTGCCTCTGTGCCGCTTGCATCCAAGCATCAAGTTCGGCTTCCTCCTGTTCTAGCTGCTCTAAAGCCTCATCAGGTATTTCTCGAACAGCTTCAGAACCAATGACGCCCTGGTCACCGAGAAAGCCTATCTTGTGCTTCTCTCCAGAAAGGAAGGCCTAAACTTCCTCTCGCCGGACGCCATCCGACTTTCCAAGGCCCTTTCCAGATGCCAGCTTCACAGCAAGCTCCTTTTTGGAAAGCCCCCGATATGCCGAAAAGCTCTCCGCAAACCACTTCGCAAAGCCAGCAGTCCGGGAAGTTGACAACACAGGATAAGAGATCATGGCTGTAGTGTCTTCAGCACTATAGAAAGCCCATGCATTTCTCCCATCCTGTGAACTTCCAAAGCGTTTCACCATGCTTGAAGGCGCTCCAACAACGCCTTGAGAAAAGCCCAACTGCAAAGCAAAGCGAGAGGGTACATACGGCTGGATGTCGACGAAAAGATGTCTGCGGCACACCATCGTGCCGACACGTATGCTGAAAAGTCACTCCTTCTCTACGTTCGTCAAGGAGTAATGCCTTCCCGACCCCGCCCTGGTAGAGTCTCGGGAGGCACCAAAATCAAAAGCCTTCTTCCGCAACTCCGGAGATAGCTTCACTGAAGACTGCCCCATCTCGACGTCCCTGAACCGTCGGATCCTCATGCGGGCAAACAAAAGTGATTCGGACACGGCTTTGCCCTTAGCCAGCCGAATCATCAGAGGATCATCATCCTGTGCAGCACCCAGCTGCTGGAAGCCAGGACAATGGTACACATACCATGAATAAAAGATGTGGGCTGAAAATACCCTGTCCATGGGAAGCCCAAGCCGAACAAAAAAAGCAACAGCCTGTAGTTCGGTATACAGGTAGGAGTAAAGAGCTGGCACCAAAGCAAGCTGCTCTCCAAATGCCATCTGACAAGTCGGAAAAATACAATGCGGCCTGATGTGCGTTCCATCTCCTTCAGCAAAAATAGCCTCACCAAGCCAATAAGTGAGGTAAACAGCGAGATCTCTCCACAGTGCAATGTCAGGACATATGGCGTTTGTACTCGCACAAAAATCTCTCAACTCTTCTTGCATAGCAAAGATCTTCTTCGAACTTGGATCCTGAGCCCTGGCTTCCTGGGTTGAACTATCAGAAGACTCCCTGCTATCAAAAAAGTTAGGGAACGAAGAGCTAGAACTCTTCTAACTGCTGGATCTAACTTTCAAACCCTCCTTCTCCTTCAAAAGTTCATAGAAGGCGACAAGCTGAAAGTACAGAAGCCTGAACTCCTCAGACTGCTCCTCAAGGACGCTGTCGATCGGCATAAACTCCTCATAGAGTTTGCCAAGGATGGGCAATCCAGTAATGACGCTCAGCTCCTTCAAAGAGAAACCAATTTCACCATTCGTCACAACGAAGGTATTGGTTTGTGGAAGGAATGACTCCAACATAGCCATGAAGGCCTCGTCGGAAAAGATCACGGTCTCCCTAAAGGCGCAGACCGCACCCGGCTTCCTTCAAAACGGCGCCACCAATCAGCAGGAAGCGATTAGTCCACGACTTCCACTCGGAGTCAGCACTGAAACGGCCACGAAGTCGAAAAGGCTTCACCCAACTGCTGCCGTCACCACTGAAAATGCCAAGGCCCACCGGTCCCAAATCGACCGACGGATAATCAGAGCCTTGGTAGCCACTGGCCGGCATCAAAATGTCCATGTCAGCAGGTGACTTCTCCACGTATCCAGGAGAACCGCCAACAAAAACCCCGGTCTTGATTACATTTGTCCCATTCACCCAGCTTGGAGGATCTTCCCTCTTAGAGTACATGGGGGCAATGCTCATGATCGAGACGGTGCGATCAAATGTCGACCAGGTAGCAACAGTCTTCTTCTCACCATCTGTTGTGAAAGAGAACTGAAAACATCTCCTCTGGTATGTCATGTCATCAGGGACGGCATCACCAAAAAAGAAGGTAGGTGTCACGTCCCCCGAACCCGATTAAAGAAATAACCGGATCCGGAGAGTGAATTTTATGACTAATTAAAATTTTTGTCCTTTGGGCCCAAGGATCGTAGTCCGCGGTGAGGATTTAATATTTCAAAACCTCAAACCTCATGTGGTACAATAAATATAGAGTCCAAACAACTCCAGACATATGGAATCTCAAGCAATGAAAATGAATCTCATTAAATTAAAGTTTGCAAGAAGAGTAAACAGAACTAATAAGTTAAGTTAATTATTACATTGGCCATCCCAAAATACCAGGCCAATAAAGAACAAGTCAATGAAAGTAAAGGTCTAACGAGAGAAATAAATGAATAAAAGAATAATCTAATAAAAACCCAATGTATCTCTCTCGTGCTGGAAGTGATGATGTTACTCTACGTCATCGGTACGCCACTCTCGTGCCTCCTCTGCTGGTTGGAGATCCCCTACCTGCTCCTCGTAATAGTACTCACCTGATGTGTCTGCACACCAAGGAACAAAGTCAACGACATGTTGAGCAATAGATATACAAAACATAATAAACACGACATGCATCAAGTGGAGAATAATGACAGGTAAGATCATATGAATACAAGAATATGAGGCTAGGCATAAAGCGAGATTAATAAACAACAGGAACGATAAAAGGAATCCTAGCCATCTAACAATAACCACTATCCATGCAAATGCAAAAACAAGAACAAGCAAGAGGGAGACTCCGATGATGTCCAAAGCCACCTCCCGGGGTACCAGTAACAATCCCCTTGGACCACTGATACCATAGTCCGGCTCCAGTGGGATCCTAGCTCCCTGTCCTGGGAATAGCAGCACGGTCCTAGCCCGCTCCTAGCTATTCAACGCCATGGACACCGTCCTACGCCGACTGCCCACCCCGACAACCGGAGTAACCGATTCGTCATTAAATCCCAAACTGTAGATGGCCATGATATGCAAACAACAACAAAGTGGTTTTGACACAAGAACAACAAGACAAGCAAGTCTGGCTAGTTCCAAGTACAAGACAAGATTCTAGGGATTATCTTCTCCAAAATAATACAAGACAAGCAAGCCACGTGATAATCCCCTTCCATTACTAGCCAGTCATGTTCATCAAACAAGACACGGTTTCCTAAGGTACACTCTAAGTCAAGTCCAAGTCCTATATTCTATAAGAGTTTATGTTTCATAATTGATTACGTGTTTTATGTCAAGAGTGTACAAGGAATGTTATCAGCGGATATAAATCATAAGTCAAGGAAGAATCACAACCCAATCCTAGGCAAGTGGTGTCATCCCTGTATCCCATGTGTCCTAACGGAGTACATGTGGAAATTGGATCAACGATACTTCTAGAAAATTCCTTGGTGTACAATCGTGTTGAGCATCGTTCAACCCAACTCCATATGCATTCAGTTGCATCACGCATGATACACGAATGCCTAGACAACCCATCGAATTCACACCAAGCCACGTGATTCGATTTCAATCTCATTTATGGTCATGTGATAGTAAATTAGGGGTTTTCATCATCTAAGTCCCAAACCTAGGTTTCAGTTTTAGTCCGGAAAAGAATAAGTGAAATGGCCAATTTCGGCTGACCCTCATGATGGTGTCGGTTGACCGACGTGATGGTCTTGGTTGACTGACACGAACTGAGGGTTAACCGACAGAACAGGACCCAATTTTTGCTCGCTGGTTTTGGAACCGACTCGAGCCTCGGTTGACCGAATTAGTCGGCTGACCGACGCTCGAACCGATAGCTGACCGACTGTACAAAATCGGTGTAAAACACACTCTCAGGTTTTCTGACCGAGATGGTGATTGGCTGGCCGAAACCACGCTGTCGTTGACCGACACTGAACCGACGAGTGAACCAACGGTACGGAACTCCTACGGGTTCAGGCCATTTCTGAACTCTTTCCTCCCAATTTCATTTTCTCCATTCCCCAAACCTTTACAAGGCTAAAACCTACATCAAATAGAGCGTCCTGCTCTCCCCATCATCCATTCCATTCATTCCATACACTACATTCTCATCATTTTACAATTTAAAACAAATTAAAGTTATCAATTTATCAATCTCATTCCACAATTCTAACCTAGTATTTATAATCCCCAAATCAATATCAGAAAGGCTTGGAATTAACGGGATATCTATCAGAATCATAACCAGATCAATAAAACAATACAGGCATATAAATTATGAAATGCATATCTACTTGCCTCAACCAAAGCGAAGATTGGAAATGGGTGAAATTTGAGGAGGAGCTTTTCTACCCCAAAATCAACAATCTAACCCGAACAGATACCACCTAGAATGCAAAGGAGAAGAAAGAAAGAAAAAGAATCAAGATCGAACCTACATCTAACCAAAGAAATGTTAAGGTAAAATATGAGATTGTGGGATGTATTACCAAAATGGTACCGGAAGCAAGAGATTGCAAGGATGAACTCTAGCGGATCGGATCTCCGAATGGGGTCTTCTAAGGCTGAGTTCCGGCTTGAGAAAGGAAGAAGAAGATGATGGGCTGTGGTTCTCTCTTTCATTGCAGAGAATAAAACTGGAATTAGGGTTAAACATCGTTTAAGAAGACGATATGAGAGGAAAAGACCGAATTGTCCTTTAAGTGGGTCCGGTGAAAGAATGGACCACTTGAAGGTTAATCGTCGGATCGCGATGAATCAAGAGACAAAAGTCATCAGAACGATGAGACCTTTCCAATGAACCAAAATCACAACGTTTGGAATATTTCGGAAAAACACTCAATTTTCCCTAAATTGCAAACTACCCCCCTGCTATAATCAAACGAACTCGGAATCAAACTTCGCAGATACTATTCTAATGCCAAAAGAAACTCGCTCATGATCTAAACCCACTTAAATATCTAAATACAATTAAATAAAATAATAATAAATTAAACGGGTCAACGGGCCGGGTTCTGGGCCCAACTGACCCAGTAAGGTCACAGACCTTACAGTAGGCTTGGGTAAAACACTCTGATCTTCCATCACCCATGGACGACTGCTTACCATGATCGTATAAAAATCCACTCCCTTGAGAGCGATCAGTCGCTGCCTCATCCCATCTCTGTTGAGGGAGTCGCACTCTTCCAGATTTCTCTCAACATACTGGACCTTCTCCCAGGCCTGCTGAATGGCCGGATTAGAAGATCTAGCAGATCGACGTGGTATGCTTGTAGCAGGCTCTTTACCCTTGTTCGTTCTGGAAGAACCACCTACAAAGGATGGAAAGGAAAAAGATCAAACATCAAAATGATAGAATTTCGCTAAAAAAAAATCTGGCAAAATTTTGACATGATACCGGGGTAATTCCGAAGAAAATGAAGTATCCCGAAAGAAATAGAAAGCTTGAAGATGGGCTCAACATTGCTGCGAGCTCCGAAACTCCAAACTTTCGAAACCTCAAAGTCTCCGCAAAATCAGGAAGGGCTCAACATCACTGTGAGCTCTAAATTTCCAAATTTGCAAAAACTTTCAGGTATGATATCATATCATGCTACAAATTTATAAAGAATGCATGCATGAACATCTAGGTTTGCCAAAAAAAATGGGGGGGGGGGGGGGCATTATCATGATGAGCAAAAGAAAAAGGAAAAAAAAGAAACTTTCTCGAAAAAAAAAGAGAGAAAGAAAACAAAAAAAAAAGAAAAAGGGGCTGGCCCAAAGGCCACGTGGCCGTACGGCCAGATCCGTACGGATCTGGCCGTACGGCCCACAAAAGAAAAAAAAAAGAAGAAAGCATAAAAAAAAACATGTAAAAAAAAAGCAAACACGTGGAAAAGAAAAAAAAAAGAGAAAAGAAAACAAAGAAACAAAAAAAAAGAAAGAACTTTTTTCCTACAATGGGGTTTTCTTGAAAAATGGAACTTACTTGAAGCCATTGATGGAGAAGAAGAAGAAAAGTCTTGAAGATCTTGAAGAAGAAGAACTCTTGGTCTTGAAGCCCTCTTGGGATTGTTGCAAAAGAAAGCAATAAGTGCAAGAGATCCAACCTCCTCCTTGCTTTTATAGAAGAGAGCAAACCAAAGAAGCAAAGAAGAAAGAGGTAAGTGTTACTAATTAGTAACCTTACCAAAAGAAAGAAATTAGAAAGATTCTTTCCCAAAAGAAAGATATCTTGAGGGATTCTCTCCCAAAAAGAAATCAATAAGAGATTTTCACCCAAAAGATAGGATCAATGAAAGATTCTTTCCCAAAGGAAGATATCTTGAGATATTCTCTCCCAAAATAAAGGGAATGTGAGATTCTCTCCAAGTAAAGATATTCTTAGATATTCTCTATCCAAAGGAGATATTTTTGGATATTCTTTATAAAAATGACACCATATTAGGTCTAAGCCATTTCAAAAGCTTAAGGTCCCATGGGTTAGCCCATATGAGCCAGGTTTGACCACCTAGGCACTTAAAAAAAAAAATTGGGCTTTTCGTCAAAGAGAAATCCCTCTTACCAAGAGCATACAAAAATGGTTCCATAGCTCTTTTGAGTTGATTCGACCATACGAAAGAGAATTCCAAGCCCCGTCAGCTTCCAAAAATCAAACCATCTAGCCTCATCTACCAAATTAAGCCAAAATCTTGAAATTGACATTCTGCAAAAATCCAAACCAAATCTTGGTCCCCTAACTTGCCACATACAGCTTGCTAGGTCACAAGACCAAAACCTGATCCCCTAACTTACCACATACAGCCTGTTAGATCACAAGATCAAAACCAAAATTGATCCCCTAACATTCCACATACAGCTTGTTGGGTCACACGGTCAAAACTGGCATGGACCGTTGGCGCCAAACTGGCATGGACCGTTCAAGGTCACCTCGGTCTGTGGTCAATCAGCTTACAAACTTGAGAACATGGATGGTAAACAATTGCCACGACCTTGGAACGCGACGCACCTCAAGAAGTTCTATTTTTGAATTGTAATTGATTTTTGAAGAGCAATAAAAGCACTCTGTTCCTTGTCTCCCTCAATTCTCTCCAGAACATAGAACTCGCCAACAGCGCCAAAGGGACTATACGTCTCGGATCTCCATTTCGTGCTATGTGAGCACCTCGGCCCTCGTGCCAGGTTGCCAGTGCGCCCCTGGCGACGAGCCAGTGGGTCTTCTCCATTTCGTGCTGTGTGAGCACCTCGGCACTCGTGCCAGGTTACCGGCGCGCCCCTGGCGACGAGCCAGTGGGTCTTCTCCATTTCGTGCTATGTGAGCACCTCGGCACTCGTGCCAGGTTGCCGGTGCGCCCCTGGCGACAAGCCAGTGGGTCTTCTCCATTTCGTGCTGTGTGAGCACCTCGACACTTCATGCAGGTTGCCGGCGCGCCCCTGGCGACGAGCCAGTGGGTCTTCTCCATTTCGTGCTGTGTGAGCATCTCGGCACTCATGCTAGGTTACCGGCGCGCCCCTGGCGACGAGCCAGTGGGTCTTCTCCATTTTGTGCTGTGTGAGCACCTTGGCACCCATGCTAGGTTGCCGGCGCGCCCCTGGCGACGAGCCAGTGGGTCTTCTCCATTTCATGCTACATGAGCACCTCGGCACTCATGCCAGGTTGCCGATACGCCCATTGCATTTCTAGCGATGAGGCAGCGATCCCCATGTTTTGATCCGAGACCAGCCTAAGGGCAGCTCGGCACCTATCCCTACCGAGTTCTAATACATCTCGTTTGTTTCTGTCCAAGCCTGGTCAGTAAACTGAGCGACAATATGTACTCATACGTTCGGGGCATGCAAATCAAATTCTCTAGCCGGGCTCACATACTTATGCAAAATATTTGAAAAGCAAAAACATGCATGACAAGGAAAGTGATCCCGATATTAGCCAAAGAAAACTTCAGTTGTATTGAATCTCCATTCATTACATAAAGCAACCAAGGGGTACAATTGAAAAGCAGGAACTAGAAAAATACTTAAAAAATGAAGGCAATTAAAAATCTCCATGAACAGAACCGACAGGACTTGCCCGAGGTCACGCAGGATCAGAGGTATGAGGAGTGGCAGCAGCGCTGATGTTGATCCCGGCCTGATCAGCGTGTGATTCTTCGACAGCCGCCTCACCAGCAGGGACAATGACAGGAGGAGCAAGGTTTGGCACCGGAGTTGGGTACGGGGGCGGATCCCTGAAGGACGGGTGGCTTTCCGAAATCCCTGCCTCCTTCAAAGCGGAACACCATCCCTTCGCCCAGACTTTATCCCTCACGACAAGAACCCTGGCCTTATAGTGAGCCGTCATTTGTGCTTTGGTGTCCTCAAAGACAGCATCACACTCTGACCCGAGTTTAGCCTCGGCCTCGTCTGCCCTTTTTTATTCAGCCTGGAGCTTGGCCTCGAAGTCATCCTTCAGCCTCTCCAGAGAGGCCTCGAGCTCGGCCACCTTTCTCTTTGCGGTCTCTGTCTCACCCCTCACCTGTACAACCCCTGCCCTAAACTCATCTTCGGCCTTCGCCAGCTTCTAGGTGACAGCTTCCAGAGATTCCTCGAGGTTGTTCTTCTCCACGTCCAATTCGGCGATCGCAGGGCCATGCCTCCTGAGCCTGTCCGCGACGACCATGGACTTCTGCACCGTCTGTCAAAGAAACAAGGCATTCAGAGAAAAATCGCCGAGCTAAACACTTGGAATAAATTAAAAGTTTCGACGAACTCACCGCAAAGCACGACTGTAACAGCGACCAAACTAGCTTCGAGTCACTATGCCCCTCTAGCTGAGCCATGTCATGGGGCAGGGCGCAGGCCCGCCCGAGCGTCTCGAGAACGAGGGGATCGGGCTTTCGGAGAACGAGATCTTTACTCGACATCGGTCTACCCGATTCGAGCAAGAAGCTCGGCTCCCACGGATCCGACCCGGCAGATTGAGATGTTGTGGCCGAGCTGGGACCTACTTCATCCTGGGCCTTTTATTCGACTGACCTTCTCTCCGTCCGACCTCGGCTGAAGGCGACCGAGCCTCTGGTCTTGCAGGCTGGACATGAATGGATTCAGAGACAGAGGCCCCAACTCCGACAACCGTGGCCACCAAAGATCCGGGGGCAGGGACCTCGACGACATCTAGGTTCGTGGGCACAGAAGAGGCCTGAGGTTCTTCAGCCCCAAGCGCCAAAATCTCAAGGTCCTCAAACGACAAGCACCTAGCATGCCGTATATTTGAGCTCGGCGAAGGAGACCGGGGTGTCCGACGCACCCCCTTCTTCCGTAAAGGGGCCTCGGGCAACCTTGGGGCGGAAGTAGAAGCCTCAGCGCCAAACGTTACTCTATGATCGGTGCCGATCTCAACCTATGAAGGCTCTCCCCGTTCGACAGGAGCCTCGGGAGTAGTCTGTTCTCCCCCAACCTCAGGGTTAGCTCTTTCCAGATTTTCTCCGCCGACCGGCTCGACCGTCCCCCTGATGTAGCCGCGGTACTACAGCTTGTACCCCAGCAGCGACCAGGCCGCCCTACAGTTAAAGCCTTTGTAGTCCCTGACTTTTCGAAGCCAGACCTCATTCCTCTGCCAAATGAACTGAGCAGCCTGTCTTCTATTCCCAGCAGCTGCACCACAAACAGAAGCATCAGTTCAGCAAGACAAAGAAAAAGAGAAAAAAAAATAGGGGGGTTAAAAACATATCAAATCAAAAAAGGATATGGCATTTACTTGGAACAGTCCCGAAGTGGCGGGGAATCCTATAGGCTTTATCTGTTTCGGTTCTGCTGAACTCTCAGTTACCCGATTCGTACAAGAGATCATCCCCGGCGTACTTATTCGAGTCCTCCAAGTATCGGATAAAGCCTTGCTGGTACGGCTTAGCTCGGAGATAATAGGCATCTCCGAGCTTGCATGTGTCATAAACATCCTCAATATCGAAGACGCCGAGGTCGATGTGCAGAACCTCATTCAACTTGGCTGTGCCCATTATGATCTTGAAAATGTTGGGCAACAGCTGGCAGGGGCAGAGGCACCACTAGCTGAGACACCTCCTCAGGCGAGGGTGAAGGGGAAAACGAACCCCACCTTTAATCACAGCCTCCAGCGGGAAAGGCATCTAGCCTCTTGAAAATCACGGAGGTTGATACCATTGGGATCAGCCGCCCTAAGACGGACGTTGGCAGGGATTTTATACGTTAACCTAAGTGCCTCGATTGCCGCCTCATTCTCCAGCCAATGACTGTGATACCCATTTCTACCGAAACAGAGGCTAGAAGCAGAATGAACCCTAAACCCGCAGAAAAAGGCAAAGGAGAAAGAACTTACGAAGACGAAACTGAGATTCAAACCGACGGAGGCTAGATCTCGGTAGCACTTTTCTTCTTAGATGAATCTCTCCTGCAGCGTTCTCTTCCTCTCCAGCGCAAGGCAACAATAGGGAAGAAGTGAACCCTAGCCTCTCATATTTATATTGGGGGGAAGGGCGCCCTTTTCAAAAACCCTAGGGACGCACGTGCCGGACGCCCCCTAGGGCCCCGTGCGCGTCATTTCATTGAATGGATGCGTCCCTGATCAACAGCGCACGCCTCCTAGATGCGATTGGATAACCAACCTTGGTGACACGTGGTGCCGTCGGTAAATCTTCTACATTAATTAGCTAGCATAATTTATTACCTCGGGCAAGCACAGCGACTACAGATGGAGACCAAACGTTAGCGGTCGAAACCTAGATGAACTCGGCTCCAGAAGGATCTCTCGTTTTGTAGCTCCCGACCTCACGTAGCTGGCAAACTCCATGAAGTCAGAAGCTAGTGGGCAATTGTGTGGGGATGTCTCCTAAAGTACTGGGATTATATTAATCACGGTGTTAGTATCGGCTATTCACGCCTTGACCTCGGCAAACGTTACCTAGGCGCTATCCGAGACCGAGACCGTTTCTGGTCTCAGACGCCCCTGATCCCGGCACCGAATCCTCACTTCGGTCACCCGACCTCGGCACAAAATCTTCACCTCGACCACTCAGCTCGACACCAGAGCCAGACTGCTAGCCAAGATGGATGCTGACGGCTGTACTTTCACGGATATCCAGCTGAGTCTGACAAAGCCATCTTGGCTGCCCCTCACCCCTGATAGAGCGGCATCCAGCGGCTACGTCCCATTAGGGTATGGCTCCAGGCCAGGCCCGATGGGACTAGGCCCAAAAGTCAGACAGGGTAAGGCCCGATTAGAACAGCATTTAATGCATAATAGGCTGATCGGACTGCCATTTAATGTATAGTGGGCTGACGTGACAACACCCCTGGGAGCGCTAAGACGTCATCATGAGTCCCACCATGCAACACTAGCTTCCTCCTTTATAAATAGAGGAATAATCTCCATCCCAGGTATGCACAATCATAACCTAAGAGTTGTTACTCTGTCTCTCTTCTCCCTCATCTCCATCCTACTGCTTAGTTCCCATACTGACTTAGGCATCGGAGAGCCTTGTGCTGCCTACAGCCAGGGTCCTCTGACTTTTTCGTTTTCTCCCCTTTCAGGTTTCCAGGCCACTTTCCATCTTCAAAGGAGCATCTAGCTCTCCATAATCCTCATTACAAAGTCCGTAATATTTAGGCACTTACATGGTGTTTGTAGGGGGAATGTGGACTTGGAGACCCCCTTTTGGGTGCTATTGTAATTGGGTGCTAACCCAACTTAAAATAAATATAGTTGTGCATCCAGATTACCCCAAATCATTGTTTAGGCATCTAGCAAGTTTGTATGTATAATTAAATAATGGCAGTGGTATTTGTCAGATTTGGGAATGTGTACTCCGAGACCCTGTTTTGGGTGCTAATCTGTTATTTCATTCTAATGTATACAATGCCCACATGTAGATTTGTTTAAGTATTTTCTCAAATAGGTATAGTGCACCAGAAAGCATAAATGTTTATGACTTATGTGTGGGGATATTTCCCGAAGTACTGAGGTTATGCTAACTCCAGCGCTTATGCCCATTAATCGCACTCTGACCTCGGTAAGCACCGCTGGTGTGCCACCCGAACTCAAGACCGCCTCCGGTCTCGGGCACCCCGATCTCAATACAAAGCGTCCACTTCGGCTACTCAGCTCGGTACCAGGGCCAGGCCCCTAGCCGAGACGGGCGGCAACGGCTATACTTTCAGGAGTATCCAACTGGAACTGACAAAGCCACCCTGGCCGCCCTTTATCCCTGACATCATGGCCCCCAACCAAGCCCGATGGGCTAGGCCCAAAAGTCAGCTGGGGTAAGGTCCGATTAGACCAGCATTTAATGCATTGTGGGCTGATCGGACCCTCATTTAATATATTGTGGGCTGATCGGACCCTCATTTAATGAATGGTGGGCTGATATGATTGTTGGAAATAGGGTGGGCCTCTAGGATAGGTTTCAAAAACTTTTGACCCACTTGACGCAGCAGAAGGCTATAAAACCCTGTCCAAGATTCAAGTCCTCAATCTCGGCCATCATGATCAGTAAGACAATCTATCTAAAGGATAGAGCCAGCAACATATAAGCTACAAATAAATCTACAACATGCAAGGAAGTAGATTATACATTTGGAGCTCGGTTGTGCTCTAATGGAGAAGTTGCGTCTTTCTTTGATGATGAAACGCTTTCACAATCGAATAGGGATCTCCAAGACCTCTTGATCTTCCATGCTATGACCCGTATCAGATTCTCCTTTTTCTCAAGAAGATGGTGGGATCTCCAAGAGAAAACTACTAGGAACTCTAGGGAGGAACTAGAAAGAGAACTAGAATAGGGAAAGAGAGGAAAAACTCGAGCAACACTTGCTCTAGGGGCCTTGGGCGTGAATCCCAATGCAAGAATAGATGCTTGGAGTCTAGCCCTCTTCTCCTCTATTTATAGCTTTTGCAAGTTGCCTCCTCTTTACTAATTACAATAGAAGAATTAATTAGTAACTTACCATATCATAATTAGAAGTCTCACTTCAAATATGATTAGTAACTTTTCAATTCCTTTCTAATTAAAATAGAAGTCTCACTTCTACTAAAATTAGTAAGTCTACTATTACCACTATTAGAAGTCTCACTTCAAATAGAAATAGTAACTTTCCTTATAGAGTTCAACTAAAATTAGATACTTTCTAATAATTGGGCTAGCGTGGGGACCACTAGAGATTCCTTAGAAAGCTGGCTCCAATTGGGACTCGCGACCCCACATCTCATGTGTAATCCGGGCACACAGTTAATTGCAAATAACTCCGCTATATAAATGCAATTGAACTCCAGTCTTAGGAATATTACATAGAAGACCCTAAACTTCCACATTACCACAAGTAGACCCCTCTATCAATATCCATGGATCAATTGAACCTGTCTTCCAAACTAAATCCATATCTTATTATCCTTGAGCCCCAATTAATTATAATGACCATGGGTACCTTTCCAATTAACTCTTAATCGGAATGGGTGCGCACTTACCAATGATGAATCCATTAATTGGCATAAGGGGATATTAGAGATAGATTCCATCTTGACCATTGAATGTTCCCACAGCTCTACTACCACGTACCCAAATCACCGAGGTGTTGACCTACAGCTGGCCTCACTCATTGGTGACTCAAAGCAAATGAATAGATAGAAACTTGAGTTCATTAATGTCTCAAGATTGAGAGCCTATTGCTAGGGAATTATGAGAGCAGACCTTAAAGTAAAGACAATGTTTATAAGGTGCTTCTCATGGTCCTTCAATACATCCAATGTACCAGCACTATGATCCAGAATCTTCCATTCTGATGAACGAGACAAATCACACTATCTTATAGTGATCAAAATGCTGCAACCTTGTCAGTATGAGATGTCCTGTCTCATCATTGGTTGTGAAGATATTTAAGTATAAGATTTGTCACACATGTCTCCTGTATGTGGATCTCATCCATACACATGTGTTACATCTAATATACTTGTGGACCCCGGTTCATCGCATGAACCATCATGTCATTCGTATTGGTTATGTGCAAGTATATAATAAATCAACATTCATCTCATGAAAGGAAAGCATGAATATATCAATAAATAAAGAATTTAATCAATTTATTATATCATCTACTAGATTGAGTCCATAAAACTGACAATCTCCCACTTGGGCTCAATGCCAGTTAGAGTTGCATCTCATGCACATCCCTTTTACATATAGCTCAAAGACTTTGGTAGCCAAAGGCTTAGTAAAGGGATCTACCAGATTGTCTGTGGAGGCTATCTTGGTGATCGTACATCACCTCTCTGCACAATCTATCTGACCATGTATAACTTCCTCTGTACATGCTTTTTGGCTCTTGGGTTATTTGGACTTAGTGACTGCCCTGCTGTCATCACAGTAAACTATGATCGGCTGTCCTACCAAAAATACCACTCCAGGTTCCATAAGGAATCTTTTGAGTCAATCTGCTACCTTCGCTACTTCTCAAGCTGCTACAACATAAGCACATACCCAGAAGTTGATTTCCTGGAATCCTGATCTGACTAAAAGTCAGTATCTATGTAATCGACTGGAATCAACTCATCACTGCTATAACTCAACATGTGATCTTTAGTCCTTCTCAAGTATTCGAGAACACATCTTACAACAGTCAATGATAAAGACCTGGGTTAGACTGATATTTGCTGACTAGGCTTATTGCGTGATAGATATCCGGTCTAGTAAAAAGCATAGCTTACCGTACAAGAACCTTATCTTTGTACACATCATTGGGATAAGCCTATTATCCTATTTTTTCGATCTCAATGGAAATTGATTCCTAGGATGTACCTAGCTTTTCCAAAGTCCTTTATTATCAAAAGCCTTAGCCAACCAAAACTTTTACTGTTGACGATATCCCTATATCACTCCATAGGAGAAGAATGTCGTCGACATATAATACCAGAAAAACTACCCTGCCTTCTTGACTTTTCATGTACACACATGACTTATCCGGATACTGACAAAAATCAAGTGATTTGATTTCCTTTGTCAATACGGATGTTCCTGTTTCGGGATATCTACTTGAATCCATAAATGGACTTATGCAGCCTGCAAACTCTTCGCACTTGGTTATTAGCTATAGAACCATCTGGTTACATCATATAGATGTTTTCCTCAAGATTGTCGTCGTGAGACGCTGTCTTGACATCCATTTGCCAAATCTCGTCACCGAGATGAACCGCAATGGATAAGAGTACCCAGATGGAACTCTTCCATCTGGCTTTCTTTTTCTTTTGTAGACTCACTTGCACCCAATAGGTTTGCTATTGGCAGGCAAGTCCACAAGTATCCAGACCTGATTAGAGTACAAAGACTCCACCTCAGCTTTCATAGCATCTAACCAACGTCCCAAAACTATGTCATTAACTGCTTTATCATAGTTACAGGGATCTTGTTCCGGTTCCTCCGGGATTGCCTCGTAAGACTTTCCCAAAACCAAGAACTTGTCAAGGGTCCCGACAATACTCCCACTACGATAAGGCATTGGTGTAACTACTGGGTCAAGTATGGGCGGATTTTCTTAAAGTTTGGTTATTCTTGGATTTGGAATTGATTTCTCTTGAATTTCCTCCAAGATAACCATTTCTAAAGATTTCCAGTTAATCTTATAATCTCCCTCCAGAAAACCGCATTGGTGCTGCCAAGCACTTTCTGCTCTCTGGGATTGTAGAGCAACCAATCATTTAGTTCCTTTTGGGATAGAATATAAACATATATACTTCTGACTTCGATTCCAACTAATCCGTCTTATCCTTCAACACGTGTGCCGGACAACTCTTAAAACGTTGTAGACTAGGCTTTCACCCTGTCCATAACTCCTTGGGAGTCTCAAGTATAGACTTAGATGGAATGAGGTTTAGTATATATATTTCAGTTTCCATATCCCAAAATATAGGTAATCAGTAGAAAATCAATCATAGACTTGATCATATCTAAAAGAGTCTTGTTCATTCTTTCTACTACTCCGTTCTGTTGAGGCAAACCAGGAGCAGACTACTGGGATCAAATCCCATTTTCTTATAAGTATCCCATAAAATTAGCGGAGAGATATTCGCCTCATCGATCTCATCGAAGAGTATTTATACTTTTACCTAATTGCTTTTCCGCTTCCGCTCGAAACTCTTTGAACTATTCAAAAAATCTCGGACTTGCGGTGCATAAGGTATATGTATCCATATCTCGAGTAATCATCGGTGAAAGTGATGAAATACCCGTATCAATCTCTCGTTCTAATATTATGGGTCCATACACATCAGTAAACACTAACTCCAATAAATCTTTGGCCCTTCTGCCCTTAGATGAATAAGGGTCTTTTGATCATTTTACCTTTCAGACAGGATTTGCAGACAGGCATTGAATCTACCATCAATGAAGGCAAGATACCATCTTTCACTAGCCTGTCAATCCTGTTTAGGTTCATATGACCTAATCTCTTGGGTGCCAAAGGTTTGTTAGATTAGATGAAGGTGACTACCTCTTTAATGATGGTCTATTATTAACATCAGTGTCATGCATCTCATACATTGTGGGAGTCAACAAATAAAAGCCATTGATTACCTTGTCAGAATATATAAGAGTACTGCTCCTCTTTAAGACGATTTAATTACCAAAAGTAACTAAATAACTCTTATTCATCATACTAGAAATTAAAATTCTGTCTTAAAACGATACATATAATGTATCTGACAAAATCAACTTAATATCTGAAAATAACTAAGTTACTACTCCTACTGACACTGCTTCTGCCTTGGCTTCTGATCCCAGGTTAATACTGATTTCCGCGTCATTAATCCTCCTGATTACCTGTAACTCCTACAACATATTACTGATGTAATTAGTTGCACCGAAGTCTACAAACCAAGATTCTGAAGTACTAGTTGAAAAACTATCTTCAGAAATAAATGACTCAATCATACCTGAGGTCTTTTCCTTTGACCGAAATCGTGGACAATTCCTCCTCCAATGTCCTTTCATACCACAGTGGAAACACTTTCCCTTTGCTCCCGTACCCTTGACCTTGGCCACACCACTAGTGGAACCATACTCCACCTTAGGACCTTTGATGACTGATTTCTTCTTGCTATCCCGGTCTTTGCCTTTCGGCTTAGACTTAGCAAATGACTTTTCTGTCATGAGGGCAGTTGGTCTTTTCTTCATGATTTCCTCAAACACTACCAGCTGGCGAGACAGCTCAGCTATGGTCAATGTTTGAATGATTCTGGTAGTGATTGAATTGTTGGAAATAGGGTGGGCCTCTAGAATAGGTTTCAAAAACTTTTGACCCACTTGACGCAGGGATCAACTTTCCACAAGGCTATAAGACCCAATCCAAGATCTATGTCCTCAATCTCAGTCATCATGATCAGTAAATACAATCTATTTAGAAGATAGAAACAGCAACTAACAAGCATCCATAATAATCTACAACATGCAAGGAAGTGGATTATACCTTTGTAGCTCGGTTGTGCTCTAATGGAGGAGTTGCGTCTTTCTTTGATGATGAAACGCTTTCACTAATCAAATAGGGATCTCCAAGACCTCTTGATCTTCCACGCTATGACCCGTATCAGATTCTCCTTTTCTCAAGAAGATGGTGGGATCTCCAAGAGAAAACTACTAGGAACTCTAGGGAGGAACTAGAAGGAAAACTAGAAGAGGGAAGAGGAGAAGAGCATGTGCAACTATTGCACTAAAGGGCCTTGGGCGTGAATCCCTAGGTGGTTGTATGCATGGGACGTCCAAGCCTTGCAATCCTCTATTTATAACTTTTGCAAGTTGTCTCTTCTTTACTAATTATAATAGAAGTCTTACTTCCATTAATTAGTAACTTACCATATCATAATTAGAAGTCTCACTTCAAATATGATTAGTAACTTTCCAATTCCTTTCTAATTAAAATAGAAGTCTCACTTCTACTAAAATTAGTAAGTCTACTATTACCACTATTAGAAGTCTCACTTCAAATAGAAATAGTAACTTTCCTTTTAGAGTTCAACTAGAATTAGATACTTTCTAATAATTGGGCTAGCGTGGGGACCACTAGGGATTCCTTAGAAAGCTGGCTCCAACTGGGACACGCGACCCCACAACTCATGTGTAATCCGGGCCCACAGTTAATTGCAAATAACTCCACTATATAAATGCAATTGAACTCCAGTCTTAGGAATATTACATAAAAGACCCTAAACTTCCACATTACCACAAGTAGACCCCTCTATCAATATCCATGGATCAATTGGACCTGTCTTCCAAAATAGATCCATATCTTATTATCCTTGAGCCCCAATTAATTATAATGACCATGGGTACCTTTCCAATTAACTCTTAATCGGAATGGGTGCGCACTTACCAATGATGAATCCATTAATTGGCATAAGGGGATATTAGAGATAGATTCCATCTTGACCATTGAATGTTCCCACAGCTCTACTACCATGTACCCAAATCACCGAGGTGTTGACCTACAGTTGGCCTCACTCATTGGTGACTCAAAGCAAATGAATAGATAGAAACTTGAGTTCATTAATGTCTCAGGATTGAGAGCCTATTGCTAGGGAATTATGAGAGCAGACCTTAAAATAAAGACAGTGTTTATAAGGTGCTTCTCATGGTCCTTCAATACATCCAATGTACCAGCACTATGATCCAGAATCTTCCATTCTGATGATCGAGACAAATCACACTATCTCATAGTGATCAAAGTACTGCAACCTTATCAGTATGAGATGTCCAGTCTCATCACTGGTTGTGAATATATTTTAAGTATAAGATTTGTCACACATGTCTCCCGTATGTGGATCTCATCCATACACATGTGTTACATCTAATATACTTGTGGACCCCGGTTCATCTCATGAACCATCATGTCATTCGTATTGGTTATGTGCAAGTATATAATAAATCACCATTCATCTCATGAAAGGAAAGCATGAATATATGAATAAATAAAGAATTTAATCAATTTATTATATCATCTACTGGATTGAGTCCATAAAACTAACAATCTCCCACTTGGGCTCAATGCCAGTTAGAGTTGCATCTCATGCACATCCCTTTTACATATAGCTCAAAGACTTTGGTAGTCAAAGGCTTAGTAAATGGATCTACTAGATTGTCTACAGAGGCTATCTTGGTGATCGTACATCACCTCTTTGCACAATCTATCTGACCATGTATAATTTCCTCTGTACATACTTTTTGGCTCTTGGGTTATTTGGACTTAATGACTGCCCTACTGTCATCACAGTAAACTGTGATTGGCTGTCCTGCCAAAAATACCACTCCAAGTTCCATAAGGAATCTTTTGAGTCAATCTGCTACCTTAGCTACTTCTCAAGCTGCTACAACATAAGCACATACCCAGAAGTTGATTTCCTGGAATCCTGATCTGACTAGAAGTCAGTATCTATGTAACCGACTGGAATCAACTCATCACTGCTATAACTCAACATGTGATCTCTAGTCCTTCTCAAGTATTCGAGAACACATCGTACAGCAGTCAATGTTAAAGACCTGGGCTAGACTTTATATCTGCTGACTAGGCGTACTGCGTGATAGATATCCGGTCTAGTACAAAGCATAGGTTACCGTACCAGAACCTTATCTATGTACACATCATTGGATTAAGCCTATCATCCTATTTTTCCAGTCACCTCTGGAAATTGATTCCTAGGATGTACCTGGCTTTTCCAAAGTCCTTTATTATCAAAAGTCTTAGCCAACCAAAACTTTTACTGTTGACGCTATCCCTATGTCACTCCATGGGAGAAGGATATCGTCGACATATAATACCAGAAAAACTACCCTGCGTTCTTGACTTTTCATTTACACATGACTTATCCGGATTCTGACAAAAATCAAGTGACTTGATTTCCTTGTCAAAATGGATGTTCATGTTTCGGGATACCTGCATGAATCCATAAATGGACTTATGCAGCCTGCAAACTCTTCGCACTTGGTTATTAGCTATAGAACCATCTGGTTACATCATATAGATGTTTTCCTCAAGATTGCCGTCGTGAGACGCTGTCTTGATATCCATTTGCCAAATCTCGTTACCGAGATGAACCGCAATAGATAAGAGTATCCGGATGGAACTCTTCCATCTCGCTCTCATTTTCTTTTGTAGACTCACTTGCACCCAATAGGTTTGCTATTGGCAGGCAAGCCCACAAGTATCCAGACCTGATTAGAGTACAAAGACTCCACCTCAGCTTTCATAGCATCTAACCAACGTCCCAAAACTATGTCATTAACGGCTTTATCATAGTTATAGGGATCTTGTTCCGGTTACACCGGGATTGCATTGTAAGACTTTCCCTAGACCGAGAACTTGTCAAGGGTCCTGACAATACTCCCACTATGACAAGGCACTGGTGTAACTACTGGGTCAATTATGGGCGGTTTTTCTCAAAGTTTGGTTATTCTCGGATTTGGAATTGTTCTTTCTTGAATTTCTTCCATGATAACCATTTCTAAAGATTTCCAGTTAATCTTATAATCTCCCTCCAGAAAACCGCATTGGTGCTATGAAGCACCTTTTGCTCTCTGGGATTATAGAGCAACCAACCTTTAGTTCCTTTTTGGGATAGAATATAAACATATATACTTCCGACTTCGATTCCAACTAATCCGTCTTATCCTTCAGCACGTGTGCCAGACAACCCTGAAAACGTTGTAGACTAGGCTTTCGCCCTGTCCATAACTCCCTGGGAGTCTCAAGTATAGACTTAGATGGAATGAGGTTTAGTATATATATTTCAGTTTCCATATCCCAAAATATAGGTAATCCTAGAAACTCAATCATAGACTTGATCATATCTAAAAGAGTCTTGTTCCTTCTTTTTACTATTCCACTCTGTTGAGGCAAACCAGGAGCAGACTACTGGGATCAAATCCCATTTACTGATAAGTATCCCATAAACTTAGCGGAGAGATATTCGCCTCATCGATCTCATCGAAGAGTATTTATACTTTTACCTAATTGCTTTTCCGCTTCCGCTCGAAACTCTTTGAACTATTCAAAAATCTCGGACTTGCGGTGCATAAGGTATATGTATCCATATCTCGAGTAATCATCGGTGAAAGTGATAAAATACTCGTATCAATCTCTCACTCTAATATTATGAGTCCATACACATCAGTAAACACTAACTCCAATAAATCTTTGGCTCGACTGCCCTTAGATGAATAAGGGTCTTTTGGTCATTTTGCCTTCCAGACAGGATTTGCAGATAGGCATTGATTCTACCACCAATGAAGGCAAGATACCATCTTTCACTAGCCTGTCAATCCTGTTTAGGTTTATATGACCTAGCCTCTTAGGTGCCAAAGTTTGTTGGATTAGATGAAGGTGACTACCTCTTTAATGATGGTCTATTATTAGCATCAGCTTCATGTATCTCATACATTGTGGGAGTTAACAAATAAAAGCCATTGATTACCTTGTCAGAATATATAAGAGTACCGCTCCTCTTTAAGACGATTTAATTACCAAAAGTAACTGAATAACTCTTATTCATCATACTAGAAATTAAAATTCCGTCTTAAAGCGGTACATATAATGTATCTGACAAAATCAACTTAATATCTGAAAATAACTAAGTTACTACTCCTACTGACACTGCTTCTGCCTTGGCTTCCGATCCCAGGTTAACACTGATTTCCCCGTCATTAATCCTCCTGATTACCTGTAACTCCTACAACATATTACTGATGTAATTAGTTGCACCGAAGTCTACAAACCAAGATTCTGAAGTACTAGTTGTAAAACTAACTTCAGAAACAAATGACTCAATCATACCTGAGGTCTTTTCCTTTGACAGAAATCGTGGACAATTCCTCCTCCAATGTCCTGTCATACCACAGTGGAAACACTTTCCTTTTGCTCCCGTACCCTTGACCTTGGCCACACCACTAGTGGAACCATACTCCACCTTAGGACCTTTGATGACTGATTTCTTCTTGCTATCCCGGTCTTTGCCTTTCGGTTTAGACTTAGCAAATGACTTTTCTGTCATGAGGGCAGTTGGTCTTTTCTTCATGATTTCCTCAAACACTACCAGCTGGCGAGACAGCTCAGCTATGGTCATTTCCAATTTACTATAATTGATCTTGAAATGTTTGAATGAGTCTGGTAGTGATTGAATGATCATGTCGATCTGCGTTTCTGTATCAAACGTAGTCCCTATTACATCTAACTCATTCAATGCCAACTTCATTTGTAACAAATGTTTTTGTACTGGGGTTCCCTCGGCCATCTTTGTCTCCATCAGCACTTTTAGAGCTGCCTGCCTAGCAGGCCTAACCTGGTCTGCAAACATCTCCTCTAAGTTCGATATAATATCGTGTGCTGACTTATAAGATTGATGTTGTTCTTGCAAAACAGTAGACATGGATGCCTGAATAAAACATCTGGCTATCTCATTGTTTTTGGTCCACTTGGTGTAAAAGTTTTTCACAATCTGTGGTGCATCAGGCTCAGGCTCAGGAAGGGGGGGTATTAGAAGGACATATTTGCAACTTGAAGATGTCAAGATAATATCCAGGTTCCTTTTCCAGTCTACATAATTGGATCCCATCAACTTGTTCTGGTTGAGGATGGTCGCAAGTGGATTGAAAGTATTCGAATTCATGCTGTATAAATAAAAGCACATAACCATACATTCAATGAAAGAATATAAATGACATTAGGGTTTAGTATTCTACCAAATTCATGTGGGAATCCTCATAAGCACTGAATTTAGAATACATCGGAATCCCAATCCCTTAGGGCATGCCTCCTTGGGGAGTGCAAATGTCCTTGGATTGGTGCGGATCAAAGTTTGTTAAAATTAGAATTAAGACTAACTATCCATGATCCCCATCATTCATTATCATCTAGGTATCTCATACCAAATAATGTATGACTCCCGATTATCTTTGGTTTCTAAAATACATGAGGCAAATCCTTGGGGATACTACATCATTATTTTAGTTAAGTGTGACCCACCAACTAATATTGCATGACAACCGCGATGGGCAGCTCCTCCTTGGGGAGTGAACCCCCACCACGTCTCATCAATACTATCCATAGGAGATCCATATCTAGTAACCAGATAAATAAAAGCCCTCCGTGGGGGAACGGCCACTCTCTTGGTGGCGCGAGGCTAATACTTTCCTTACAATGGACCTATGGTGGAAAACCATGGGGATTAAATGCCCCGCTCCCACTTAATATTTTAGAATTGAGGATTTCCTTTTAAGGTATTAGGGCCCACATATATAAATATATGAATCATCAAATCATCTCATGATGTGATTTAATATTGGTTCCAAGTCAAGTTATTTTAAGGAAAGACCAGTTTCTTAAATTAGTGTTGCCAATGTGTCCATCTCATGGGTCATCGACACTAATTAGAACTCTTTCCAAAAATTAATTTGATTTGACCAATATTAGTAACTTGCTATGTTTGGATCAGATTTGGAAACATTCTAAATAAAGCATTCAACTATAAATAGAAAACGCTAAAATTAGAAACTAGTCCTCTCCTCCACATGGCCCAAGCGGAATAGACTTCTTGGACTTCTAGACTTTCCAAAATTTTGGAATTCCTCAAACACTTTGGGAAACTCCAAAACACCTTTGGTAATCTTCAAACTCTTTGATTAGGAGTCCAACTTCACTTTCCTTCTTATTCTCGGACATCGCCAGAATTTACAAATTTAGAAAATTACATAAATTCCTATGTCTCTACGATGAGACTTACATGATAATCTATTAATGGAAATAAAAAGGCTCATAGGGAATTTCACCATGCCTTGCCCTAAACTGGGAAAACAAGGAAACCATGATGCCCTTTACAACTTGCCAAAAATAAACATTCAACCATAAAAGAAAGTTAAAGACTTGTGGGCCATATGGAGAGGACATGATAACCTGCATGTTAGTATCTCATACTAGTAAAGCAACTCACAAAGTCGGGTTACCAAACAATAATGGAAAGACAGGATGCCAAATATTGCCACTACTATGATTCATGCCCCCTACGCAGAGGGGGTCCGGGGGTATCCCCCGGCGGGGTTCGAGCTGCCTGACGGAAATCTGCAAGTTGGGTTTTTGTATTTCGTGTCCAACCATCTCCAAAACTCTTCTGAAGATTTCCAATGGCTTCCTACCATCATTCCATCATTGTTAAACCCTTATGTGACTATCCAAACATGGAGTTACTAATTCTCCAAGCAAAACCATCAAACTGATCCGTACATAGCCCTTGATCTATCCTCTTTGCATCTCATGTAAAGATTAGATCAAGCTTACTGATCTAACATGATAAGAGATGAGGTAAGGCTCTGATACCAATTGTTGGAAATAGGGTGGGCCTCTAGAATAGGTTTCAAAAACTTTTGACCCACTTGACGCAGGGATCAACTTTCCACAAGGCTATAAGACCCAATCCAAGATCTATGTCCTCAATCTCAGTCATCATGATCAGTAAATACAATCTATTTAGAAGATAGAAACAACAACTAACAAGCATCCATAATAATCTACAACATGCAAGGAAGTGGATTATACCTTTGTAGCTCGGTTGTGCTCTAATGGAGGAGTTGCGTCTTTCTTTGATGATGAAACGCTTTCACTAATCAAATAGGGATCTCCAAGACCTCTTGATCTTCCACGCTATGACCCGTATCAGATTCTCCTTTTCTCAAGAAGATGGTGGGATCTCCAAGAGAAAACTACTAGGAACTCTAGGGAGGAACTAGAAGGAAAACTAGAAGAGGGAAGAGGAGAAGAGCATGTGCAACTATTGCACTAAAGGGCCTTGGGCGTGAATCCCTAGGTGGTTGTATGCATGGGACGTCCAAGCCTTGCAATCCTCTATTTATAACTTTTGCAAGTTGTCTCTTCTTTACTAATTATAATAGAAGTCTTGCTTCCATTAATTAGTAACTTACCATATCATAATTAGAAGTCTCACTTCAAATATGATTAGTAACTTTCCAATTCCTTTCTAATTAAAATAGAAGTCTCACTTCTACTAAAATTAGTAAGTCTACTATTACCACTATTAGAAGTCTCACTTCAAATAGAAATAGTAACTTTCCTTTTAGAGTTCAACTAGAATTAGATACTTTCTAATAATTGGGCTAGCGTGGGGACCACTAGGGATTCCTTAGAAAGCTGGCTCCAACTGGGACACGCGACCCCACAACTCATGTGTAATCCGGGCCCACAGTTAATTGCAAATAACTCCACTATATAAATGCAATTGAACTCCAGTCTTAGGAATATTACATAGAAGACCCTAAACTTCCACATTACCACAAGTAGACCCCTCTATCAATATCCATGGATCAATTGGACCTGTCTTCCAAAATAGATCCATATCTTATTATCCTTGAGCCCCAATTAATTATAATGATCAATAGTACCTTTCCAATTAACTCTTAATCGGAATGGGTGCGCACTTACCAATGATAAATCCATTAATTGGCACAAGGGGATATTAGAGATAGATTCCTTCTTGACCATTGAATGTTCCCACAGCTCTACTACCATGTACCCAAATCACCGAGGTGTTGACCTACAGTTGGCCTCACTCATTGGTGACTCAAAGCAAATGAATAGATAGAAACTTGAGTTCATTAATGTCTCAGGATTGAGAGCCTACTGCTAGGGAATTATGAGAGCAGACCTTAAAATAAAGACAGTGTTTATAAGGTGCTTCTCATGGTCCTTCAATACATCCAATGTACCAGTACTATGATCCATAATCTTCCATTCTGATGATCGAGACAAATCACACTATCTCATAGTGATCAAAGTACTGCAACCTTATCAGTATGAGATGTCCAGTCTCATCACTGGTTGTGAATATATTTTAAGTATAAGATTTGTCACACATGTCTCCCGTATGTGGATCTCATCCATACACATGTGTTACATCTAATATACTTGTGGACCCCGGTTCATCTCATGAACCATCATGTCATTCGTATTGGTTATGTGCAAGTATATAATAAATCACCATTCATCTCATGAAAGGAAAGCATGAATATATGAATAAATAAAGAATTTAATCAATTTATTATATCATCTACTGGATTGAGTCCATAAAACTAACATGAATGATCATGTCGATCTGCGTTTCTGTATCAAACGTAGTCCCCAGTACATCTAACTCATTCAATGCCAACTTCATTTGTAACAAATGTTTTTGTACTGGGGTTCCCTCAGCCATCTTTGTCTCCATCAGCACTTTTATAGCCGCCTGCCTAGCAGGCCTGACCTGGTCTGCAAACATCTCCTTTAAGTTCGATATAATATCGTATGCTGACTTATAGGATTGATGTTGTTCTTGCAAAACAGTAGACATGGATGCCTAAATAAAACATCTGGCCTTCTCATTGTCATTGGTCCACTTGGTGTAAAAGTTTTTCACAATCTGTGGTGCATCAGGCTCAGGCTCAGGAAGGGAGGGTATAATAAGGACATATTTGCATTTTGAAGCTGTCAAGATAATATCCAGGTTCCTTTTCCAGTCTACATAATTGGATCCCATCAACTAGTTCTGGTTGAGGATGGTCGCAAGTGGATTGAAAGTATTCGTATTCATGCTGTATAAATTAAAGCACATAACCATACATTCAATGAAAGAATATAAATGACATTAGGGTTTAGTATTCTACCAAATTAGTGTTACCAATGTGTCCATCTCATGGGACATCAACACTAATTAGAACTCTTTCCAAAAATTAATTTGATTTGACCAATATTAGTAACTTGCTATGTTTGGATCAGATTTGGAAACATTCTAAATAAAGCAATCAACTATAAATAGAAAACGCTAAAATTAGAAAGTAGTCCTCTCCTCCACATGGCCTAAGCGGAATAGACTTCTTGGACTTCTAGACTTTCCAAAAATTTGGAATTCTTCAAAATCTTTGGGAAACTCCAAAACACCTTTGGTAATCTTCAAACTCTTTGATTAGGAGTCCAGCTTCACTTTCCTTCTTCGTCTCAGACATCGCCAGAATTTACAAATTTAGAAATTACATAAATTCCTATGTCTCTACGATGAGACTTACATGATAATCTATTAATGGAAATAAAAGGCTCATAGGAAATTTCACCATGCCTTGCCCTAAACCGGGAAAACAAGGAAACCATGATGCCCTTTACAACTTGCCAAAAATAAATATTCAACCATAAAAGAAAGTAAAAAGACTTGTGGGCCATATGGAGAGAACATGATAACCTGCATGTTAGTATCTCATACTAGCAAAGCAACTCACAAAACCGGGTTACCAAACAACAATGGAAAAACAGGATGCCAAATATTGCCACTACTATGATTGATGCCCCTACGCAGAGGGGGTCCGGGGGTGTCCCCCGGCAGGGGTCGAGCTGCCCGGTCAGCTCGCGAGGGCCCAGGGGGCAGCGCCCCCGAAATAAAAATAAAAACTGCGATCTGCTATGTCAGTCTGTTCGGTCGACCTACTAGAGGGTTCGGTCGACCGGCCTGAGTGTCTTCGGTCGACCTACCAGAGGGCTCGGTCGACCTACCTGACGGAAATCTGCAAGTTAGGTTTTTCTATTTCGTATCCAACCATCTCCAGAACTCTTCTGAAGAATTCCAATGGTTTCCTACCATCATTCCATCATTGTTAAACCCTTTTGTGACTATCCAAACATGGATTTACTAATTATCCAAGCAAAACCATCAAAACTGATCCGTACATAGCCCTTGATCTATCCTCTTCGCATCTCATGCAAAGATTAGATCAAGCTTACTGATCTAACATGATTAGAGATGAGGTAAGGCTCTGATACCAATTGTTGGAAATAGGGTGGGCCTATATGATAGGTTTCAAAAACTTTTGACCCACTTGACGCAGGGATCAACTATCCAGAAGGCTATAAAACCCAGTCCAAGATTCAAGTCCTCAATCTCGGCCATCATGATCAGTAAGACAATCTATCTAAAGGATAGAACCAGCAACATATAAGCTACAAATAAATCTACAACATGCAAGGAAGTAGATTATACCTTTGGAGCTCGGTTGTGCTCTAATGGAGAAGTTGCGTCTTTCTTTGATGATGAAACGCTTTCACAATCAAATAGGGATCTCCAAGACCTCTTGATCTTCCACGCTATGACCCGTATCAGATTCTCCTTTTTCTCAAGAAGATGGTGGGATCTCCAAGAGAAAACTACTAGGAACTCTAGGGAGGAACTAGAAAGAGAACTAGAATACGGAGAGAGAGGAAAAACTCGAGCAACACTTGCTCTAGGGGCCTTGGGCGTGAATCCTAATGCAAGAATAGATGCTTGGACGTCCAGCCCTCTTCTCCTCTATTTATAGCTTTTGCAAGTTGCCTCCTCTTTACTAATTACAATAGAAGAATTAATTAGTAACTTACCATATCATAATTAGAAGTCTCATTTCAAATATGATTAGTAACTTTCCAATTCCTTTCTAATTAAAATAGAAGTCTCACTTCTACTAAAATTAGTAAGTCTACTATTACCACTATTAGAAGTCTCACTTCAAATAAAAATAGTAACTTTCCTTTTAGAGTTCAACTAGAATTAGATACTTTCTAAAAATTGGGCTAGCGTGGGGACCACTAGGGATTCCTTAGAAAGTTGGCTCCAACTAGGACTCGCGACCCCACATCTCATGTGTAATCCGGACCCACAGTTAATTGCAAATAACTCCACTATATAAATGCAATTGAACTCCAGTCTTAGGAATATTACATAGAAGACCCTAAACTTCCACATAACCACAAGTAGACCCCTCTATCAATATCCATGGATCAATTGGACCTGTCTTCCAAATGAGATCCATATCTTATTATCCTTGAGCCCCAATTAATTATAATGATCATGGGTACCTTTCCAATTAACTCTTAATCGGAATGGGTGCGCACTTACCAATGATGAATCCATTAATTGGCACAAAGGGATATTAGAGATAGATTCCATCTTGACCATTGAATGTTCCCACAGCTCTACTGCCATGTACCCAAATCACCAAGGTGTTGACCTACAGTTGCCCTCACTCATTGGTGACTCAAAGCAAATGAATAGATAGAAACTTGAGTTCATTAATGTCTCAGATTTGAGAGCCTATTGCTAGGGAATTATGAGAGCAGACCTTAAAGTAAAGACAGTGTTTATAAGGTGCTTCTCATGGTCCTTCAATACATCCAATGTACCAGCACTATAATCCAGAATCTTCCATTCTGATGATCGAGACAAATCACACTATCTTATAGTGATCAAAGTGCTGCAACTTTGTCAGTATGAGATGTCCAGTCTCATCACTGGTTGTGAAGATATTTAAATATAAGATTTGTCACACATGTCTCCTGTATGTGGATCTCATCCATACACATGTGTTACATCTAATATACTTGTGGACCTCGGTTCATCTCATGAACCATCATGTCATTCATATTGGTTATGTGCAAGTATATAATAAATCACCATTCATCTCATGAAAGGAAAGCATGAATATATCAATAAATAAAGAATTTAATCAATTTATTATATCATCTACTAGATTGAGTCCATAAAACTAAAAATGACGACACCCCTAGGCATGCTAGGACGTCATGATGATGCCCCTCCATGCAACGTAGGCCTCCTCCTCTATAAAAGGAGGAGCGATCTCCATTACAGGTATGCACACCCCAAACCAGAAAACTGTTATTCTGTCTCTCTTCTCCCTCATCTCTATCCTATTGCTCAGACCATTCACTGACTGAGGCATCGGAGAGCCTTGTGCTGCCCACAGCCAGGGTCATTTGACGTCCTCTTCTTCTCCCTTTTTAGGTTCCCAGATCTTCCATTATCTTCGAAAGAGTATCAGACTCAAGATAATCCCCACTATAAAGTCCGTATTATTTTGGCACTTACAATTGGCGCCGTCTGTGGGAAAGTAATAACCCAAACCCAAAACCTTTCCAGTCGCCATGGCTCCAAGAAACAAGAGAGGTGGAGAACATCCAAAGTCCCTTCCTCCAGGGCCACTGGTCCTCCCTGGACCATTGCCTTATGTAACCCATCCAGAAGAGCCCAACACTAGAAGGGAGGCCGCAGAGGTGGAAAGTTACCACACCGAGTCTGCGTCGTCCCCATTGGAGATGGCGAGCCCACCACGGTGAAATGCTCCCATACAGGAGCGTCTTTCAAAGGGCAAGGGCCCAGCGGCGGAGGGGTCACGCCGGTCAAGACGCCAGACAAGCTACGGAGACGACAGAGCCGACCCCACTCAGGCGGTAATCAGGGCTCAAAACCTTGCCCTCCAGGAGAAGGACAACCTGATCCGCCAGCTCAGACGGCAGCTTAGACAGCAGCACCCAGAGCGCGAGGCACAGGTCGGCCCTCGGCCTTCCAAGAGTAGGCCGACCCATCGATCCGAGATCGACCCCAGGCACTACCTCGAGCAGAAGAGGCAGCGCCGGGCTCAGGACGAGGGCTCCAGCAACAGCCATTCAAAAAAGAGGTCAGCCCCTCCCCTCGAGGGCGTAGAAGATGAAGGTGCGAGGCTTGACAGGCTCGTCAAGCAAGCAATCCGGCGCAACATGGAGGCTATTTCCCACAATCTCTTGGATTCGTACGACTCCGGCGACAACGGCTCATCTCCTTTCTCCCAGGAAATCAAGGATTTCCTCCTGCCGAAGAGATTCAACGTCCCGAGGTTCGTCCATTATGACGGCAGCTCGGACCCAGCAGCGCATCTACGACATTTCACCCAGAAGATGTCAGTGTGGGGTGAGGTCGGCCATCTGAACTGCAGAGTTTTCTCGTCAAGCCTGGGAGACCTCCCCCTCAAATGGTTTTGCAGTCTCCTAGAAGGATCGATCTCGAGTTGGCACCAGCTGCGGAACTCCTTCTTGGGGAAGTTCTAAGCCCACCGAGTCATCCCAAAGACAGATGGCGACATGATGGCCCTCAAGATGAGGTGGAACGAGAGCATCACTGAGTTTGCTAAGAGATTCTGGACTGTCTATAGCCAGATCGAGAACTCGAACGATGAGGTGGTGATCATGTCTTTCCAGCACGCCCTGTTGCCGGGCAACGACCTCCGCAAAGAGCTGGTCGGGAGCCCCGTGACCTCGGTAGAAGTGCTAATGGCCAGGGTGAACAAGTACATCGCACATGAGGAAGACGAGGTCAGGGCCAAGGAGAGCTTCGGCGTCTCCAAAGCCACCTCCAAAGGCCAGACCAAGCCCGAAAATCAAGCCGTCCAGCGCGATCGACACCCCTCTGGGAAACCATTTCCCAAGAAGGAGAAGAAGACATTTTAGAGGGAGGAGAGCGATCGATACCGAGCTTCCACCAGAT
This sequence comes from Litsea cubeba, assembly GCA_012931725.1. Taxonomy (NCBI): domain Eukaryota; kingdom Viridiplantae; phylum Streptophyta; class Magnoliopsida; order Laurales; family Lauraceae; genus Litsea; species Litsea cubeba. Next base: position 57,057,489 of record CM022944.1, read on the forward strand.
CGGCAACGGCTTCGTATCACAGCAGGGATGACAGCAGGAAGCCCAGGCCGCGCGTCTACACAGTATTTATGGAGCCGGCCCATAAGATTTTGAACAAGATCAAGGTCCAGCCTTACTTCAGATGGCCGCAGCCTCTGAAGAGCAACCCTGCCAACCAAAACCAGAGCAAGTATTGTGCCTATCACAAGGCAAAGGGGCACGACACTGAGGACTGCTACTCCCTCAAGTCACACCTCGAGAGGCTTGTCATAGATGGACGCCTGAAGGAGTATGTGAAAGACGAGGGGGGGGGGTAAACACCAGCCGAGCTCAGCAACAGGATGATGGAGCCCATTCCAGCGATGAATCAGAGAGACTAATCAGTGTCATCCACCTGGCTCCCACCCCAAAGGGGAGCAACCAGGCCCGTGCCGAGGCCAGGAGGGCCGCGCATGGCAAGCAGGTGATGACTGCCGAGCTCGAGCCAAAGTCAAAGAAAGCTCGAAAGGAGAAGCCCCGGATCTACTTCTCCGAGGAAGACTTGGAAGGAGTCCAGCTTCCCCATAACGATCCGCTGATCGTAACCCTGAAGCTCAAGAACTGCAGAGTCCAGAGGATCCTCGTCGACCCCGGAAGCTCTTCCAAGATCCTTTACTTCGATTGCTTTAGGAGAATGGGCCTCAGAGAGGAAAACCTGGAGGAGGTGCGCACTACCCTGATAGGCTTCAGCGCCAAACCAGTGTACCCGAAGGGGAAGATCACCCTCACGGTCCAGGTCGAAGGCGGCTCCATTACTGCCGATTTCCTCGTGGTGGATGCGTCGTCTCCCTATAATGCTATAATGGGGAGGTCTTGGCTGCACAGCTTGGAAGCAGTACCTTCCTCCCACCACCAGAAGCTCAAATTTCCTTCGGAAGACAAGGACGGCAGAATGAAGGTAGTCACTGTCAGGGGGGATCAGCAGGCGGCCAAGCAGTGTCTTATGGCCGTTGCGCCCGGAGAGAAGGAGCCACAGCAGGTGAATGTGGCCGAGTTGGAAGACGAGCTCGATAAGGTCGGCCGCGACCCCGAAAAGAAGAGAGTTGAGGATCTGACCGAGGTTAGACTCAACCCCACCGATCCCGAGCGCCACTTCCTGATCGGCAGCCAGCTCGCCGAGGAAGAAAAAGCCGAGCTCGTTGATTTGCTACTCAGAAACAAGGAGGTCTTCGCCTGGACCCCCTATGAGATGCCCGGCATTGACCCCGAAGTCATCTGCCACAGGCTCAGTGTGGACCCTCAACACAAACTAGTAGTGCAGAAGTCACGCAGGACGGGGGTATCACAGTCGGAGGCAGTGGTCGAGGAGGTTGAGAAGCTGCTGGAGGCCGGGGCAATCAGAGAAGTCAAGATCCGGAGTGGCTGGCGAACACAGTGGTCGTCAAAAAGAAAATGGAAAAGTGGAGAGTCTGTGTCGACTTCACCGACCTGAACAAGGCCTGTCCCAAAGACAGCTTCCCACTCCCAAAAATCGACCAGCTGATCGACGCCACCACAGGCCATGAAAGGATGAGCTTCCTCGATGCCTATCGAGGCTATCACCAGATACCGATGTACGAGCCTGATGAGGAAAAGACTGCGTTCATAATACCCAGAGGCATTTACTGCTACAAAGTTATGCCCTTTGGACTCAAGAACGCAGGGGCCACCTACCAAAGGGTTGTCACGAAGATGTTCCAGGCGCAGTTAGGCAAGACGGTGGAAGCCTATATTGACGAAATGGTCGTCAAGTCTAAGCAGTCCCAGGACCACCTGGCCGTCCTCAGACAGGTGTTCGACATACTCAGGGGCTTCAAGCTGAAACTCAACGCTTCCAAGTGCGCCTTCGGAGTCGGATCAGGCAAATTCCTTGGAAGCCTGGTCACCAGAAGAGGAATCGAAGCCAATCCAGATCAGATCACGGCGATCCTGGGGATACAGAGTCTGGCGATGACGAAACAGGTCCAGAAGCTCACCGGCATGGCAGCCGCCCTCAACCGTTTCGTCAGCAGGTCATCAGACAAATGCAGGCCCTTCTTTCAACTGCTGAAGAAGAACCTGAAATTCAATTGGACACCAGAATGCGATGAGGCACTGCAAGGGCTCAAAGCTTATCTCTCTTCACCTCCCCTACTCTCGACTCCAAAACAGGGAGAAGTACTCTACCTCTACCTTACAGTCTCGGATCATGCGGTCAGTTCGGTCCTCCTCAGAGAAGTCGACGGACAGCAACTACCAATATATTACACGAGTAAAATCATGATTGATGCCGAGACCAGGTACCTCCCCATGGAGAAGCTCGCGTTGGCACTCGTCAGCACTTCTCACAAGCTCTCCCACTACTTCCAAACTTTCTCCATCATGGTCATCACAGAGTATCCGCTGGGGGCAATCTTCAAAAAGGCCGACTTCTCCGGCCGAATCTCGAAGTGGGCCGTCGAACTAGGGTAGTACGACATTAAGTACCGACCTAGAGCGGCGATCAAAGCCCAAGTTCTAGTGGATTTTATTGTTGAATTCACCTCTCCGAGTTCGGCACCGACCCCGGTCGACGCCGAACTGGGGGGCAGGATGTGTGAGGACGAGACCACTGGGACGGATCAGGAGCAAGAGCAGGCCTAGAACCGATTTCTCACTTCCGCTTGGAAGGTGTTCGTCGATGGATCCTCCACCCCCAAGAGGGCTGGCGCCGGCGTAGTCCTTCAATCTCTAGAGGGACTGGTTATCGAGCAAGCCCTCACCCTCGACTTCAAAGCATCCAATAACGAGGCAGAGTACGAGGCCCTCATAGCTGCGTTGAACAGCGCCAAAATCCTAGGAGCCCAGCAGCTGGTGGTCTTCAGTGATTCACAGTTGGTGATGAGCCAGCTGACCAGAGACTACCAGGCTCGCAACGACAGGATGGTCGCCTACCTAGCGCACGACAGAAAGCTCCTCTCGCAGTTCCAAAAGGTCGAGGTCAAGCGGATCGGAAGAGACTCCAACTCACATGCCGATGCCCTTGCCAGCCTAGCTTCAACGGTTGAGGCTAGGAGGAAAAGAACTATCGAGGTAGGGTCGCTAGAAAAACCAAGCACAGAACTCCCTCCACCTCGGCAGATTTTATGAATCAATCTCAGTCTGAGCTGGATGGACGAAATCATTGCTTTCCTCAGAGATGACCAGCTCCCAAAGGACAAAAATGAAGCTCGGTGAGTCAGGCTCAAAGCAGCTCGATTTTGGTTAAGCTCAGAAGGCAAGCTCTACAGGAAGTCCTTCACCGGCCCCTACCTTCAGTGCGTGCACCCCGACAACGTCGACAACTTCCTCTAGGAGATACAGGAAGGAATCTGCGGAAGTCATATCGGCGGATGGTCGCTGGCATACCGAGCTATCAGCCAGGGTTACTGGTGGCCGTATATGCAGTCAGACGCACAAAAATATGCACAGAAGTGTGAGAAGTGCCAGAAGTTTTCACACTCCCTCCACCAACCAGCCCAGGATCTGAGTCCGCTCTCCAGCACATGGCCTTTCACCCAATGGGGACTGGACATCGTAGGACCTCTCCACCGAGCTCCAGGAAATACGAGGTGGCTGATAGTAGCCACCGATTATTTCACCAAGTGGATAGAAGCAGAGGCCCTCTCCTCCATCACCGAGCACGATTCAAAAAATTTCGTCTGGAGAAACATCGTCACGAGGTTCGGAATCCCACGAACATTGATCTTGGATAACGGGACTCAGTTCGATTCCAAGCTCTTCAAAACCTTCTGCCAGGGGCTCGGCATCAAAAATCATTACTCTGCCCGAGCATATCCCCAGAGTAACGATCAAGCCGAGATCTCCAACAAGGTGATGCTTGATGGACTCAAGAAGCGGCTTGATCAAGCCAAGGGAAGATGGGTTGAAGAACTGCCAAGCGTCCTGTGGGCATACAGGATGACCCCAAGACGCTCCACCTCGGCGACACCCTTCTCCCTCGCCTACGGTATGGAAGCCGTGATTCCACTAGAGATCGGCCTCCCGACCTTGAGGTCAGAACTCTTCGACCAAGGCCATAACGACGTGAACCTAACTCGAGAGCTAGACCTAGCCGATGAGCGCAGGGAAGCGGCAGCCGTTCGTCTGGCCGCCTACTAGCAACCGTTAGCCAGGGCCTATAATCAAAGGGTCAAAGAAAGGAAATTCTCCGTCGGGGAGCTCGTCCTGAAGAAGTTGCTCCCGCAGGACAAAGATCCGAACCACGGCAAGTTGGGGCCAAACTGGCACGGACCATTCAAGGTCACTGAGATCTGTGGTCGATCAGCTTACAAGCTTGAAAGCATGGATGGCAGACCATTGCCACGGCCGTGGAACGCAACGCATCTAAAAAAGTTCTATTTCTGAATTGTAACCGATCTTTGAGAAGCAATAAAAGCACTTTGTTCTTTGTTTCCCGCAATTCTCCCCAGAACATAGAGCTCTCCAACGACGCACCCCTAGCGCCCAGCCAGTGGGTCTTAACAAGTTCGCGTAATGTGCACACCTCGGCACCCTAGCCAGGTTGCCGACGCGCCCCTGGCGCCCAGCCAGTGGGTCTTATCCAATTCGCATTGTGTGCGAACCTCGGCGCCCTAGCCAAGTTGCCGACGTGCCCCTGGCGCCCAGCCAGTGGGTCTTAACAAGTTCACGTTATGTGCGCACCTCGGCGCCCTAGCCAGGTTGCCGACGCGCCCCTGGCGCCCAGCCAGTGCGTCTTATCCAGTTCGCATTGTGTGCGCACCTCGGTGCCCTAGCCAGGTTGCCGACACGCCCCTGGCGCCCAGCCAGTGGGTCTTAACAAGTTCGCGTTATGTGCGCACCTCGGCACCCTAGCCAGGTTGCCGACGCGCCCCTTGCGCCCAGCCAGTGGGTCTCATCCAGTTCGCGCTATATGCACCTCGGCGCCCTAGCCAGGTTGCCAACGCGCCCCTATCAATGAGCCAGTGGGTCCTCTCCAGTTAACGTTGGGCGCACCTCGGCGCTCATGCCAGCCCTCCGACATGCTATCTACCAATGGGTTAGCAATCCTACTAACATGGTCCAGGACCGACCTGGGGGCAGCTCGGCACCTACCCTTACCGAACTCATACACCCGTGCAAAATTTCAGAAAAGCAAAAAAGAATGCAAAAATGCAAAAATATTGTACACAGATCATATGATCAGAAACCTAGTTTTTTATTCATTGCAATTACTTCATTACAAGGATTACAGAAAAGAGAGTAAAATACAGCAAGGAGGCTCGCAGTCCTCTAAAAACAGAAAAAGAAAGGAAGCTTCCAGACTGCTCTTCACTAATCCACTGCTAGGAGACTCTGATCTTCACTGGTACGCAACCCGGAGGCGTCTGGATCTGGTCCTCAGTGCCAGGAGCTCTACAATACCCTATGGTTGGTCAGACCAAAGTTTGCAAACAAGCTCAAGCTCCTGGTCCACTGTCGATGCTTGGATCTCCACAGAGCAAAGTCTGCAACCAACTCCCGGCTACAGAGAATAATCACCTCCCAACCGCATAGGCAAGAGCTGATCTCTCAGCCGCATCGGGGGGAGTTTGTCGTGGACCCGCGTTCAGAGAGCGCGTGGTCCACGGAATCCAGATTCAGAGAGCGCGCAGACCACGACCGCCAGTGATAGCCCCTCCCAGAGGGGGCTGCCTTCAGTGGCAGGGGGTTCGTTCAGGGCAAAGGTTCCTAAACTCCTACAGGACGTAGCTACCAGAATGTCTGGCAGAGGCAGGAGGGTCCTCATCACAGTGAAGAATAAAAGAGAAGAAGGGCCTCTGGTTTAGTTCTTTTTCTCTCCCATGGCGAACTTACCCCACATATTTATAGGGGGAAGGAAGGCTCAGCACTCAAGGAAATTTATGAGGCGAGGTTTCCCACGCCCCGCGTGGAGTGCACGTTTCCTAACAAGTTGAATGGCGGTTCCGATGGCGACGCGTGGAGCCATCCGCTCGTTTTCCTCATCGGCCGTACCACCGCACTTACTGCTATTTATGGTCTTCAGAATACGGAGTATCAGCGCAGATAACTATGAAGACTGTTCGGTACTCTCTCCAACTCAAAACTCACACGTCATGTCACAAAAAAGCGCTCAGCCGGACTCAAAGAACCGAGCTCAAAAACATAGGGAAAGAGAGAAAAGGGAACACAAGTGTACAAGTAAAGAAACTCCGCCTTTCATTAAAACTGAAGGGAATTACATTCAGAAAGAAAAGATAGAAAAATTACAAGAACAGAAAACAAAAAAGCCTTCTCCACGAGCAGAGTCGACAAGCCGCCCCGAGGTCACGCTGGATCAGAGACGCGAGGGATAATAGCAGTTCCAGTATTTGTCCCGACCTGTCCAGCAGCAGTCGCCTCGCCGGCAGAAACAGCGACAGGAGGGGTAGAGCTCGGCGTCGGAAGTGGAAACGGAGGGGTCCTGGAAGGACGGATGATCCTCCGAGACCCCGGTCTTCTTCAGGCCAGCGCACCGCCCTTTTACCTAGGCCTTATCCCTCACAGCGAGGACTCTGACCTTGTAGTGAGTCGTGACCTGCCAAAAGCAGCATCACACTTCGACTCGAGTCTCGCCTCGGCCTCGTCTGCCCTTTTGGATTCGGCCTGAAGCTGAGCCGCGAAGTCGTTTTCCAACTTCGCGATGGAGGCCTCCAGTTCGGCCACCTTTTTCCTCTCCGCCTCGGCTTCGCCCTTCACTTGCTCGAGCCCCGCTACGTACTCTCCTTCGGCCCTTGCTAATTTCTGAGTAACAGCGTCTAGGGCTTCCTCGAGGCCGTTCTCTCCGCGGTCAGCTTGGCAGCATCAACGCTGTACTTGTACAGTCTGTCGGCCGCGACCAGGGACTTCTGCACCGCCTGTTGAAGAAACAAGGCATTCAGTCAAAAACATTCACTGATATTAAACAACTGGGCAAAAAAATATAGAGGTTCAGATGGACTTACTGCAAAGTTCGACTGTATCATCGACAGTATCAGTTTCTGATCGTTGTACCCATCCAATTGAGCCATATCTCGGGGAAGGGCGCAGGCCCGTGCAAGCGCCTCGAGGACAAGGGGATCGATCCTGTGGAGAATGCGATCGTCCATCGTCATCGGCCTCCCCGGTTCGAGCACGAAGCTTGGCTCCCATGGGCATGGGCTAGCAGATGGCGAAGCCGCAGCCGAACTTGGACCTGCCTCGGTTCTCGGCCTTTTTTGCGGCCGACCTTCCTCTTGCCCGACCTCAGCTGGGGGCGAGCGTACCTCCAATTCAGCAGGACTGGAAGGGGCAAGGATCTCTGCCGCTGCCGCGGGAAAAGCTGCCCGAGCCCCCGGAGAAGGAATCTCGAGGGGGTCCGGATCCGTGGGCGCCTGAGGAGCTTGGGCCTCCTCGACTCTAAGTGCCAGAGCTTCGAGGTCCTCAAAGGATAGACGTCGGGCACGCCGCATCTCTGAATTCGGCGAGGGAGATCGGGCAATCTGACGCGACCTGCTTCCTGAGGCCTCGTGTGGCCTCGACCCCGACGAGGAAGCCTGGGCGCAAAGGCCCCCCTTCGGCCCCAGCTCTAGGATTGGCCCGCTTTCGCTCAGCCTCGGGGTCGGCTCCGCCCGAACCTCCTTCTCGGGACAGCTCGGTTGTGCCCCTTATGTACCCACGGTACTTCGGCTGGTACCCGAGCAGCGACCAGGCTGCCCTGCCCTCGTGGCCGTTGTACCACTTAACCCGTCTGAGCCAGGTTTCGTTCCTCGCCCAGATGTGCCGAGCAGCCCGCTTCCTCTCCTTAACAGCTGCATAGCAATCAGATGCATCAGTACAGCGGGGCAAGAAAGGAAAATGCATATTGGAAATACACAAAAAAGTAAGGAATATGGTATTTACTTGGAACGGTCCCGAAGTGGCGAGGAACCTGGTAGGCTCTATCGGTGTCGGCTACACCGAACTCCCAGCTACCCGAGACCTACAGGAGATCGTCCCCGGCGTATTTACTTGAGTCCTCCAGGTAGCGGACGAAGCCTTCCCAACCTAGCTTGGCCCGGAGATAGTAGGAATCTCCAGACCTGCATATGTCGTAAACGTCCTCAATATCGAAGACGCCGAGGTCGATGCCCAGGACCTCGTTCAGCTTGGCCGTGCCCATCACGATCTTGAAGATGTTGGGCAGCAACTGGCAGGGGCAGAGGCACCACTGACTGAGGCACCTCCTAAAAAGGGGATGAAGGGGGAAACGAACCCCACCTTCAGTCACGGCCACCAGAGGGAAAGGCATCCAACCTCCCGAAAAGTCATGGGAGTTGAAACCATTAGGATCAGCCCCCCTGACTCGGACATCGGCGGGGATCTTAAAGGTTGACCTAAAACCCTCAATCGCCGCCTCACTCTCTAACCAGTGGCTATAGATACCCATTTCTACCCAAACCTAAAAGCAGAGAAGAAGCCGTAGACCCAAAATCTACGAAAAGGGTAGAGGAAGGAGGACTACAAAGGCCAAACCAGGGTGCAGGCTAGTGAAGATCTCGGCAGCACTCCTCTTCTCAGGCGAAGTTCTCTCGCAGCAGTTTCGTCTTCTCTGGTTCAAAATGACAACATGGAAAAAGGGAACTGCAATGACCCTATAAATAGGGGAGGGATCCCCTCTTCAGAAGCCATAGAGGCGCATGCCAGATGATCTTTGGGGCTCCGCGCACATCATTTCAAACATTGAATGCGTCCCTGACAAAACAGCGCACGCACCCTCGAGGCGACTGGACAACTAATCAGAAGATGACACGTAGAGCCGTCGATATGTCTCCTATATCGGTTTGCGAGCATCATTTATTACCTCGGTCATTCAAAGCAACTGCGGGTGAAGGCCAAGCGCCAACGGTCGAAACCAAGAGGAACTCTATCCCAGAAGGGTTCCCTGTCATATAGCTCCCAACCTCACTTTGCTGGCGAGCTTCGTAAGGTCAGAAGCTAGGGGGCAATTGTGTGGGGATATTTCCCGAAGTACTGAGGTTATGCTAACTCCAGCGCTTATGCCCATAAATCGCACTCTGACCTCGGTAAGCACCGCTGGTGTGCCACCCGAACTCAAGACCGTCTCCGGTCTTGGGCACCCCGATCTCAATACAAAGCGTCCACTTCGGCTACTCAGCTCGGCACCAGTGCCAGGCCCCTAGCCGAGACGGGCTGCAACGGCTGTACTTTCAGGAGTGTCCAGCTGGAACTGACAAAGCCACCCTGGCCGCCCTTTATCCCTGACAGCGTAGCCCCCAACCAGGCCCGATGGGACTAGGCCCAAAAGTCAGCTGTGGTAAGGTCCGATTAGACCAGCATTTAATGCATTGTGGGCTGATCGGACCCTCATTTAATACATTGTGGGCTGATCGGACCCTCATTTAATAAATGGTTGGCTGATATGACGACACCCCTAGGCATGCTAGGACGTCATGATGATGCCCCTCCATGCAACGTAGGCCTCCTCCTCTATAAAAGGAGGAGCGATCTCCATTACAGGTATGCACACCCCAAATCAGAGAACTGTTATTCTGTCTCTCTTCTCCCTCATCTCTATCCTATTGCTCAGACCATTCACTGACTTAGGCATCGGAGAGCCTTGTGCTGCCCATAGCCAGGTCCTTTGACGTCCTCTTCTTCTCCCTTTTCAGGTTCCCAGATCTTTCATTATCTTCCAAAGAGCATCAGACTCAAGATAATCCCCATTATAAAGTCCGTATTATTTAGGCACTTACAACTTATAAAGATCATATTCACAATAGAAAAAAAGATAAATACCTTGAGACCCGAGGCAGACCACAAATTCGAAGCAGATGCGGCAAAAGCGGGAAGTGTATGTGAGGGAGAGTGATACCTAGGGGTTTCGAGAAGATAAGAGAGTGAGAGGCAAAAAAAAAAAAGATAATGAGGGGTGTAGGTGCAGAAAATGATGACCCACAATAAGAGGGTGCCCTACAGGACTTATCCGTGAAGATGATGGTGTCTGAGATGTCTGGATGCCGTCCGAGAGCCTGAAAAGGAGTAGCAAACAGTCAGAGGACCCTGGCCTGAGCGGCGCAAGGCTCTCCGATGCCAAAGTCAGTGTATGAACTGGAACGATGGAAGGAGAGGAGGAAGAGAGACAGAGTAAGGGCTCTGAGTATGGGATGTGCGTACCTTGCATGGTGTTTTGGGGGTCTATTTATAGAGGTTTGGATCGTATCTCTGAGAGGATATTTGGTGTGGGTCCCATGATCTGACTGGGAAGTCATGATCAGCCCACAAAGTAATAAATGCAGTCTAATCCGGCCCACTCAGCATTTAATGCCAGTCGGGTCAGCCCACATTGCATTAAATGCGTGTCTTGTTGGGCCAGATTGTGTTGGGCGCCTTTGGCGGTAGGAATACCTGCGGATCTTCCCTCGGGCCTTGCCCTGATGTGGCCTCAGCCGCTGGATGCTGCCACGTGGCGATCTGGCGAAGATAGTGGGCGGCTGGACGTCATATCTGTCCCACCAGCTCGTGACCCAATCCCTCCACGTGCCTGATGACGTGGAGGATGAGGGGTCCAAACGAAGGTTCTTTCTTGCCTCGGCTAATGTCCTGGCCTCTTCAGCCGAAGTAGCTTTAGCCGAGGTAGGGTTCCTTACTGAGATGGCATCCGGGCTGGCCTTGCCGAGATGGGATCTCTGCCGAGATGACGCCCGAAGCGGTCCAGTCCGGCGCCTGTGGCCTGGAGGTGTCCGATGTCGGCCAAGGCCTCTGCCCTGGTGGCCGGGATGGGATCGGAGCCACGTGGACGGCACGCGGATGGCACGTGAGGATGTTTAATCCCATCTGATGGATATGGTTAGCTTAATCCTGCAGCTCTGGAAATCTCCCCACACAATTGCCCCTAGCTTCCGAGCTCGCGTAGAACGTCAGTGCCGTGAGGTCGGGAGCTACGAGCCGGGTCTATCTGGGGGAGAGCCTCTCTCGGCCCTGACTCGCTGTCGCTTTGGGTGTTCGAGGTGATAAATGGCGTCCCCTATCCAATGCTGATTGACAGTTCGACGGCTCCACGTGTCGTCTCCTGGCTGGCTGTCTGTCTCCTCGAGGTCGTACGCGCCGTTTCGTCAGGGGCGCAATCAATTTTTGAAATGATTTGCGCGCCGCTTCAGGGAGGCGCAATAATTTCCGAAATGATTCGCGCGAAATCCCAGGAGGGGGGGGCGCCCCTTGGCACGCCCGATTAGGGTTTCTGTAAAAAAGGGGGAACTCTCTGCTATTTATAGGGCAGTTGAGGTCTGTTCCATCCTTCGTTTGCGATTCTGAATCAGAGACGAGCGTCAGAAGAGGGAAGGCTACTGTGAGGGAGCTTCATCCGAGAAGTGGTGCGCTGCTGAGGTTGAGCCTCCTCGCTGTCCAGCGTCTTTGTTCTGCTTCCGTAAGTTCTTTCTGCTCTGCTTCTTCTTCTGCGGGTTTCTCTGCTTTTAGACTGGGATAGGAATGGGGATTTACAACCACTGGTTAGAGAGCGAGGCAGCGATCGAGGGTTTTAGGTCAGCCTTTAGGATCCCTGCTGATGTCCAAGTCAGGGGTGCTGATCCCCATGGCTACAACCCTCGCGCCTTTCTGGGAGGCTGGATGCCTTTTCCGCTGGTGGCTGTGATAGAAGGCGGGGTCCGATTCCCCCTTCATCCGCTTCTCAGGAGATGCCTTAGCCAGTGGCGTCTCTGCCCTTGCCAACTGCTGCCGAATGCCTTCAAGATCGTGATGGGCACGGTCAAGTTGAATGAGGTCCTGGGCATCGACTTCGGCGTCTTCGATCTTGAGGACGTCTATGACATATGCAGGTCCGGGGAATCTTATTATCTCCGGGCTAAGTCAGGCCGAGACGGCTTCGTCCGATACTTGGAGGATTCGAGCAAATATGCCGGGGACGATCTTCTATATGTTTCGGGGAACTGGGAGTTTGGGGAAGCCGACACCGATAGAGGCTACCAGGTCCCCCGCCACTTCGGCACCATCCCAAGTAAACATCCTCCGTTTCTTTTCTTTTTTCATAAGTTTCTTTTTATCCTGCCGTGCTTATGACTCTGACTGCTGCAGCTTTGAAGGAAAGGAGACGGGCAGCCAAATACATCTGGAAGAGGAACGATGCCTGGCTCCGTCTGGTGAAGCGGTACAGTGGTCACGACGGTAGGGCGGCTTGGTCGCTGCTAGGATATGAGCCGAAGTACCGCGGGTATCTGAGGGGCACCGTAGAGCCGATCCCGAGTGAAGGTGCCGGATCCGGGGCTGGTCAGGAGCGGGCCGTTCCGGAGGTCGCAGAGCCCTCGCGGGCGTCGTCTGAAGCTAGGGCAGCGTCTGGAATCCTAGTTTCCTTAGCAGCATCGAGACTACCCCAGGTCTCGGGAAGGGAATCGAGTCAATCTGCCCGATCTCCCTCGCCAGGATCCGGGATGAGGCACACCAGGCGTTTGTCCTTCGAGGATCTCGAGGCCTTGGCGCTTGGAGTGGAGGACGTCCGAGCCCCCGAGGAGCCGGTGGATTCTCCGAGGCGTCCGTCTCCGAGGGCTCGGGTGGCTTCTCCTGCAGAGGTGGCGGAGGTACCCGTGCCCCCTGGCCCTGTTGACCTAGGGGTACGCTCGCCCCCAGCCGAGGTCGAGCAGGAGGAAACTCGGCCGCTGAAGATGCCGAGGACTGATGCGGGCCCTAGCTCGGCCGCTGCCTCGTCGCCGCCGGGGCCGCAGTTATGGGAGCCAGGCTTCATGCTCGGGTCGGGGAGGCCGATGACGGTGGAGGACAGCATTCTTCACAGGATCGATCTCCCGGTCCTCGAGGCCCTTGGGCGAGCCTGTGCCCTTCCCCGGGACATGGAGCGGCTGGATGAGTACAGCGATCAGAAGCTGATTTTGTCGATGCTGCAGTCCAACCTCGTGGTAAATCTTCATTTTCCTTTGCTAAACCCGCAATTTAGCGTCTGGCGCTCTTTGGATCTAACATGTACGTCTTCATTTGACAGGCGGCTCAGAAGTCCATGGCCGTTGCTGATAGGATCTGGAGGTACAGCGCGGACGCTGCCGAGCTGTCCGTGGAGAAGAACGGCCTGCAAGAGTCCCTGGACGCTGTGAGCCAGAAGTTGGCCAAGGTAGAAGAGGAATACGCGGCGAAGCTCGAGCAGGCGAGGGAGGAAGCCGAGGCGGAGCGGACCAAGGTGGCCGAGCTCGAGGTCTCCATCTCGAAGATGGGAGACGATTACGCGGCCCTGCTTCAAACCGAGGCCAAGAGGGCGGATGATGCCGAGGCGAAGCTTGAATCCGAATCCAAGAGGGCGGATGAAGCCGAGGCGAAGCTCGAATCCGAGTGCGACGCTGCATTCGAGGATGCCAAAGTGCAGGTCACCAACCACTACAAGGAAAGGGTTCTTGTGGTGAGGGATAAGGCTTGGGCGAAAGGGTGGCTTGCCGGCATGAAGGAGGTCGGGATCTCGGAGGGCCACCGCTCCTTTCGGGAGCCGCCTCCGTACCCGCTTCCGGTGCCGAACTCTGCCCGTCCATCTGGTGAAGCCTCTGACGCCGCAGCCCGTGCAACTGACCGGTCATGACCTCGGGACTTCGGGATGTTTGCTCTTTTGCTTTGTAATTTGTAATTTCCTTCAATTTGTATTTGCTGGACAATGTAATGATTGAAACTTTAATACAAATGAAGGTTTTCTGAAATACCCGTGCTTTTCTCTTTTAAGCTTGAGTTCTTTGATTGCTTGAGTTCGGTAGAGTGCTCCCTTAAGATCTTTTTTGGTATTTGCGCTGATACTCCGTATCTTGGGTGATCTCCATTGGTATTCGCGCTGATCCTCCGTATCTTAGGTGATCTTGAATAGCAATGAATATGGTGGCGCGGCAGACGAGGGAGTCTGACGGATGTCTCCACGTGGCGCCATGATCTTGAATATCAATGAACATGATGGCGCGGCAGACAAGGGGGTCCGACGGGTGTCTCCACGTGGCGCCGTAGGGTTCGCTGGTCAATAGTCGCGCCTTCCCAACAGCGCGTGGGAGACTTCGCCCCATAACTCCTTTTGGAGTCTGAGCCTCCCTCCATCCTATAAATAGGGGGAACAGGCTCGCCATGGGAGAAGGAAGGAACATAGGAACCATGTCTGAGAGGTGCCTGAGATTACTTGATCCGGGGGAGATCCCTGCGTCGTTGGACGGTTGCCCCCAAGGGGGGAAGGCGGTCGTGGCCTGCGCGCTCTCTGAAGGAACTCCCCGTGGGCCACGCGCTCTCTGAACGCGGGTCCATGGGCACTGGCCCTTGGCCAGACAGAGTGAGGATGCGCTGCGAGGGGACGGTGGCGCATTCTCGTCCAACGCGACCCTGTGCGCCCGTCGTATGGCAGGCGGGATTGGGCCTCGCTGGTCCGGGAGGCTTCTTCAAGCTCTGCCGCTCCTACTGCCACCGAGGGTGTTGCAGAGCCCAGCGGGGTCCAGGGATCGCTCAGAACCTCCAAGAGCCCTCTGCCTGAAGAGTTAGTGACGCCTGAAGAGTCAAGTGAAGATCAGAGTCTCTGTCATTTTATTTTCTGCTTCATTTTCTGTTTTCAGAGGACTGCGATCCTCCTTGCTGTACTCTTCTTTCTGTTATGTATTTCTTGTAACGAAGCAGTTTGCAATGAATGAAAATGCACTTTCTGATTAACCAAGCTGCATACAGTGCTTTCGAGTTCTTTTTCTCATTACTTTACGCTGTTTCGGAATACTTGGATTTGTGTTTGAGCGCTGGCATTGACTTTGGCCAAAAGGGCTGGCTTTGGCCGAGACGAGACGCATTGCGCCGAGATGGACCCATTCCGGCGGAGCGAGTTCGGCAATGGCCTTCTGACGGGTGTATGAACCCGGACTCCAGAGAACTTGTCCTTGGCCGGACCGCCTTGAGGGGTTTATGAACCCAGACTTTAGGAAAGGCTGAGTGTAGGAACTGCAAGCCTCTTACAAGGCATAGAGCCTGTGTGCCCTGAGACACGGAATTTTAGGAAAGGCTGAGTGTAGGAACTCGAAGCCGTTTCCAAGGCGTGGAGCCTGTGTGCCCTGAGACACGGAATTTTAGGAAAGGCTGAGTGTAGGAACTCGAAGCCGTTTCCAAGGCGTGGAGCCTGTGTGCCCTGAGACACGGAATTTTAGGAAAGGCTGAGTGTAGGAACTCGAAGCCGTTTCCAAGGCGTGGAGCCTGTGTGCCCTGAGACACGGAATTTTAGGAAAGGCTGAGTGTATGAACTCGAAGCCGTTTCCAAGGCGTGGAGCCTGTGTGCCCTGAGACACGGGATTTTAGGAAAGGCTGAGTGTATGAACTCGAAGCCGTTTCCAAGGCGTGGAGCCTGTGTGCCCTGAGACACGGAATTTTAGGAAAGGCTGAGTGTAGGAACTCGAAGCCGTTTCCAAGGCGTGGAGCCTGTGTGCCCTGAGACACGGAATTTTAGGAAAGGCTGAGTGTATGAACTCGAAGCCGTTTCCAAGGCGTGGAGCCTGTGTGCCCTGAGACACGGGATTTTAGGAAAGGCTGAGTGTATGAACTCGAAGCCGTTTCCAAGGCGTGGAGCCTGTGTGCCCTGAGACACGGGATTTTAGGAAAGGCTGAGTGTATGAACTCGAAGCCGTTTCCAAGGCGTCGAGCCTGTGTCGCCGGAGTCGACCAGAGATTGATGACAAGGCAAAAGCTGCTTTTTATTGATTCCGAAGTTCGTTACACCTTTAGAAATAAAACTTCTTCAAATGAGATGCATTCCACGGTCTCGGCAATGGCTTGCCATCCAAGTCTTCGAGCTTGTAGGCTGACTTTCCTGCCAGTGAAGCTACTCTGAACGGGCCGTGCCAGTTCGGGGCAAGCTTCCCCTCATTTGGTTCTCTGTCAGCTGGCAGGGTCTTCTTTAAAACGAGCTCCCCCGCGGTGAACCTTCTTTCCTTGACATTCTGATTGTATGCCCTGGCTAACCGCTGCTGGTAGTCGGTTAGTCTCAGGGCTGCTGCTTCACGTCGTTCGTCCGCCAGCTCTAGCTCCATTGCCAGGTTCGCTTCATTCCGACCTTGGTCGACCAGTTCTGTCCTCAGGGTAGGAAGGCCGATTTCTAGGGGAATGACAGCCTCCATCCCGTAGGCCAGAGAGAATGGTGTCGCCGAGGTGGACCTCCTTGGAGTTGTCCTGTACGCCCACAGCACGCTCGGAAGCTCTTCTGTCCATCTGCCCTTTGCCTTGTCCAGTCGCTTCTTGAGGCCGTCCAGGATCACTTTGTTGGAGACTTCTGCCTGACCATTACTCTGTGGATATGCCGGGGTGGAGTAATGGTTTCTGATGCCATGTTCTTGGCAGAAATCTCTGAAGGATTTGGAATCGAACTGAGTCCCGTTATCCGAAATTAGGGTCCGGGGGATGCCGAACCTCGTAAGGATGTTTTTCCAAACGAAGTTCCTGGAGTCCCGGTCGGTGATGGAGGACAACGGCTCAGCCTCTATCCACTTGGTGAAGTAGTCCGTAGCCACTATCAGCCATCTTTTGTTCCCTGGAGCTCGGTGGAGAGGCCCCACAATGTCCAGGCCCCATTGAGCGAAGGGCCACGGACTAGAGAGGGGGCTCAGATCCTGTGCTGGCTGATGAAGCGAGTGGGAGAACTTCTGGCATTTCTCGCATTTTCTGGCGTAGACCTGGGCGTCCTTCTGCATGTAGGGCCACCAGTAACCCTGGCTGATTGCCCTGTAGGCCAATGAGCGGCCTCCTATATGGCTGCCGCAGATTCCTTCATGGATCTCGTACAGGAAGTCGTCCACCTTGGACGGGTGGACGCATTGGAGGTACGGGCCTGTGAAGGACTTCCTGTAGAGTTTGCCTTCTGGAGAGAGCCAAAAGCGGGCTGCCTTGAGCCTGACCTTGTGGGCTTCAGTCTTGTCCTCAGGGAGCTGGTCATCCTTCAGGTAGGCAACGATTGGATCCATCCAGCTGGGGCCGAGGTCAGCACAGAGGACAAGCCGAGATGACTGGAGTTCTAGACTCGACCTTGATACTGACCCGACCTCGATGGTCCTCTTCTTTCCTGCTTCGACAGCGGAGGCCAGGTTTGCAAGCGCATCTGCGTGCGTGTTGGTATCTCGGGAGATCTGCCTGACCTCGGCTTTCTGGAATTGGGAGAGTAGCTTTTTTGCCAGGGCTAAGTAAGCCGCCATCCTGTCGTCCCTGGCCTGGTAGTCTCCAGCGAGCTGGCTAGTTACCAGTTGAGAATCGCTGAAGATTTCCAGGTGCTGGGCTCCGAGGACTCGGGCGCTGTTCAACCCTGCGATCAGTGCTTCGTACTCTGCCTCATTGTTCGTCGCTTTGAAGTCGAGGGTGAAAGCCTGCTCTATGACCAGTCCCTCTGGCGATTGGAGAACTATGCCGGCGCCAGCTCTCTTGGAGGTGGACGACCCGTCAACGAAGATCCTCCATGCCGAGGTGGGAGACTGTTGGATTTCTGTTTCTGCTGGCTCTTGCCCTGTGCCCCCCAGTGCCGTGCCGAGCTGGGTCGGAGCCGGGTTAGGGCAGGCGAATTCGACTATGAAGTCGGCCAGAATCTGGGCTTTGATTGCAGTTCGGGGACGGTACTGTATGTCATACTGCCCCAATTCAACTGCCCACTTTGATATGCGCCCTGAAAAGTCAGCTTTTTTGAACAAGGAGCGGAGTGGGTGCTCCGTGATCACCACAATAGTGTGGGATTGAAAATAATGGGAGAGCTTGCGGGAGGCGGTAACAAGGGCCAACGCAAGCTTCTCCAACAGAAGGTACCTGGTCTCGGCATCGAGCAGGGTCTTGCTCGTGTAATAGATCGGCTTTTGAACTCCCTCATCCTCCCTGATGAGGACGGAGCTTACTGCGTGATCCGAGACCGCTAGGTATAGATACAGAATCTCCCCCCGAGTCGGGGTGGAGAGTAGTGGGGGTGACATCAAATAAGTTTTGAGTGCGGCCAATGCCTGGTCGCACTCGGGGGTCCATTGGAACTTAAAATTTTTCCTCAAAAGCTGGAAAAAAGGCCTGCACTTATCTGATGAGCGGCTGATGAAGCGATTGAGTGCGGCGGCCATTCCCGTCAGCTTTTGAACTTCCTTTGTGGTGGAGGGACTCTGGATGTCCTGGATGGCGGTGATCTGGTCTGGATTGGCCTCTATCCCCCTCCGCGTCACCAAGCTGCCGAGAAACTTGCCAGAAGCTACGCCGAAGGCGCACTTGGAAGCGTTGAGCTTGAGCTTGTAGGCGCGAAGGATGTTAAAGACTTGGCCGAGATCTACCAGGTGGTCGCTGGAGCGCACAGATTTGACGACCATGTCGTCGATATACACTTCCACCGTTTGGCCGAGCTGGGCCTGGAACATCTTCGTGACGAGGCGCTGATAGGTTGCCCCCGCGTTCTTCAGCCCGAAGGGCATTACTTTGTAGCAGTAAGTGCCGCGGGGGGTGATGAATGATGTCTTCTCCTCGTCGGGCCCATAGAGAGGGATCTGATGATAGCCGCGGTAGGCGTCGAGGAAGCTCATTCGGTCATGGCCAGCGGTGGCGTCAATCAGTTGGTCGATCTTCGGGAGGGGGAAACTGTCCTTAGGGCAAGCCCTGTTCAGGTCGGTGAAGTCCACGCACGCCCTCCATTTTCCAGTTTTCTTCTTGATGACCACCGTGTTGGCCAGCCATACCGGGTACTGGACTTCCCGGATGGCCCCTGCTTTTAGCAGGTTGTCGACCTCTTCCACGACTGCATCTGTCTGCTGCAGCCCGGTTCTGCGGGCCCTCTGCACCACTGGCTTGTGGTCGGGGTCGACGTTGAGCTTGTGGCACATGACCTCTGGGTCGACCCCGGGCATCTCACTTGGGCTCCAAGCGAAGACGTCCACATTCTGCATCAAGAACCGAGAGAGTTCGGCCCTTTCTTCGTCCGACAGCTGGGTGCCGATCAGGAAGAAACGGTCTGGGTCTGCCGGGTCTAGCCTGACCTCGGCTAGGTCCTCGATGCTCTTCTTTTCAGGGTCCCTGCCGATCTCATCGAGGCCCTTTTCGAATTCGGCCAGGTTAACGCGCTCTGGCTCCTTTACTGCTGGAACTACGGCTAACACGCACTGCCTGGCCTGCTGCTGGTCTCCCTTCACTGTGACTACCTCCAGCTTGCCTTCTTCGTTCTCGTGGACGAATTTCAGCTTTTGGTGGAAGGAAGAGGGAACTGCCTCCAGCTTGTGGAGCCACGTCCTGCCCAGAATGACATTGTAGGGGGAAGGGGCATCCACAACCAGAAAGTCGGCTGTCACGGAGGCTCCGCCAACTTCGGTTTCCAAGGTGATTCTGCCCTTGGGGTAGACTGGCGTCGCGGACAACCCTAGCAGAGGTGCACGAACCTCCGTGAGGTCTGCTTCGGAGAGTTTCATCCGTTTGAAGCAGTCGTAGTAGAGGACCTCGGAGGAGCTGCCGGAGTCGACGAGGATCCTCTTTACGGTGAAGTCTCTCAGCTTCATGGTGAGAAGCAGGGGGTCGTTGTGAGGGACTTGGACCCCCTCTAGATCTCGATCCGAGAACGAGATGGCTGGTTTGTCTCGGCGGGCTTTCTTGGATGCCGGGGCGAGGTCGGCTTTCATCACTTCTTTCTCGTGCGAAGCCCGCCTGGCTTCGGCACGGGTTTGGGAGCTTCCCCGGGACGAGGAAGCTGGAGCCGAGGACGCCAGATGGATCACATTGATGATCTTCTCTGAGTCCTCGCTGTCTGGAGCCGGGGCCGTGCTCTGGTGAACCCGGCCCTCGCTGCCGCCGGCATCACCCTCCTTGATGAACTCTGGAATGTGGCCCTCTTTGGCCAGCTTCTCCAGATACCACTGCAAAGACCTACATTCTTCAGTCTTGTGCCCGTTGCCCTTATGGAAGGCGCAGTGGAGCTTGCTCCGGGAGCCCTCGCTGGGTTCGTACTTCATGGGCGGGGGATACTTGAAGAACGGCTTGGATTTGATCTTCGCCAGGATGCGGTATATCGGCTCCTTGAAGACGACATTGACGCTCTGACTGGCGTTGGAGGGAGGTCCGGGCTTCCAATTGCCCCCAGACCTGGACGACGAAGGCTTCGTCGAACTGGAGGCCCAGTCCCGCTTGGATTCCTGCTTCTGGGAGGGCCTCCCGCCTCTTTGCCGAGGCTGGCTATTCTTCTGTTCGGGCTCTGGATGCCCGTCCCGATCCTTAGCTCGGATCTCGTCTTCTTCCCGGGCGATGAAGCGCTTCACCCGGGACATTAACTCTGACATGGACTCTGGAGTGTCCCCGGCCAAGTCCTTCCGCACATCGCTGCCGGGGATCAGGGCATGCTGGAAGGCGTAGATGGATATCCCCTCCCTTGCGCCCTCAATCTGGCTGTAGATTGCCCAGAATCGGTGGGTGAACTTGGCAAGAGTTTCACCCTGCTTCATTCTTAGGGCGATAAGGTCCCCTTCCTTCTTGGGGACGACGGTGTATGCTTGGAACTTCTTCAGGAAGGAGAGCTGGAGTTCCTTCCAACTGGGAATTGACTGCTCTGGGAGAGAGCAAAACCACTTCAGGGGGAGGTCACCCAAACTGGAGGAGAAGATCTTACAGTTTAGGTGGCCCTCATTTCCCCAGATAGACATCTTCTGGGAGAAGTGTCGGAGGTGTGCAGATGGGTCGGACAGTCCGTCGTAGGGGACGAACCGCGGGACGGAGAACTTCCTGGGCAAGGGGGTGCGCTCGATTTCCTTCGTGAAGGGAGAGCCCCCGAGATCGGTATGACCGCAGAGCTGCTTCTGGTCCCGCATGTCCAGGTTGTGCTGGAGAGCCCGCCTGACGCGCTTGTCGAACCACTCCTGTTCGTCGTCCTCCTCTGGAGTCTGAACTCTGGACTTTCGCTTGGGGCGGCTCGGACTGTGATGGCTATGAGTTCGGCCATCGCGACTATGGTGACTCCGGCTGTTGCTCGAGCCTTCGTCACGAATCTGGCTCCGTTTCTGGTCCAGATGATGTCTGAGGTCCTCACGAGGAGGCTGGGCTGCCTTGCTGGGAGCGCCCTTCTTTTTTCCTTGGGGCTCAGAGACCTCCCTCAAGGAGGCAGTTTGCACTGCCTTCAGCTGCTGCTGGAGCTTGCGAATCATCCGCTCTTGCTTCCGGAGTTGCTTCTGGAGGAGGGCAGCCTCGGGAGCCTCTCCGGGGGGTTGAGCGTGGCGCGTTTCTCCCACGGCCACGGCTTTGTCCTTCCGAGGACGCTGATGCTGATGCTCATCGCGTCCGGGTGGCAGTCGTCCCTTGCACCACGCGGGACTGCCCCTGAGGAGGGACTTCCGCTGGAGTCGTGTCTTGCACTGCGCGGGACTGCCCCTGAGGAGGGACTTCCGTTAGCGGTGGTGGCAGCGCGAGCGCTGCTCCTGAAGATTCTACGCCCTTCTTAGCTTTCGGAGGCATGGCTTCTGAAAGGGTGAGGTTAGGAAGATTGGGAAGGTTTTGAGAGGTTTGGATGGCTGGGATATTTCTTCCCCACAGACGGCGCCAATTGTAGGTGCAGAAAATGATGACCCACAATAAGAGGGTGCCCTACAGGACTTATCCGTGAAGATGATGGTGTCTGAGATGTCTGGATGCCGTCCGAGAGCCTGAAAAGGAGTAGCAAACAGTCAGAGGACCCTGGCCTGAGCGGCGCAAGGCTCTCCGATGCCAAAGTCAGTGTATGAACTGGAACGATGGAAGGAGAGGAGGAAGAGAGACAGAGTAAGGGCTCTGAGTATGGGATGTGCGTACCTTGCATGGTGTTTTGGGGGTCTATTTATAGAGGTTTGGATCGTATCTCTGAGAGGATATTTTGGTGTGGGTCCCATGATCTGACTGGGAAGTCATGATCAGCCCACAAAGTAATAAATGCAGTCTAATCCGGCCCACTCAGCATTTAATGCCAGTCGGGTCAGCCCACATTGCATTAAATGCGTGTCTTGTTGGGCCAGATTGTGTTGGGCGCCTTTGGCGGTAGGAATACCTGCGGATCTTCCCTCGGGCCTTGCCCTGATGTGGCCTCAGCCGCTGGATGCTGCCACGTGGCGATCTGGCGAAGATAGTGGGCGGCTGGACGTCATATCTGTCCCACCAGCTCGTGACCCAATCCCTCCACGTGCCTGATGACGTGGAGGATGAGGGGTCCAAACGAAGGTTCTTTCTTGCCTCGGCTAATGTCCTGGCCTCTTCAGCCGAAGTAGCTTTAGCCGAGGTAGGGTTCCTTACTGAGATGGCATCCGGGCTGGCCTTGCCGAGATGGGATCTCTGCCGAGATGACGCCCGAAGCGGTCCAGTCCGGCGCCTGTGGCCTGGAGGTGTCCGATGTCGGCCAAGGCCTCTGCCCTGGTGGCCGGGATGGGATCGGAGCCACGTGGACGGCACGCGGATGGCACGTGAGGATGTTTAATCCCATCTGATGGATATGGTTAGCTTAATCCTGCAGCTCTGGAAATCTCCCCACACAAGGGGGCAGAAGAGATGACAATGAGATAGGGGCAGAGGAGAGAAAGGAAGGTGGATTTGGTGTTGACGAGGAACAATAATGTTGGTTCGTTGAGGAAATGCGTTAATGAGATATTGAAAGGCGGATGCATTTTCAGCGTAAAATCAGGGATTCATGGTCGTTGAGAAAGGGGACCGAACGTTTGGTTGAAGAGAAGAGTTAAAAAAAAAAACATTGAATAAGAAAGAAGAGGGAATAAGGGTGCGTTTCATGGAAGAGTGCCTCGTTTCACATATGTGCAACGGTTGAGTGGGTTTAAATGGTTACTGACGTGGTAGTATGAGAAATCAGAATGAAAGTTTTTTTTTCTCAACTGCTTCTCGGCTTTAAGGAAGAAGAATTTAGGTGTTTATGCTATCCTTTTTTTAGACCATTCACAAACCACAAATTACATTGTAGGTTGGCAAAATACGTCTTTATGGGTTATAGTACTACACCACACCGTGGGTACAAATGTCTAAACTTGCAAGCTGGACACAGTTATCTCAAGACATAGTAATTTTGATGAGTGTATTTCACTCCCCTCCCCTCCCTTATCGCACCCACAAATACTAGAGGCCCCATCGTCACAAGACCCACAGCTCACAACTGAAAACACCACTAACCCACCTTCTACACCTCATTTCAATCACCCGTTATCCAACCCCACTAATCCCTTGCACCGCCTAACCAAACCCACCGCATTAGGCCCAACCAAGTCCACCACTTCATGCCCATTACCACCCACCACTTCAAGCCCAACTGCACCCATTATTTCAGCCCCAACCGAACCTACTGCAATAAGCCCCCTAGTATCTTCTCATCCCAACCAATTGGCCATTTACCAACAAAATGATTCTTCAAACACTTATCAAATGACTACTCATCTAAAAATTGGTATAGCCAAGCCTCGCACACTGCTAGCCACCAAGCAGCACCCATTACCAACAGCTCTCTTGGTCTCAAATGAACCTATTGAACCAACTTGCTTCACCGAATCTAACAAACACCCATAATGGCATCATGACATGGCAGAAGAATACAATGCTCTCATGAAAAAAAATGGAACATGGACTCTTCAACCATGTCACCCTTTAATGAACATTGTAAGATGCAAATGGGTCTTCCGTATTAAAGAACGAGCGGATGGATCCATTGATAGATTCAAAGCCTGTTTAGTGGCAAAAGGCTTTCACCAACAAGAAGGACTAGGCTATGATGAAACATTCAGTAGTCTGGTAGCTAGTGAAACCAACAACCATTTGCCTAGTCCTCTCATTGGCTCCTATGAGCAAGTGGGTCATCAAACAACTCGATGTTCAAAATGCGTTTTTGCATGACATTCTACATGAAGAAGTTTACATAGACCAACCGCCTGGCTATTTGGATCCATCTGCCCCACACATGTATGCAAATTACACAAATTATTGTATGGGCTCAAGCTTCGTGAGCATGGTTCGCTCGCCCCAGCAATCATCTTATCAACTTAGGCTTTTGTGGGTCAAAAAAATGACTCATCATTGTTTATTTGGTATCATGGGCGGCACACTCTTCTAATCGTAATTTACGTAGATGATATCATCCTAGCCGGGCCCCACAATGAAGATATTAATCGCTTAATGAACTCTTTTCACTAAAGAGTTTTCCATCAAGGACCTTGGCCCACTACATCAATTACTTTCTAGGTGTAGAGGTCATAAAACATGGACCAAATCTAAGTCTTTCACAAACTAAATATATTAGATACTTATTATTGCGGTAAAAAATGGATGGAGCAAACCCAAGCCTTACACCTATTGCAACCAAAAACACTTTTTCAAAACACTTAGTCACACCCCTAGCTACCTGATGGAACAAAATTCAGAAGCATTGTGGATGCTCTATAGTATTTGTCACTAACATGGGCTGACATTGCCTCCGCAGTAAACAAAGCATGCCAGTTTATGCGCTAACCCACAAGTGATCATTCGGTAGCCATCAAAAGAGTTCTCCGTTATCTCAAGCATATGATTAAGTATGGTCTACTGATACAACCTTTCACTACTGCAACTCTTCATGCATTCACAAATGCAAGCTGGGCGGGATGCATTGATGACTGGAGATCAACTTCAGGGAACGGAGTGTATATTGGTCCAAGTATCATTTCTTGGAGCTCCATGAAATAATTTAGATTTGCACGAACAAGCATTGAGACTAAATACAAGGGTTTAGCTAATGCCACTACAGAATTCCTTTGGGTTTGCTCCCTTCTAGAAGAACTCCATTGTCAAGTACGGACTACAGAGTGTTTCAACTTTGTGGTATGATAATTTAAGTGCAGTCCATCTCACAGCAAATCCAATTTCACTCAACAATGAAGCATGTAAAAATTGATTTTCATTTTGTTCGAGAACTTATTGTTCGGAAGTCAATACAAGTAAAGTATTTATCAAATAAGGACCAGGTTGCGGGTATCTTCACTAAAGGGTTGTCATCTAAAAAGCACCATGCTCTAACATAGAAGTCGAAGATTCTTAATGGACCATCACCTTGATCGGCCTCTCCTTTATCCTTTTGGTCAACTACCAGATCATAGATTGAAAGTTTTGGGGGTTAGCAGAATGGATACTAATTCTAATAAATCAAACCAACAGGTAGCGGTGTAACCAACTAAACAAGATAGAACTAGCGAACTACCAATCACACACTACAAAACGCCAGACACAATATTTAGCGTGGAAACCCTATCCAAGGTGAAAAATCACAAACCAGAAATCAAGAACTCACGAACAGTTACAAGATATACTCACAGCTCCTTTACCTCAGTCAATACCTCGACCTAAGGATTGTAGTTGTTCTTGCACATCTTCCCGCTGCCACGACTTCCACCGTGGACCATTCTCCTTACTTAATCTCCTTGCCAACCAAGATGAACTATCTTCTATAAGAGAGTAGAAGCAATAATGACCTTCTAGAGCTGACCTTCAGAACAATCTCTCAATAGCTCTAGAGAAACAAGGAAATCTCTATTATGGTATTCTAATATCAGATCAAGAGAAAGAATTAACTTCTTATCTTGTCCCTTAGGGTTGAGAGTAAACTCCTATAAATAGCCACAAATTCGTGCCTTGTAGTTAGAACACCAATAGGACTCAAAGTGGGAAACAAAGTCTCAAAAGGAAACTAATTCGCATCAGATTTAGAGACTTTTCCGAATTTCCTGCTCCATCTGATCGATCGCACAGTGCATCCGATCAATCACACTGAGGGTCCGATCGATCGGTCCTCGTGGTATCGTCCGATCTTCTATTCTCTGCGGTTCAGCTTTTCCGGTGACACAACAACAATCCATTCTAAAATAAATTAAAAAATACAGCTCATTGGACCCAGAGTTTTGTCCAACCCATGAATTAGCCAACAAAAAAATACTTACAATCTCCCCCTTTGGCAATTCATGGACAAAACTCCCTAGGACAATACAAATGACCTACCCAAAAGAAAAACCCAAAACTATATTGAATTTTCAGATAAAACTTTCAATACCTAGATGTTGCACGTCTTCTCCCCCTAGCTTCATTATTCTCCCCCTTTTTGTACATAATTGACAAACAATTATCTTCAAGAAGCTTTTGTCAATCTGAAACTTGCAGCTCCCCCTCAATTTCTCAGTAAAATCTTCGTATCAACACTAGGGTGGGGGCTTGATCTTATAGATCAGGGGTGATGAAGCTTTGGTACGTACACTTGCATATTTAGGCATTTCAGCAAAGTGTGTACCAATACAGAATAAATGTATTCTTTCTTGACCCAAACGATTTTGGTATTCTTTTTCAAGTCGGTCTTCTGTGTTTCCCATTGTTTTTGTTTCGGTGAACTTCGCAGCTTATTGCAATAGGGTCGAATGTATCTTTTAATCCCATAGTGATGGTAAGTGGGTATACGTTCAAGACTTGACACATTCTTATTTTTGGCAGCTATGTTTGTAACATGAACAACAAAATTAGTAACAAACTGGATTTTTAACAAAACAGTTAGTACCTTTGGCTTTCGATGTAGATGCCCCGCCAGCATAGTCAATGCTATGCATGTCTGTCTTTGCCTCTTGACTGCTTAGGACGTCATTTGGCTTTTTAGAACCAGTTCATCCTATCTAGTGAAGCATTGCTAGTATCCAACTCAGAAAGTACCATCTTGAGTCTTCCTTGCAAGTCGGTGTTTTCAACTCTTAAGATCTTCAGATCATGATCAAGTAAATCACACTTCTGTGCTTCAGCAGTCAATTTTTCTGCCAAACTGTTATTTTCCGTCTCTAAGTGACTCACTTTTGTAAGAGCTTCTGGCAATTCAATTTTTAAAGAAGTATTCTACTTTTCAGATTCTTTCCAGCTTGTAGCTACTTTTTCATTCATCTTAAGCATCTTTATGGTCTTCGTAAACAATAACTGATATTCAGCTTTTCAATCATGTTCTGTCTCTAACTCACTAACATCTTGATCAGTCCCATTATCAGAAGAAACTGGTGGAGTAGCAAAAACTGAAGTTGCCATGAATGCCAAGAATTTTTCTTTACTAGCTTCAGTCTTCTCAGACTCAGACTTTTTATCATCTTCCATAGAAGTATCGTCATCCCAAGTTAATTGAAAGCCTTCTTCTTTTGCTTTTTGTTAGCACAGTCACTAGCAATGTGTCCATAGCCTTGACACTCATAACATTGAATCTCCTTAAGGATTTCTTCTTTACATAATTTTCATAAACAACTGAAATTGCTTCATAAACTGAACATCAATTTGGGGATCTATCTCTTCATAATCAGAATCACGAGCAATTTTCTTGAATGATTCTTTGGAGGCTTTCAAAGCGATACCTTTGGATTTTGATTTCCCATTAGTCCGTAGGTTAGCTTCAAAAGTCTAAAGGTTGCCAACCAAATCCTCAACTTTGAGAATATTCAGATTTTTATTCTCCTCTATGGCTACAACCTTTGCATCAAACCTTTCTGAAAGAGACCGCAAAGTCTTTTTAACAATCTCGTTTTCAGGAATTGGTTCTCCTAAAGTAAATGCATCATTTACAATTGCATTCAGCTTCGAATTGAACTCATTAAAAGTTTCATCATCTTTCATCTTAATGGTTTCGAAAGCTGTAAACAATTTCTGAAGTTTCGACTGTTTGACAGTATCAGTCTATTCATGCACAGTCTGCAGAATATCTCAAGCTTTTTTTGCAGTAGTGCATGTAGAAATTCTACAGAACTCAAACATGCTAATTCCATTGTAATTAGCACTCAAAGCCCTAGAGGTGCAAGTGGCAGCCAATTCTTCGTCCTTTGTTCATTGTTCTTCAAATTTAAGACTAATTATCTCATCAGTAGTGACTGTGGGCAAGGAATAGCCTTTCACAATATATTTCCAAACTTTCAGATCTATGACTTTTATAAAGACAGCCATTTTGGCTTTCTAATAAGCATAATTAATATCATCTAGCAGAGGAGGCTTATTGGTTGAAGTGCCTTCATGGCAGTTATCCATCCCAGCAATATTAGGATTAACACAGTAAAATAGTGTAACCCTCTCTGATGCCAATTGAAAGTTCTGGGGGTTACCTGAATGGATATTAGTTCTAAGAAATCAAACCAACACGCAGCGGATGTAACCAACTAAACAAGATAGAACTAGCGATCTACCAATCACACATCACAAAACGCCAGACACAATATTTAGTGTGGAAACCCTATCCAGGGAGAAAAACCACGAACCAGAAACCAAGAACTCACTAACAGTTAGAAGATATACTCACAGCTCCTTTACCTCAGTCAGTACCTCAACCTAAGGATTGTAGTTGTTCTTGCACAACTTTCCGCTGCCACGACTTCCACTGTGTACCGTTCTCCTTACTTGATCTCCTTGTACCTTGCCAACTAAGATGAACTATATTCTACAAGAGAGTAGAAGCAATAATGACCTTCTAGACCAGCTGTTCAGAACAATCTCTTAATGGCTCTAGAGAAACAACGAAATCTCTCTAATAGTATTCTAACCTCAGATCAAGAGAAAGAATTAACTTCTTGTCTTGTCCCTTAGGGTTGAGAGTAAACTCCTATAAATAGCCCTAAATTCGTACCTTGTAGTTAGAACACCAGTAGGACTAAAAGTGGGAAATAAAGTCTCAAAAGGAAACTAATTCGCATCAGATCTGGAGACTTTTCCGAATTTCCTGCGCCATCCGTTCAATTACACAATGCATCCGATCGATCGAACCACCCAAATAACTGAGGCTCGTCAGACCTCCAATCGATGGCACAGAGGGTCCGATCGATTGGTCCTTATGGAATCGCCCAGTCTTCTCTTTTCTTCGGTTCAGTTCTTTCGGCGACGCAACCACAGTCCATTCTAAAATAAATTAGAAAATACAGCTTAATGGACCCAAAGTTTTGTCCAACCCATGAATTAGCCAACAAATAAATACTTACGTAAATCCTACATTTATCTCTATCACACTGAAGAGAATCCGTCATTGTCTTAAACCAAGCATGTAAAAAAGAATCTTTGAGATTCTCTCTTGTAACATAACGAGTATTATAAGAAAGGGCTTCACCCACATTTGAATATGAGCAAAAAATTCCAACTTAGTCTTAAGGCCAATAAGCCGTACCACGTTAAACCTTGAGCATTGTCTGTTTCATTTTTGCAACGTATCCATGGACGCAATTTTCACTCTCCTAAATCTGCAGAAGGTCTTCTTCCAGGGCTCCCTGCTATATGGGTTTGTTGTTGTTGTTAGTTTTATGGACTCAATCCAGTAGATGATATAATAAATTGATTAAATTCTTTATTTATTCATATATTCATGCTTTCCTTTCATGAGATGAATGGTGATTTATTATATACTTGCACATAACCAATACGAATGACATGATGGTTCATGAGATAAACCGGGGTCCACAAGTATATTAGATGTAACACATGTGTATGGATGAGATCCACATACGGGAGACATGTGTGGCAAATCTTATACTTAAATATTATTCACAACCAGTGATGAGACTGGACATCTCATACTGACAAGGTTGCAGTACTTTGATCACTATGAGATAGTGTGACTTGTCTCGATCATCAGAATGGAAGATTCTGGATCATAGTGCTGGTACATTGGATGTATTGAAGGACCATGAGAAGCACCTTATAAACACTGTCTTTATTTTAAGGTCTGCTCTCATAATTCCCTAGCAATAGGCTCTCAATCCTGAGACATTAATGAACTCAAGTTTCTATCTATTCATTTGCTTTGAGTCACCAATGAGTGAGGCCAACTGTAGGTCAACACCTCGGTGATTTGGGTACATGGTAGTAGAGCTGTGGGAACATTCAATAGTCAAGATGGAATCTATCTCTAATATCCCCTTGTGCCAATTAATGGATTTATCATTGGTAAGTGCGCACCCATTCCGATTAAGAGTTAATTGGAAAGGTACCTATTGATCATTATAATTAATTGGGGCTCAAGGATAATAAGATATGGATCTATTTTGGAAGACAGGTCCAATTGATCCATGGATATTGATAGAGGGGTCTACTTGTGGTAATGAGGAAGTTTAGGGTCTTCTATGTAATATTCCTAAGACTGGAGTTCAATTGCATTTATATAGTGGAGTTATTTGCAATTAACTGTGGGCCCGGATTACACATGAGATGTGGGGTCACGAGTCCCAGTTGGAGCCAGCTTTCTAAGGAATCCCTAGTGGTCCCCACGCTAGCCCAATTATTAGAAAGTATCTAATTCTAGTTGAACTCTAAAAGGAAAGTTACTATTTCTATTTGAAGTGAGACTTCTAATAGTGGTAATAGTAGACTTACTAATTTTAATAGAAATAAGACTTCTATTTTAATTAGAAAGTTACTAATCATATTTGAAGTGAGACTTCTAATTATGATATGGTAAGTTACTAATTATTGTGGAAGTAAGACTTCTATTATAATTAGCAAAGAGGAGGCAACTTGAAAAGGCTATAAATAAGAGGGGAGGATGCCTTGGACGTCCCATGCATAAATCCACATTGGGATTCACGCCCAAGCCTCCCTAGTGCAATAGTTGCACATGCTCTTCCTCCTCTCTCTCTTCTAGTTCTCCTTCTAGTTCCTCCCTAGAGTTCATAGTAGTTTTCTCTTGGAGATCCCACCATCTTCTTGAGAAAAGGAGAATCTGATACGGGTCATAGCGTGGAAGATCAAGAGGTCTTGGAGATCCCTATTTGATTAGTGAAAGTGTTTCATCATCAAAGAAAGACGCAACTCCTCCATTAGAGCACAACCGAGCTCCAAAGGTATAATCTACTTCCATGCATGTTGTAGATTTATTTGTTGCTTATATGTTGCTGTTTTTATCTTCTAGATAAATTGTTTTACTGATCATGATGACTGAGATTGAGGACATAGATCTTGGATTGGGTTTTGTAGCCTTATGGATAGTTGATCCCTGCGTCAAGTGGGTCAAAAGTTTTTGAAACCTATCCTAGAGGCCCACCCTATTTCCAACAGTTGTTGCCACTGCTACTGTTTTCAGCTTCTTTTATTAGAATTTTGGAGCCGGTCTCTCTCTTCTTTTCTTGAGTTGGGTCATCTTCCAAGCTGGCTTTTTATTTTGTTTCTCTTGGAGATCTTTTACCCCTTTTGAATTCTTCTTGGGTTATCTATATTTAGTTATTCCTTTGGGGCCTTAATGGAGAACTAATTGTTGTAGCTCGAGAAACTCTATTCGCATGCAAATGATCAAAGCTTATATGTCCTAATATTTGCAACTGCCTTCTCTTTCCCCTGCACATATAGACCTCCTTTTGCGTGGGTGTAAGTAAGAATTAGTTAACATTGGCATTTTAGGAATTCAATTGGGTACCGGAGATTTATTAGACAACGTTGCACTTTTTTTTTTTTATTGATTGGATATCAACTTGGCTAAAATTAGGAAAACTTTCATTGGGCATAAGAATTTATTAGATACATTGCCTTTTTAGGATTGATTGGATATTAGTTTTGTCAAAATTAGGAGAACTGCTGACATGAATGCCAGAAGGCTTAAGGAGGCTAGGAGCTAGAATGGAGCTTTTTTCCCGACATACATTTGTAGCTCTTATTCAACTTTAAGGCATAATAATAATAGAAGGAACTTCAATCAGAAATGACGTTCTGGTCAAAATGTAAAATCCAATTTTCTCCTGTGATGTAATTAATATAAGTCAGTCTTTTATCCTTGTAATATTTTTTTTCTTTCTTGTGCGATGATCCATCCCATCTGGAAAAAGTCACTCTTATAATTATGTTTTGCTCGATCAAATTCCTTAATGATTTGAAAATATATATATATATATATAAAGAGCAAGGCTCACCTAAGTTGAAGCTTAGCTTATCTTAAACTGGAATAGTATTGATACCACGAATCAAAGTTGATTATATCTTTCTTTTTTGTATGATGGAACTAGAAAATCCAGTTCTGATTGGATTTATCTTGATTTTAAAGACAATCATCATGTAAAAAACAACGATAATCGACTTTGATTTGTGGGATCTCACTTTTTCAGCTTAGCATAAGCTAAGCTTCAGCTTAGGAGAGCCGGACCCATATATATATATATATATATAAAGAGAGTGTGTGTGTGTGTCCTGATCCAATGCGTGCGACGCGCATATGTAGTGGGCAGTCCTTGGATGGGACCTATGGGGATTTGAAGATCTAGGTAGGGCCCTCCTATGTATAAAAAATCAGTCCCATCAGATCATCCTAACCCTATCATCCAAGGCTCACAAGTTCAGTCCATCCACATGGGATGTATAGTCAATCCAACACTCCAATTCATTTGCATGTGCAAACTCATGGGAAGTGTGAACTATGTGGGATTGGGAGGTGGGGAGGGGTGGTCCACTCGGATGGACCAACAAGTGGGCGCCACAAGGGGTGAGCACAGTGCACACCAGCCGCATGCGATAATTCCCCTATATATCATCATCATCATCCTCATCACCATCATCAAAATCTTGTCCCTTAAAAATAAAATAAAATCATTTTTTCTCTCTTTCGGTCCTGTCCTTTTAAGGACTTTGGTATTGTTGGCCCCCCGCTCAGGACGTTGAGGGCTTTTGCTCGATCTAGGCCTAGCCCGCATAAGTGAAGGTAGGGTAAGGACTAGCCACACGCTGGCCCTTTGGCAGCCCTAATCATCACCCACCACACCAAACTATGATGCACTCTAAAATTATGGTTTAGGGCCATGTATCAAGGGGATAAGATGATCAAACAAACTTGATATTTTATATATAGGCAGGTCCTATCTGGATCTTTAGATTCCCAACCCACCCATGATTGGCAGGGACCCAAGTGGGCTCGGCGAGAGTTCCTGCACCGTTTTTTGGGCGTCCACATTTGGAGCACCAATAATTATTTACTAGCAACAATGGCCCGGGCTCAAAAATTAAGAAATTATAGGAATTAATAAGATATCAAAATAATTATAAAAACATATTCATACATATTTATATAAAAAAGGTAAAATGTCTCAACGATTAGTAATCATATCTTCAATCACAAATAAAAGTACTGGCCATACATAATATTAATGTATAGTCCTCCAAAGGGATTTATCATTTTAATCCCATTTAGGGGTGTTCATGGGCCGGGCTGGGATGTGCTAAAGAATATCCAAGCCCGGCCCGGCTTCTAAACAGTATGTCCAAGCCCGGCCCAGGTCCGTATTGGGCTATAAGGAGCTGGCAAAAGCTCGGCTCGCCTGGATCCCAAGATTGATATACAATTTAGAAAGAGAGTTAAATTATATATTCTTGCTCAATTGGTTTGCTCTTGACACTTTTTGTGAAAGTACCACTGTTTGAATCCCCTTTTTCTACATTTAACTATGATTATTTTTCAATTGGGCCGGGCCAGGGGCTCTCTACAATTGAGTCCAAGCCCGACCCATCTATTAAATGGGCCGAAATAAGATGTCCAAGCCCGGCTTGAGTACTAAAACAAAGGCCCAAGCACGGCCCTCATTTGTTAACTACTTTCTTCTACTTCAAAATTTTTTTTTTAAGGAAAACCAACCTCAACAAATAAAAAAATATCAAAAGCTAAATGAATATCTTTAGTTGTTAATGACGACCGAAAGCAGTGCATCAGTTTGATCCATTTAATGAAAATAATAGCAATCATTAAAAAAATAAAGAAAATAATACAAAAGAGAGCCAAATAATGATAAAAGGAAATGCAATTGTGGTTTGCTAATACGCATACTCGATCCAATTACATGGTGGGTTGTGAATGGGTGGCATGGTGTTAGGGTGATCCATTGGACTTAAAATTTTGCGCATAGATACGACTCTTTTGATCCCGACCGTTCCCTGCATAAAAACCATATCAACTAGATTCCGGACCATTGATAAGACTTGGGCTTGTGGGATGGGTAGGCTATCGGTAAATGGCATTAAACTGTTGAAAATTGGACAGATGATTGGGTGTGCATTGGTTGAATTGGCCGGCCATTGCAAAAGAAGGCAGGCCCAGCTGCAAAATATGAGCACTGTACAAGTCGGCAAAGCTCAAAACAGTGGCAAAGCTCAAAACAGTCTCCTGGTCAGAGTCCGAATCCATTCAAACCTAGAATAGCTCATCCAAAACCAAATCTGATCCCGCTCAGTTGGAAATAGTGAGCCTTGGACCCAGACTAAAAAAAATTGAAATAAATAGGAATTGACCCAGAGTGGCCCAGCCGAGACCCAGTAAAAATGGCATTAAACTGTTGAAAATTGGACAGATGATTGGGTGTGCATTGGTTGAATTGGCCGGCCATTGCAAAAGAAGGCAGGCCCAGCTGCAAAATATGAGCATTGTACAAGTCGGCAAAGCTCAAAACAGTCTCCTGGTCAGAGTCCGGATCCATTCAAACCTAGAATAGCTCATCCAAAACCAAATCTGATCCCGCCCAGTTGGAAATAGTGAGCCTTGGACCCAGACTAAAAAAAATTGAAATAAATAGGAATTGACCCAGAGTGGCCCAGCCGAGACCCAGTAAAAATGGCATTAAACTGTTGAAAATTGGACAGATGATTGGGTGTGCATTGGTTGAATTGGCCGGCCATTGCAAAAGAAGGCAGGCCCAGCTGCAAAATATGAGCATTGTACAAGTCGGCAAAGCTCAAAACAGTCTCCTGGTCAGAGTCCGGATCCATTCAAACCTAGAATAGCTCATCCAAAACCAAATCTGATCCCGCCCAGTTGGAAATAGTGAGCCTTGGACCCAGACTAAAAAAAATTGAAATAAATAGGAATTGACCCAGAGTGGCCCAGCCGAGACCCAGTAAAAATGGCATTAAACTGTTGAAAATTGGACAGATGATTGGGTATGCATTGGTTGAATTGGCCGGCCATTGCAAAAGAAGGCAGGCCCAGCTGCAAAATATGAGCATTGTACAAGTCGGCAAAGCTCAAAACAGTCTCCTGGTCAGAGTCCGGATCCATTCAAACCTAGAATAGCTCATCCAAAACCAAATCTGATCCCGCCCAGTTGGAAATAGTGAGCCTTGGACCCAGACAAAAAAAAATTGAAATAAATAGGAATTGACCCAGAGTGGCCCAGCCGAGACCCAGTAAAAATGGCATTAAACTGTTGAAAATTGGACAGATGATTGGGTGTGCATTGGTTGAATTGGCCGGCCATTGCAAAAGAAGGCAGGCCCAGCTGCAAAATATGAGCATTGTACAAGTCGGCAAAGCTCAAAACAGTCTCCTGGTCAGAGTCCGGATCCATTCAAACCTAGAATAGCTCATCCAAAACCAAATCTGATCCCACCCAGTTGGAAATAGTGAGCCTTGGACCCAGACTAAAAAAAATTGAAATAAATAGGAATTGACCCAGAGTGGCCCAGCCGAGACCCAGTAAAAATGGCATTAAACTGTTGAAAATTGGACAGATGATTGGGTATGCATTGGTTGAATTGGCCGGCCATTGCAAAAGAAGGCAGGCCCAGCTGCAAAATATGAGCATTGTACAAGTCGGCAAAGCTCAAAACAGTCTCCTGGTCAGAGTCCGGATCCATTCAAACCTAGAATAGCTCATCCAAAACCAAATCTGATCCCGCCCAGTTGGAAATAGTGAGCCTTGGACCCAGACTAAAAAAAATTGAAATAAATAGGAATTGACCCAGAGTGGCCCAGCCGAGACCCAGTAAAAAAAAAAAAAATTTAACCCAAAGTGGCCAAGTAAAAAGAGTGGCCCAGCCGAGACCCAGTAAAAAAAAAAAAAAAATTAACCCAAAGTGGCCAAGTGAAAGAATTTGAACCAAAGCTTCCATTACCGGAATTTGAACCCCGGGTTGTCTGGGTGAAAGCCAGATATCCTAACCGGACTAGACGACAATGGAAACATTATGCAATTTATTTATTTAAAATTTATTTATTTGAATTAGATAGCTTATATGCATTTAGTGGAGTACACTTAGATTCAAGTTTACCAATGGGCAAAGGACATGTTGAAAGGTCTCTTCATATTACCCTAGCCCTTCACTTCATAACCTTGAAATTTATTACCATCTTAACTATATATTAAAATGAGATTCAATAATCCAACGGTGCGTGAAGGATTGCACTTGCAGTTGCTCTTAAGAGAACGTTTTGACCACATTGATACCTATGTATAGGAATCATCCCAAATTTTAATTCAATTGGAGTGATATGAGTTATTGCATTAATCACGTCTGAAATCTGGTTTATGTTTTCCATATATAATCCATTCAACGATTCAAATCACTCCAATAGTCCAATTAAAATGAGTTTTGATTGGTTGATACAAAGGTATATCCATGTGATATATAAACAATTTCATGGTTATTATATCATTCTATTGAAGTGAAATTTGGGCCAATTCGTACAAGAATGGTATCCGTGTAGTATGAGCGGGTTTCATTAACAATAAAGTGGGCCCTACATGGGATAAATAAGATTTTAGCTTCCATTAGAAGTATAATATTGATGGGAACATTAGATCATTTCTCTTTAGAATTTAGGTAAAATAACT
The DNA here is from genome assembly GCA_012931725.1 of Litsea cubeba. NCBI lineage: Eukaryota > Viridiplantae > Streptophyta > Magnoliopsida > Laurales > Lauraceae > Litsea > Litsea cubeba. The sequence continues at coordinate 57,093,983 of CM022944.1, forward strand.
TAATGTAGTTTGTCAACATGAGACATGACCATTTTTCTAAAGACCGTTAAGCTAACCATGCTATTTTACTTGTTCGAAACTCTTCTGAAATCTAAATCATCCACATCACACTCTCATCTTTGTACAAGCATTCCTTGCTCACCTAGTAAGCCTTGCAATCCAGGCTTTTCCTTTTGTTGACATGGCCTAAAGTGGTTATTACAAATGGTGTCGTAATGGCACTTACATAAATGATGCTTAAAGTAAATCATTATTTAGACATGCACATAGCATTTTATTCAAGGGAGGACCATTCACATAAGATAGTGCAATTAACTCGTGGGGCTTACATGAGTGTTTGCTTATCATGAGGGAGGGGATCTGAAAGATCTTAGAAGAAGCAAGGTTGTCCAAAATATCAACCTCATTAGATTATCCAATGAAAGATCTCATAAGAAGCACGGCCGTGTGAAATATCAACCCCATTAGATCATCATAACCCCCTCATCTCTGGACCTCAAGTGCAATGGTCCTAAAAGGCATTGTTTGTTTATATTTCAATCCAATTATAACAATTGAGTGAATGAAAAATCTAGGCTCGGGGTTATTTGAAGGAAGGAAAGGGAGTTTGGTAGTGTGTGTGTGTGATCAAAAGAGAGGGACGAAAATATTGATTTAAGAGAGGGACGAAAATATTGATTTAGTTTTAAGTCCATTTTTCAAATAAAGGGTTTGTTAGGAATAGAAGATTTGTGAGTTGGTTAAGTTTTGCACGAGGCCATTTAGATCGTGAGATCCACCCATAGATTCCCATCATGGATGTGAATGGTTGGTAAGAAAAGAGATCATACCTCTCTTCCCTTGATCCACGTCATCATAGAGGACGCGCTCTCCTTACTACAAAAACACAAAAGAATTTTGTATGAGTTGCCCTCTACCAAAATGTTGTTAGTTTTATGGACTCAATCTAGTAGATGATATAATAAATTGATTAATTTCTTTATTTATCAGTATATTCATGCTTTCCTTTCATGAGATGAATGTTGATTTATTATATACTTGCACATAACTAATACGAATAACATGATGGTTCATGAGATGAACCGGAGTCCACAAGTATACTAGATGTAACACATGTATATGGATGAGATCCACATACGAGAGACATGTGTGACAAATCTTATACTTAAATATTATCACAACCAGTGATGAGACTGGACATCTCATACTGACAAGGTTGCAGTACTTTGATCACTATGAGATAGTGTGATTTGTCTCGATCATCAGAATGGAAGATTCTGGATCATAGTACTGGTACATTGGATGTATTGAAGGACCATGAGAAGCACCTTATAAATACTGTCTTTACTTTAAGGTCTACTCTCATAATTCCCTAGCAATAGGCTCTCAATCCTAAGATATTAATGAACTCAAGTTTCTATCTATTCATTTGCTTTGAGTCACCAATGAGTGAGGCCAACTGTAGGTCAACACCTCGGTGATTTGGGTACGTGGTAGTAGAGCTGTAGGAACATTCAATGGTCAAGATGGAATCTATCTCTAATGTCCCCTTGTGCCAATTAATGGATTTATCATTGGTAAGTGCGCACCCATTCCGATTAAGAGTTAATTGGAAAAGTACCTATGATCATTATAATTAATTAGAGCTCAATGATAATAAGAAATGGATCTAGTTTGGAAGACAGGTCCAATTGATCCATGGATATTGATAGAGGGGCCTACTTGTGGTAATGTGGAAGTTTAGGGTCTTCTTTGTAATATTCCTAAGACTGGAGTTCAATTGCATTTATATAGTGGAGTTATTTGCAATTAACTGTGGGCCCAGATTACACATGAGATATGAGGTCGCGTGTCCCAGTTGGAGCCAGCTTTCTAAGGAATCCCTAGTAGTCCCCACGCTAGCCTAATTATTAGAAAGTATCTAATTCTAATTGAACTCTAAAAAGAAAGTTACTATTTCTATTTGAAGTGAGACTTCTAATAGTAGTAATAGTAGACTTACTAATTTTAGTAGAAGTGAGACTTCTATTTTAATTAGAAAGGAATTAGAAAGTTACTAATCATATTTGAAGTGAGACTTCTAATTATGATATAGTAAGTTACTAATTAATTAATGAAAGTAAGACTTCTATTTTAATTAAAAAGAGATAATTACTAATTATTTGGAAGTAAGACATCTAATGGAAATTAGTAAGTGGGGCTTGCAAAAGCTATAAATAGAGGAGAGGAGGGCTGGACGTCCAAGCACTATCCTAGCATTGGGATTCACGCCCAAGGCCCCCTTGTGCAAGAGTTGCACATGGTCTTTCTCCTCTCCCTCTTCTAGTTCTCTTTCTAGTTCCTCTTAGAGTTCATAGTAGTTTTCTTTTGGAGATCCCACCATCTTTTTGAGAAAAAGGAGAATCTGATATGGGTCATAGCGTGGAAGATCAAGAGGTCTTGGAGATTCCTATTTAATTAGTGAAAGCGTTTCATCATCAAAGAAAGACATAACTTCTCAATTAGAGCACAACCGAGCTCCAAAGGTATTATCCACTTCCTTGCATGTCGTAGATTATTATGGATGCTTATTAGTTGCTATTTCTATCTTCTAGATATATTGTATTTACTGAACATGATGCTGAGATTGAGGGTTTGCTTCCTGGATTGGGTTTTATAGTCTTCTGTATAATTGATCCCTGCATCAAGTGGGTCAAAAGTTTTTGAAACATATCCTAGAGGCCCACCCTATTTCCAACAAACGTTGCATCCCCTCTTTCTCAACTACTATGTCTCTACATTAATGAAACTCTTCATTGGTGAAATCCTCTTCCCCTCAAAGTATCTCATCTTCCTCCAAAACTTTGCCCCATTTCTCTCACATACGCCCCGGATTACAATCCTTGTTATCTCAACTCCTACTAAGGTATGATTTCTAGTTCTAATGCTCTACTATTTGCTACTCTCGATATCAGTAGAAATGTGTGTTTGTAACTAGTATCTTCTTTCTTCCAAGGCACAAAGTGATTAGGGATTTGACATTGGGGATAATCTTTTCTTTAAAGATTTTCAATAGAAATGTGTGTTTGTAACTTGGTTTGTTTTTCTAAGCAATAATTGGTGAAACGTATTATCCCTTCAAAGTTGCATTGGAATAACCATTAAATATTTTTCTCTTTCTATCTCCCTAACTCCCACAAAATTGTCCCAACTTACGAATTATTTGATCTTGGTGCCCCTATATTTCTCTCACATGTACATGTGATTACAATCTTTTTTATCTCAGCAACTAGTAAGTATGGTTTTGATTGGTTGTTAATAAATTAATTATGATTTTTTTTGTGGATACATTGTTATTCTAATTTTAAATTGAATGCATATTGCATAGTTATTTTGCTACTCTTGATAACTAGGTTTGGTGAAACGTCTCATACCTTCAAAGTTGCATTGGAGTAATCATTAATTGTTTTTCTCCATCTTTCTCCTTGACTCTCACAAAGTTGCTCTGACTTACGATGTTTTTGGTCTTGGTGCCCATATATTTCTCTCACTAAGTGTAGTTTCTAATTGGTTGTTAATAAATTAATTATGATTATTTTATGATTATACTATTACCCAAGTTTTAAATTGAATGCGTATTGCAAAGTTTTTTTGCTACTATCCATACTAATAGAAATGAATGTCTGGAGTGATAACCTATATGTTAGTATCTCATACCAACAAAGCAACTCACAAAACCGGGTTACCAAACAACAATGGAATGATAAGATGCCAAAAATTGCCACTACTATAATTCATGCGCTACGCAGAGGGGGGTCCGGGGGTGTCCCTCGACGGGGTTCGAGCTGCCCGGTCAGCTCACGGGGGCCCAGGGGGCAGCGCCCCCGAAACAAAAACAGAAACTACGATCTTCTGTGTCAGTGTCTTCGGTCGACCGACCTGACGAAAATCTGCAGGTTGGATTTTTCTAATTCATGTCCAAACATCTCCAGAACTCTTCTGAAGACTCCCAATGGCTTCCTACCATCATTCCATCATTGTTAAACCCTTTTGTGACTGTCCAAACATGGATTCACTAATTATACAAGCAAAACCATCAAAACTGATCCATACATAGCCCTTGATCTATCCTCTTCGCATCTCATGCAAAGATTAGATCAAGTTTACTGATCTAACATGATTAGAGATGAGGTAAGGCTCTGATACCAATTGTTGGAAATTAGGTAGGCTTTTAGGATAGGTTTCAAAAACTTTTGATCCACTTGATACAAGGATCAACTATCAATGTGTCCAAGATGCAAACCCTCTATCTCATCTATCATGATCAGTAATATAATCTATCTAGAAGATATAAAATCAGTAACAAACATACAACAAAGATCTATATCATACAAGGAAATAGATTATACCTTTGGAGCTCGGTTGTGTTCTAATGGAGAATTTGCTACTTTCTTTGATGACGAACTCTTTCGCGAATCAAATAGTTTTCTCCAAAAACCCAATGGCCTTCCACACTACTACCCGAATCAGAATCTCTTTCTCAAGAAGATGGGTGGGATCTTCAAGAGAAGACAACTAGGAACTTAAAGGAACTAGAAGAGGGAGAGAAGAGAAGTGCAACTCTTGCACAAAGGGGGCTGGGCGTGAATTCCAAGGGTGGACGTCCAAGCCCCCTTTGGTTCCCTATTTATAGCTTTTGTAAACTACTCTTTACTAATTTAATTAGAAGTCTCACTTCCAAATTAATTAGTAACCTTCTTCTCTTTCTTAATTACAATAGAAGTCTCACTTCCATTAATAATTAGAAACATACTATTACCACTATTAGAAGTCTCACTTCAAATAGAAATAGTAACTTTCCTTTTAGAATTCAACTAGAATTAGTATCCGTCAGATGATTGGGCTAGCGTGGGGACAACTAGGAATTCCTTAGAAAGCTGGCTCCAACTGGAACACGCGACCCCACATCTCATGTGCAATCCGGGCCCACAGTTAATTGCAAATAACTCCACTATATAAATGCAATTGAACTCCAGTCTTAGCAAATTACATAAAAGACCCTAAACTTCCCTATTACCACAAGTAGGCCCCTCCATCAATATCCATGGATCAATTGGACCTGTCTTCCAAACTAGATCCATATCTTATTATCCTTGAGCCCCAATTAATTATAATGATCAATCGTACCTTTCCAATTAACTCTTAATCGGAATGGGTGTACACTTACCAATGATTAAATCCATTAATTGGCACAAGGGAATATTAGAGATAGATTCCATCTTGACCATTGAATGTTCCCACAGCTCCACTACCACGTACCCAAATCACCGAAGTGTTGACCTACAGTTGGCCTCACTCGTTGGTGATTCAAAGCAAATGAATAGATAGAAACTTGAGTTCATTAATGTCTCAGGAATGAGAGCCTAATGCTAGGGAATTATGAGAGCAGACCTTAATATAAAGACAGTATTTATAAGGTGCTTCTCATGGTCCTTCAATACATCCAATGTACCAGCACTATGATCCAGAATCTTTCATTCTGATGATCGAGACAAATCACACTATCTCATAGTGATCAAAATGCTGCAACCTTGTCAGTATGAGATGTCCAGTCTCGTCACTAGTTGTGAAGAGGTTCAAGTATAAGATTTATTATACATATCTCCCGTATGTGGGTCTCATCCAAACACATGTATTATATCTAGTATACTTATGGACTCCGGTTCATCTCATGAACCATTATGTCATTCGTATTGGTTATGTGCAAGTATATAATTAAACACCATTCATCTCATGAAATGGAAAGCACGAATATATTGATTAATAAAGAAATGAATCAATTTATTACATCATATGCTGGTATTGAGACCATAAAACTAACAGTTCTTTGTTTGCTTATCTTTGAATGAAAAGTTCAAGTTAAAACCTTTGAATGAAAAGTTTAAAGTGAGAGAGAGAGAGAGAGAGAGAGAGAGAGAGAGATTCTTTTCATATTCTTTTGATTGATCTTCAAGTATTAATGATAGAATATTCAATCCATTCAATTTTAAAAGCAGTTGAATTTTTCGGGCTTGTCGCTTTCACTGGCAGCATATTATCTTCCCAAAAAGTCCCCATGAACGGATTTATTGGGGTCGGCATGTGGACCGACCACATGCCGACCCGAATAAATCCATCCATGTTTATCTTCCTAGGGATGTATCTATCCCAAATCGCAATCCGTCTGAGATTTTCTTGGCGGAATAGGTATTATATTTTCCCGGAGACTTCCCCTTGTCAGGACAAGTTGGGGATCGAAGAACAAAAAGATCCTTTTTTTTTCCACTTCAGTTTGCTGCTGCAGAGCATCTCGAAATGGATAGCTGTTCATTCGGCTAAGATATGCGAACGGCTTGTAGTTTCGGGATTGAGATTTGAGATTCTACTTACATCCAAACGTGTCCTAAGTGATTACTGTAATGTGATAATTTACATTTTGAGTAGTGTTCCTACTGATTAATATGATGTTTTTTTTGTTAGTTTTATGGACTCAATCCAGTAGATGATATAATAAATTGATTAATTTCTTTATTTATCAGTATATTCATGTTTTCCTTTCATGAGATGAATGGTGATTTATTATATACTTGCACATAACCAATACGAATGACATGATGGTTCATGAGATGAACCGGGGTCCACAAGTATATTAGATGTAACACATGTGTATGGATGAGATCCACATACGGGAGACATGTGTGCCAAATCTTATACTTAAAATATATTCACAACCAGTGATGAGACTGGACATCTCATACTGACAAGGTTGCAGTACTTTGATCACTATGAGATAGTGTGACTTGTCTCGATCATCAGAATGGAAGATTCTGGATCATAGTGCTGGTACATTGGATGTATTGAAGGACCATGAGAAGCACCTTATAAACACTGTCTTTATTTTAAGGTCTGCTCTCATAATTCCCTAGCAATAGGCTCTCAATCCTGAGACATTAATGAACTCAAGTTTCTATCTATTCATTTGCTTTGAGTCACCAATGAGTGAGGCCAACTGTAGGTCAACACCTCGGTGATTTGGGTACGTGGTAGTAGAGCTGTGGGAACATTCAATAGTCAAGATGGAATCTATCTCTAATATCCCCTTGTGCCAATTAATGGATTATCATTGGTAAGTGCGCACCCATTCCGATTAAGAGTTAATTGGAAAGGTACCTATTGATCATTATAATTAATTGGGGCTCAAGGATAATAAGATATGGATCTATTTTGGAAGACAGGTCCAATTGATCCATGGATATTGATAGAGGGGTCTACTTGTGGTAATGTGGAAGTTTAGGGTCTTCTATGTAATATTCCTAAGACTGGAGTTCAATTGCATTTATATAGTGGAGTTATTTGCAATTAACTGTGGGCCCGGATTACACATGAGTTGTGGGGTCGCGTGTCCCAGTTGGAGCCAGCTTTCTAAGGAATCCCTAGTGGTCCCCACGCTAGCCCAATTATTAGAAAGTATCTAATTCTAGTTGAACTCTAAAAGGAAAGTTACTATTTCTATTTGAAGTGAGACTTCTAATAGTGGTAATAGTAGACTTACTAATTTTAGTAGAAGTGAGACTTCTATTTTAATTAGAAAGGAATTAGAAAGTTACTAATCATATTTGAAGTGAGACTTCTAATTATGATATGGTAAGTTACTAATTATTGTGGAAGTAAGACTTCTATTATAATTAGCAAAGAGGAGGCAACTTGAAAAGGCTATAAATAAGAGGGGAGGATGCCTTGGACGTTCCATGCATAAATCCACATTGGGATTCACGCCCTAAGCCTCCCTAGTGCAATAGTTGCACATGTTCTTCCTCCTCTTCCTCTTCTAGTTCTCTTTCTAGTTCCTCCCTAGAGTTCTTAGTAGTTTTCTCTTGGAGATCCCACCATCTTCTTGAGAAAAGGAGAATCTGATACGGGTCATAGCGTGGAAGATCAAGAGGTCTTGGAGATCCCTATTTGATTAGTGAAAGCGTTTCATCATCAAAGAAAGACGCAACTCCTCCATTGGAGCACAACCGAGCTCCAAAGGTATAATCTACTTCCATGCATGTTGTAGATTTATTTGTTACTTATATGTTGCTGTTTTTATCTTCTAGATAAATTGTTTTACTGATCATGATGACTGAGATTGAGGACATAGGTCTTGGATTGGGTTTTGTAGCCTTATGGATAGTTGATCCCTGCGTCAAGTGGGTCAAAAGTTTTTGAAACCTATCCTAGAGGCCCACCCTATTTCCAACATTTTTTTTGTTTTCTCCCGCTTTTTTGAGCCAATTGATCCGTGGGGCATTCATAGTTCTATGGCACATGTTTCAGTTTTGTCGATCTGAAGTGGATTTAGGAATGCACCAAAAGATTTCCCTGGATGCAAATGCTTGTAAAGCCTGCGATTAGCAGCCTTTCAAGTTGTACTACACCAAAAATGAAAAATTGGAACGGATTACCGTTCCTAATTCGTTCATCCATTCCTAAACCGTTTCTAATCCGTTAATCCGTTCCAAAAATAGGAAATTGGAACGGATGAACGGATTAGGAACACACGGATTAGGAACGGTAATCCATTCCAATTTCTCGTTTTTGGTGTAGTGTTGTCATTAGAAAATGTTAATAAACAGGCTGGGAGAAAAGGCTAAAGATTGGATTTTTAGGGTTTTCTGGGTTTTTCATCATCCGTGCAGTGGCTAATTCGGCTGGTGGTCTGGATCAGCAAACCATACATGCCTTGGTGTATCAGGACATTATAATTCCCAATGGAAGATTTTTGTGTGGGTTTTGTGATAATGAATTATGAATGCGATGAAATCAACTCATTACACTATTTCTTGTCACTGGTTTTGATGGGTATTATTGTGAATCATATTATCATATGTGGTAACATTATTTGAACTGGGTTGTGGGCTTATGGTTAATATGGAGGAAGGCTAGAGATTCACCTTGGAGAAGAATAACGAAAAACTAAAGCAGATTGTTGCGGGTTTTGTATGGCTGGAAGGTTTAATTTAATATGCTTGGTTCAGATTTTTATTTCATTTGTTTTCTCAAGGATGGATTTGTTAGGAGAATCTCCTGAGAAAGGAAATCTGCTGTTATGGTGTGAAAATGAGTGAAAGCAAAGAAAATTGAAATGGTGAAAAGCTATTGTCATTTCCAATTTCCACCTACTGGTCATAGAGTTTAGAACCTAGACAAGTGCGAGACAATCAATATCATTTAACTTTTTTTCTATCAATGAAGGAAATTTTGTGTTTGCTGAACACTTCATTCTCCTGAATGCCGACTTCCAGGCCTCAATCATTTGCAATGAAGTTCAAAGTGCTTATTAGGAGGGTCTATATTGTATCACACATACACACATATAGAGGTTGATTTCTTAACTTTTAGAAGGAGGCTTTAATGTGGTACCTGTTGCTGAAACCAAACCCTTGCATAGACATATGATTCATGTGTTTTTACTTACCCCAGATTTGATCACAAAAAATGTATTTCATCTAAGGGTTATAAATTACAACTTTAAGGTCTCCTAACAAGGATTATAAAATTTGATCACAAAAAATGTAATGCAGAAACCATATCCACTAAAATCAATCATTTAAAATGTAAACAGAAAGCATGGAAAAGAGCAGAACACGAAAAAAAAAAAAAAACCTTACCTGCAAGTCAAAAAAACCCAGAAGCGGATTTATCCTTCTGACAAGTAGCAAGAGGCGATGGTCGGTTTGGAAAGGGAGGCAGCACAGCAAATCGGCCAATGTCACAGCACCTGCACAGATTCACACGAATCCGGTCTAGAATCCGACGAACACAGGATCTTGGGGCGGGAGGTCAAAGTGCAGAGCGAGAGGGAGAGGGAGGGAGGGAGGGAGAGGGAGAGAGAGAGAGAAATAAAGAGAGAGGGAGAGAGGCAGAGCGAGAGGGAGTGAGGGAGAGAGAGAAATAGAGAGTGGGAGGGAGGGGGGAGAGAGACCGAGGGGTGGCTCCGGCACAGGGTGCGAGAGAGAGATTTCTGGTGGCAGCTCCGGCGCACGGGAGGGTAGAGTGCAGAGCGACAGGGAAAGGGAGTGAGGGAGATAGAGAGAGAGAAATAGAGAGAGGGAGGGATAGGGACACGGATAGGGAGGGAAGGAGAGAACCGATGGCGGCTCCAGCATGCGGGCTCCGGTTGCTGGTGCGCGGGACTGCAGATCGCTGGAGCAGGGGAGTGCAGAGCGCGGGATGGGAAAAGGGGAAAAAAAGTGGGAAGGAAAAGTGGTTCACGCGGGGGGTATATACGGTTTCAGCGACCACCTAATGGTCGACTTGGAGGTCGCTAATAGTTCTATTTGTGACCGCCCCAAGCGGCCGCCCGCTTTCTCATCAGCCAATGCCTAAATTTGTAGTAGTGAATGTTCAAATGAATAGATGAAGCCATCCAAAATATCATAGTGGACGAAGCCAATCTGAAATAGTAAGTGAATAAGAAAAATAAAATTGATTAGGGATGGAACTACAAATACCAACAGAATTATAAGGAAAACTTGTGAATCCCACAAGGAAGGCTGCATCTCATTATTTGTATAGTTGATCAACTCAAACCATCTCTAAAACTTTCAGTACAAGAATTTTGAGGCGCATGACTGTTTTGATCCCAGCAAGATTGAGATGAGGCCCCAAATATTAAACAACAAAAAAAAAATGCTAGACTAAACCAATCTACACAACAGATTTTTTATTTTATTCTCTCAACTATTATAACAAGAGTGGGTAATCATTTCCTATAATAAATAAGAGTATGTGACCTTGTAGATCTTCACCTTTACTTTTAGCCACTTTGTTCGAAAGACATGGGGAAAAAAGCACAAGAAATTCAAAGCAAATTAAATAATCTCTATCAAAACGATTTGATTTAAGACCAAACTGAAATTACTATCTCCTTCCTATTTAAAAAATACAATGTTGCCGACGTCCTCATTGCTAGGCAAAACAACCATAGCTTTCACCATTTCCGTATCTCCCATGTGATCTTAACAAAAAATACAGAGCAAGCAAAATATCAAATAATAAAACCGAACCACAAAAGTGGGGTAAAAAAAGAAAGGTACATATCACACCAAAACACATCAAATCACATCAAAAATTTGAAGTCAAAAAATTTCACCCGCAAACATTATTGCTGTGTGGGGAGATTTCCAGGACCCCGGTATTCCGCTAATCACGGCCATTAGATGAGACTAAGCGTCCTCACGTGCCATCCGCATGCCATCCACGTGGCACTAAACTCACCTCGGCTACCGGGATAGAGGCCTCAGCCAAAATCAAACAGCTCCAGGCCGTTAGCGCCGAGCTCGTCCATCCCATGTGCCTATCTCGGCTGAGAGCTCCACCTCGGCTGAAGAAGCCGGGACGAAAGCCGAAGTAAGAAAGAGCCTCCACCCGCACCCCTCATCCCCCACGTCGTCAGGCACGTGGAGGAATAGGGGCGCGAGCTAGTGAGACAGATGCGACATCCAGCCGTCCACAATCTTCGCCAGATCCCTAACAGGGCGGCATCCAGCGGCAGAGGCCACATCAGGGCAAGGCCCGAGGGCGGATCCGATGGTACCCCAACCGTCAAAGGCGCCCAACACAATCTGGTCTAACAAGACGCGCATTTAATGCGATGTGGGCTGATCCGACTGGCATTAAATGCAGAGTAGGCTGGATTGGACCGCACTTATTACTTGGTGGGCTGATCATGACTTCCCAGTCGAATCATGGGACCCACACCAAGATATTCTACAAGGATACGACCCCAGCCTCTATAAATAGAGCTTCACACCACATGCAAGGTACGCACAATACAACCCATAGAGCTGTTACTCTGCCTCTCTTCTTCCTCTCCTTCCATTGTTCCAGTTCATTCACTGACTTTGGCATCGGAGAGCCTTGCGCCGCCCAGGCTAGGGTCCTCTGACCGTTTGCTCTTCTCTTTCAGGCTTTCGGACGGTACCCAGTCATCACCATCATTGGATAAGTCCTCTAAGGCTCCCCAGTTATTGTGGGTCATTATTTTCTGCACCTACAATTGGCGCCGTCTGTGGGGAGGTAATATCCCAACCTTCCCAACTTTCCCAACCTCCTAAACCTCAAACTCCCAGAAGCCATGCCTCCGAAAGCTAGGAAGGGCGGAGAGTCTTCGAGAGCAGCGCTCGAGCTGCCAGCACCAACGACAGACGTCCCTCCTCAGGGGCGTTCCCGAATGGTGCATGGCACGTCTGCAGGCGAGGGCCGCTTAGGCTCGCAGCTTTTCGTCGAGGTCCCCCTCCAAGAGGGATTCGAGACCTCGTTCTCAGCAGACGGAGTTACGCCACCCCGACGCGACGAGCGTCGGCATGAGCGTCCTCGCAAAGATAAGGCCGTTACCGTGGAAGAAGCGCGTCGAGTTCAGCCTCCTGCCGCTGGAGGAGATGTCGCAGCTCAAAATGCTCTCCTCCAGAAGCAGGAGCGGTTGATCCACGAGCTCCAGCAGCAGCTGAGAGCAGCGCAGACTGCCTCGTTGAGGCAAGTATCTGATCCTCGAGGAAAGAAGAAGGACGCCCCCAGCAGGGCAGCCCAGCCTCCTCGCGAAGATCTCAGAAACCATCTGGACCACAAGCGGAGCCAGATCCATGACGAAGGCTCTAGCAACAGCCGAAGTCATCGTAGTCGCGATGGCCGAGCCCATAGCCATCACAGCCCGAACCACTCCAAGCGAAAGTCAAGAGCCCAGACTCCAGAGAAAGACGACGAGCAGGAGCGATTTGACAAGCGCGTCAGGTTGGCCCTTCAGTGCAACCTGGACGTGCGGGACCAGAAGCAGATCTGTGGCCACACCGATCTAGGGGCCTCACCCTTCACGAGGGACATCGAGCGGTGAGGTTCTCCGTCCCGCGGTTCGTCCCCTACGACGGACTGTCCGATCCATCTGCTCACCTCCGTCACTTTTCCCAGAAGATGTCCATCTGGGGAATGAGGGTCACCTCAACTGCAAGATCTTCTCCTCCAGTTTGGGAGACCTCCCTCTGAAGTGGTTCTGCGCCCTCCCAGAGGAGTCGATTTCGAGCTGGAAGGAGCTCCAGCTCTCCTTTCTGAAGAAGTTCCAGGCTTACAGCGCCGTCCCCAAGAAAGAAGGGGACCTTCTCGCCCTGAGAATGAAGCAGGGGGAGACCCTCGCCAAGTTCGCCCGAGATTCTGGGCGGTTTACAGCCAGATCGAGGGCACTAGGGAAGAAATAGCAATCTACGCCTTCCAACGTGCCCTGATCCCCGGCCACGACCTCTGGAAGGACTTGGTCGGAGACCCCTCAGAGTCCATGCCAGAGGTGATGTCCCGGATAAAGCGCTTTGTCGCCCGGGAGGAAGATGAACTCCAGGCCCGGGAAGAGGACGGAAGACCGGAGCCCGAGCAGAAGAGCAACCAGCCTCGGCAGAGAGGCAGGGGGCCCTCTCAGAAGCAAGAGCCCAAGCAGGCCTGGTCCGCCAGTTCGGCGAAGCCTACGTCGTCCCGATCTGGGGGCACCTGGAGGCCCAAACCTCCCACCAGCGCCTATCAAGGCATCAGTGTCGTCTTCAGGGAGCCGATACACCAAATCATGAACAAAATAAAGGGTAAGCCGTTCTTCAAATGGCCTCAGCCCTTGAGAAATGAGCCCATCGACGGCAGTCGAAGCAAGCTCTACTGCTCCTACCACAAAGGTAAAGGGCACAAGACCGAGGAATGCAACTCTCTGAAGTGGTACCTGGAAAAACTCGCCGGCGAAGGCCACCTCCCAGAGTTCGTCAAGGCAGAAGATGCCGGCGGCAGCGGGGGCCGAGTTCACCTGAGCACGGCTCGGGACCCAGACAGCGAGGATTCCGAAAAGATCATTAACGTGATCCACCTGGCGTCCTCACTTCCCTCTCCCTCGTCCCGTGGAAGCTCGCGGGCCCGCGCCGAGGCCAGGCGGGCGTCGCACAGGGAGAAGGTGATGAGAGCCGAGTGTTGACACAAAAAATGTCACTTTGCCTTTTCAAGATCCAAAGAGCTACATGAAGTCGCAACCTGCCATAAATAGGCAATGCTGCTTCCAAAAATAAAATCTTGTCAGAATCAAACAAAAACTGCAAGATTCTTCCAGACAGCCAAAAGAGGAGTACACAAGAAGTTTCAAGCCATTTCAAGATCATTTGGCCTAACTTCGCTTCTCCGACAGCCAAATCAAGCCTCTCGGCGGTAAAGCTCTCCGGGACCATGATTTCCAAGACAGAACCTATGGATCATCTTAAAATGACTCCAATAGGTTCCCTGTCAAATTTCAAGTCAATCGGACATCGGTTGACCGCACATCAAACCGCGACATCTTCATCGCGACAAAAAGCAAGTCTGCAGGTGATAGGACCCCAAACGGCTTCAAAACTCAAACAAAAGCCTATGGTTGGTCTTATTTATTGCTCAGCAGGCTTCACACCAAATTTCAGGTCATTCTGACATCGTTTGACCCAGTTTCAGCTTCTGACGGGAAATCGGCAACTCTGCGCGACAAAGTCTTCGGCTTTCTCAGGAAATTGGAAACTTTGCAAAATAAAATGCAAGGATTCTCATCAGGTTTCCTACAAAGAAATCAGGCCAATAAATGATCAAAATGTCAAAGAAAAGTACAGAAGAAAAAAGAATCAAAAAAGAGCAAAAACGGACGCAAAACGGGACCAAAAGGGGGGAAAACCCCCCCAGGGTCGCAGACCCCTGCGACCCTGGGCCAGGGTCGCAGGCCCCTGCGACCCTGGCCCAAGGTCGCAGGCCCCTGCGACCCTGGGCCAGGGTCGCCGGCGACCATGGACCCCGGGGTCGCCGGGAAAGCCCCGGAAACCCCGGTTTTCGCCGTTTTTTCGCGATTCGAGGAGCCCAGCCTCTGGTACTTTCCAAAATTCATGCTTTTGAGACACCAAGTCCTCTGATATCCGTCCAAAACACGGGTAAATCATCAAGAGTATCAAAGACAGTATTGATCGCCACCCGGTCAACCAAAAAAAGTGTGCTTTCCACCCGACCGATCGAGAAATCGACAGGACAGATGGCACCGACCCGCTGTTGGCAACAAACACCTGAAATTACATGGTCATCTGATGTCGATCTACATGAAGATCCATCGATAATCATCGACAGAAGAATTCCAAAAGACGTGGCACGGCCCGCGACTCTTCAGCTGCTCGGCGACCACTTAATGCGATTAATTGACTAGCTTTATTACAGTCATTAATCCATTTCTTTGGACGGCCCAATCAGAAGCAAGCATTCGGGAGTTACAAGTCAAGAGATTCATGGCATTTAACCCATGAAACTCCTCCCATCATGGCGATTAAAGGCGATTAAATGCCCTCAATCTCCTCCGGCCAATCAGAAGCCAAGAAAAAGGAGTTACAAAATAAACAATTCAATTTTTGTAACTCCTCCCATTATGTGGCTTAATGACATTAAAAGCCCATAAACTCTCCTAAATGGCTACCAAGAGCCTATAAATAGGAGAGCACTCCAAAGGAATCCAGATCGGAAAAAAGAGACAGACACACAGACAGAGAGAAGCACAGAAATCCAGAGAAAGGAAAAAGAGAGAAAACTCTGCGGAAGTTCTACACCGGCCACCGCAACAAGGTGACAAAAGTCCCTTGGGGGGTACCCCCCCCCAAGGTCCTTGCCTTCTCCTCCTGCCTCCAATGGCTTAGATGTGGCTTTTCAGCCCGTCTACTCGGTTTTTTATTGGACATAGGACCTTCCTTTGGTCTTTGTCTTCTAAAAACCCGAGGTTATAGCCAAGCCAAGTGAATCAAATAGCATCCTCTGTTCTCATCTGCATGGATGATGGCGAAGCCCACATATGGCTTGCGACCGTCAATCTAAACGAGTCCTCCACAATCTCCTGAGAAGTTAGATCCTCCTTTTCTTGCTTTTCATTGTAGTTTGTATTTTTTCAAAAGAGACAAAAATCACAATTCTTGTCTTTCATTGTTGATAAGGATTGTAAATCGGCTATAAACGCCAAAATCGGCTATAAACGCCAAAAATCGGCTATAAACGCCAAAATCGGCTATAAATGCCAAAAAAAATCGCCTTTCACGGCAAATCAAGAAAATGTCTCTTTTCTTAAATATATGTGCAATGGAAAACTTGAAAGAAGTTGATTTCCTTTTTACTTGCGAAGGTTGATCTCCGGATCACCACTTGCAAATTCCAAGTAAAAATAGAAAATCTGGCACACCCAAAAAAAAAAGAAATGTTGATGCACGCCCCTGCCCCCCGGTTACGAAAGGGTCGGACCCGACGGACTCCCACGTCCGCCGACCTCGGTAGGAACCCAAGCAGGAGCGCGGTCCATCAAGCTGGCATCACCCGGTGGGACTCGTTTATTTGAGAACACGATGCTAGAAATGAAATATTTGCATATCATATATTCTGCTCTATGCTTATATTTCTTTTCTCGATTCCTTGGCTACTTTATAATTGGTGGCCTATGTTGAATTCTGCAAAAAAAAATGAGATGAGATTTTTTGTTCGGAAATTTCTAATTCTTTGAATTTATTTCCATTCTTTCTCTTTTCAAAAAAAAAAAATTTAAAAAAAAAAATTCAAAAAAAAATCAGATTTGTCATTTTTGGATTCAAAATTGAGAAACCTTGATCCGTTCCTATCGTTCATCGCGCTTGCAGAAATGTTGAGCCTGTTCGACTAAGGTTTTGGGCCATGGTTTCTCTTCGATGAGTTCATTAAAAAAATCAAAAAAAAATATATATATATATAAAAAAAAAAAAATTTTAGATTTCTCAATTTGGATTCAAAATTAAGAAACCTTGATCTGTTCCTATCGTTCATCGCGCTTGCAGAAATGTTGAGCCTCTTCGACTAAGGTTTTGGGCCATGGTTTCTCTTCGATGAATTCATAAAAAAAAAAATAAAAAAAAAATATAAAAATAAAAAAAAAAAGACATAGACCACTAAGGTTAAACCAACTGTGTTCTTTGATCATGGTTGATTCAAAGAAAAGCCTTGTCCAGAGTGTGGAGACAGCTTGACTGTTCTAGGCAAGGGTCCTCCAAACGGGTTCATTAAGTAATCCTACCCTTACCTGGGGGCAATTCTATCAATCAAGATTTCATAAGACCGAGTTAGGAGGCCTATGTGTACTCTCTCGTCTTTTTTTTAAAATAAAAAAAAAAAATAAAAAAATATAAAAATTTTAAAATAAAAAATAAAAAATAAAAAAAAATTTTCAAAAAAAAAAATCTTAAAAAAAAAAATAAAAAATAAAAAAAAAAGATTTTTTTAAAAAAAAAAAAATCTTCAAAAAAAAATTTTTTTTAAAAAAAAAACTTCAAAAAAAAAAACTTCCGTCATTTTGGGTTTAGATTGGAGAAATCTTGGTTTTCTTCTTTCTGAGCACTGGCGCTCGCGGAAATCGCTGAGCCCGTGTTCAGATTGGAGTGCCTTTTGCTCTCTTTGATGAACCCGATATTGGCCTTTAAAAAAAAAACTCGTCATTTTTAGATTCAGATCCGAGAAATCATGGTTCATTTCTTTCTGAGCACTGGCGCTCGCGGAAATCGCTGAGCCCGTGTTCAGATTGGAATACCATCTGCTCTCTTTGATGAATCCAATCTTGACCTTTCAAAACAGAGAATCTCATCTCATAGATGCGGTCTCAAAACATTTGTGTCTAGCGGTACTAGTACGCCCTTTCAGGGTCTACTGTATTGCGACCGGCACATCTGTAACTCCAACTTTATATTCTTCTTACCTCGAGCAAGCTCTGCTTCTCGATAAGTCGAATTTAAGTTCACAATTGCTTCTAGCAGTCACTGGGATGCCCATTCCGGGCTTACCACACCTGCGATCAGAACAATTGTACCCTCTATGGCATTTTGTCTTCCTCATATTGCTTGGGTCATCTACCTCGAGCAATTTGAAAAGACGAAACCATAGAACTTCCCATTTATGATCATTATATTCTTGTGATTACTAATGGATGTGGTCTTGTTTCAGAAATTTTCGAAAAAAACTAACAATGGCAGCTTCACTAACCATTACTTTCGACGAAAGCAAGCACCAACTCATGCTTCAACAGAAGCAAACCACGCGCACCTACAAGCGCCCCATCAGCTGCCGAAGTGTCAACTCCTTCGGCAACTCTGTGAACTCCGGGTCGACCTCGACTCCCCGGACTATCGTCTTCGGGACGCTGGGACCATTCCCACTTCCTGAGGAACAAGCTGCTCCCTCCAAGAAGCAGAAACTCGCCTCTCAACGTGTCACTACCGTGACACCAAAGGCGAGTACAAGAAGGCCTGAAGCCCGTGGCAGCCCCACGAAGCCTCAACCTGCAAACAACCAGGTCTACCCCAAGACTTGGTCCCCAAGACCTTCACCAAAACAAAGAAGGTCCCAGGCATCCACTAAGCCAGCATTCCTGGCCCCACTCAAGGAGAACCAGTTCTATCCTCTTGCTTACATGAAAGAGGAGAGACCCATCTCCAACCCGACTTCAAAGTCATCCCAGCATGAGCCGGCTTGTTCCTACAAGCCCAAAATCAAGTCATGCATCACAAGGCCTCCACAAGCATCTGCTAAGGCCTACAAATCTGCAGTTCGACCCTTCATATCTACAGGGGCCGAACTTCACAAATTCAAAGCTTCGCTGCAACTGGCGAAGGATAGGGTTCGCATCCTGTCCTTGCCCAGCTACAAAGAAGACAGACTCGGCTGCTGCGCCCGAGGGAGCACATCCTTCATTGTCAAAGCCCAGTTAGAGCTGACCGAAGCTCAAATTGCTCGTCGTATACGCCGCCGCGCGTCGTACCGACAAAAGAGACTACAGAAGCAAAGGACTCAGCCTCCCACACTTCAAGTCTCTCCTAAATGGGTCGAAAAAGAAAGACCCAACCAAGTTGCTGCCGTCCATATGGTTGGAAAAACCAGAAGGCGCCAAAAATCAGCAACAAAAATCCATGTCCGACGTCCAATGACCCGCAGCGTCTCAAGGACAAGAAGACATTCAGAAGAATCCCCTGCTCCTTCAAGCAAAGGACAGCAGAGTGATCCTTCCTCAAGCTCCTCTTCAAAAAGAATGAGCCCCAGCTCAGTCACCAGGACAGTTTCTTCGTTCGAATCACGAAGGATGAATGTCCTGGCTACAAATTCTGAGCCACCACCCCACAATCCACCTCCAGAAGATGCGATCACCCGCATCCAGCAGTTGGAACAGGGCCAGCAGAGGATTGAAACTCTGATGGAAAACCTTCTCCTCGCCTTCCAAAATCAGGCGAACAATGAACCTCCTCCGAATCATCAAGACGACGAGGTAAATAGAGAAGAAAATGAGTCACGCGCCCTTACCAAAAAGGACGTAGACGGTATCCTCGCCAAAGCAAAAGAAGAGGATATACTCAAGGAGCATGGGATCAAGCCACCATATCCCTTATGGATGGACTCGGTCCCGTTCCCCACCAAATTCAAGCATCCTACTCTCCAAACATATACGGGGAAAGGATCAGCCAGACAGCACGTCATCCACTTCAAGATCTTGACAGGAGCTATCGCGGATCAAGATGCACTCAAGATCCGCCTCTTTGCAAGTACCCTAAAAGGTACGGCCTTCGATTGGTACTCCACTCTGCCGGAGGACTCAATCCAAAATTGGGCCATGCTAGAGACACGCTTCCTGACTCACTTCAAAGGTGAGGATCATCCCGCTACTATGGCTCAGCTGTGCAGCCTAAAACAGGGGGAGAATGAATCAACATATGACTTCATTCACAAGTGGAAAGCAATGGCATACAAATGCTCTGATGTATTGCCACAAGCGTCGCTAGTCGACATCTGCCGAAACAACATGAGAGCCAGAATCCGCTCCATGATCATCGGCAACAAATCAAAAAACCTGGGAGAACTCCTAGAAGCTTCCATGGAAGCTGAAACGGTGATTAAAGACCTCAACAGTCAGAAATCATCAAGAAAAGAGCCAACCGCCATTGCAACCTCTAAACCAAAGAAGAAAGAGGTCCTCAATGTGCAGACCAAGCCAGCTCCTCAGCCACCAAAGAAAGCTGAAAACAAAGCTGCTGGTAAGAGACCTGAACTCTCTGATGCCTTCAAAGAACGAGTAGAGAAGAAATACCCGTTTGATGAAGATGTTGATGAAATCTTCGGGGCTCTTGTGGCAAATGGCAAGCTCACCTTGCCTGAACCAAAAAGACCGGGTGATGTTGGCAAAACCAACGATCCTCGGTACTGTCCATACCACCAGATGATCTCGCATCCTCTCAATCAATGCTTCGTTGTGAGAGAGAAAATAAATGAGATGTGGAAAAACGGAGTCATCACCTTTGACAAAAACTATGGGTCTGCCTCCGTCAACATGGTGACATGTGGACAAACATCAAGATCACCAAAGAAGAAGATCACTACTTCCTTCAAGGTGATAAACTCAATCGAAGCGTCCGAGGAACTGGTTCCTTACCCGACACCAGACGGACAACCGATATGGGTACATCCCGATCTCCTGGAAGATGAAAATTGGGAGGTCGTGAAAATAAAGCCTACAGCTCGACAGCGAAGGCAGGCTAGGAAACATCTCCTCAAGCTCAAACGGCAAGAGAAGACCCAGCCAAAACTAGAGGTCAAAGAAAAGGCAGAGGCTTCCTCTACCGCTTCACTGGAGGTAACAAAAACATCCCTTCCAGAGACTTCAAAGGGGGTAAGGAAATTCACTCTCAGTGATTTCATGCCACCTCAATTCAGAGAAGCCATGCAGGAGACATCATACTCTTGCAATTCGGTAGTTGGATTCTCCATTGATGGATACGAGTCCAGCGACACCGATGATGGATTCGAATCCAACTACACAGATGAGTGGGAGGAGTCCCTTGAAACAGGAGAATATCTCTCCGATGAAGAATGGGTTCCTGAATCTCATCTTATGCCAGTAATCTGGTATAACCCCCTACAGCCACAAGGATCCTGGTCTGATGATGAAGAAGACCAAGAGGCTGTACAAGAAAATGCTGCTGACCCAGCACCTCTCATCACTCCAGTGGAAATCAACCATGTTGAGCCACAAAGAGATGATGAAGAAGAAGATCCGGCTCCCATGCCTGATCTTGAAGAATATGCAAGGATCTTGCAGCGACTCGCTCTAGAACAAGAGCAAGAACGCGTCAACGAGCCTCCTCGCAATCCAGAGCCTGAAGTCCCTGAAGACCACCAGGTACATCCTCCCTTAACTCCTGAAAATGGAGAAAATTGCTGGGTAGACGATCCTCTCACATCCGAGGATGAGTCTGACTCCGATCAGGCAACGTCTCCCGTCAGAGCTTCCTGTAATGTGATAATTCGGGATTATAGCTCTTCCGAAGCATCGTCTGATGAGAGCACTTACACTCCGGCGACGCCTAGCAATGTATCTTCTGGAGCCACCTCGTCTCACGTGACTTTCACTGAGATGACACCCTCTCAGGTTTCTTCTCCTGAGACTGTGACTTCAAAGTTCACACCCTTCCTGACTGAAGAATTCCCAGCTATTGATGCTTGGGACGATGAATTAGTCAACGAAGAAGAAAGATTGCTGGATGCTGTTCAGGACTTGTTCCCGGAAAATGCTCCATGCAACACAATCACTGAGGATGGTAACTCTGCTGCTGATGCATCCTCAGCAAATGAAAAACGACAGCCTCTTGATCCTGAAGACAATCTTCCAAACGAAGACCCTTCTCAAGAAGCTCTCGAAGTTGGTAGAGGCACCCGCTCTGGCCGGGACTATCACAAAAATTACAACCAATCTTCCTTTACATATGTAAATCCTTCGGGAAAAGATGTTGTAAGCGCCCCTAGTGGCAACAATGATGAACATGCAGGCCCTAAGGAGGCTTTCAAGTATGACTTGATTGAACACTTCAAGCACATACCTGCACGTCTGCACATCCTAGATTTGTTGCGAATGTCTCCGCACACTCGTGATAATCTCATCTCAGAATTACAAAAACTGAATGAGGATGTCGACAAACATGCCCCGCAAGTCCTCCAAATTGAAATGGATTACCGGGTCAAAAACTCAGAAGCCTCCTCAAAGGGAGAAAAGAAGAAAACTGAGGGATCATGCATTGAATGCCTCTCGGTTAAAAAAGCAGCCAGTGCAACCATCGCCTTCACAAAGGACGACCTCCTACTTGGCGAAACCAGGCATAACCGACCCCTGTACTTCACAGGGTATATCAAGGAAATGCCTATGCATAGAGTTCAGATCGACCCAGGTTCTGCACTCAACCTTATCTCCACATCGGCTCTTGAAGAGTTGGGCATCCCACCCAGCAAACTGAGCCACACATCTGTATCTATCTTTGGATACGATGGGAGTACTCAAAGGCCTATCGGCAAAATCAGGTTCAAATTGCAGATCGGTGATCTTATCTCTGAGGTCACAGTGTATGCAATAAAGACCCCTTCATGCTACAACATCCTTCTCGGACGCCCTTGGATCCATGAGAATGGTGTTGTCCCTTCAACTCTACATCAATGCATCAAGTTTGTTGGCGACGACGGCATGATACATCGAGTCTTTGCGGATAGAAAACCCTTCAAAGGTAAAGAAATCCACTTCGCAGACTCACAGATGTATGAAGGTGAAAAAGAAGAAGAGGAGAAGCATACAGCATCCTTTGCCGAAAGTCTCCAGAAAGATAAAGGCAAAGCTCCTCAACAATCACCGGAAGAAAACAAACCATCCGGTAAATCTGAAGAGAGCATGCAAACTCCCTTCATCATCTCCCTCAAATCTTCAAAGCCTTTGGTCATCACAACTAAAGTGAAGAAGGCAAAACAAAAGCCTGGGGGCAAATTTGTTGTCTCTTTCGTGTCTATCATGCAAGACACGGACTCGGATTCAGAGCCAGAAGACGACACATCGTCAAGCCAAGCTGACACTCAGCAAGTTCAGCCTGCTCTTACTCCAATGGAGACAACTTCTGACATAGAAGATCCTACGTCAGCTTCCTTCGTTGTTCCAGCAACTTCAACAAAGGAAAAGCCGATCTTCTTCCATAGATCGGATGCTTCTTCATCAAACTCCATGCTTGAACCTTTCCAAAATAAAGGTACGCCTCAACTATCCTTATATAGTTCTGTGGCACAAGCTATTATGAAGAAAATGGGCTATGACGCTCAAAACCCAGTCGGTTTGGGAGAAGGACGCGGTATTCTCACACCATTGGGGCCCGTCTTGACCAAAAGCCAGCTGGAAGATTGGAGACTCTACGGCTATGTAGAAAAGTCTTCACACGGGTTAGGGTATGATCCTGACACCCCCTTGAGACAGTTGACACAAAGGCTTAAAAGTCAATATACTGACCAAGCCTCAACATCTCAAGCCCATGAAGACATCGATCTCCCCGGATATCTCTTTGATGAGTCACCTGACAAAGATCCAGGAAGCTCATCCAATTGGCACGATTTCTCCGAAAATGAAGAGGAGTTGTCCGATGGCACAGACGTGTGGACTTCTGACCCAGAAGAACCCTCATCCCCAAAAGAAGTAGCCTACTTCGACTCGGTTTCAACAGGCGATTGGGATCATCTCATAGCAAGCCTTGGGAAAATTACCGATCAAGAAGACCCGTGGAAAGGAACAAAACCTTGGTCTGGAAATGCCCTTGAAACCCCAGAAGGTTTCGTTGAGCTGGAAGCCTCCGAAAATATTGTGGAGGAACCACCTTCGAACCTTCCAACAGAAGATCCTGTTCAAAAGATAGACTTGGGAACACCAGATAACCCACGTCCTGTATTCATAAGCAAGAATATAAAGGATGATGAGTTACCCGAGTATATCGCTTTTCTTCGTGAGTTCGTTGATTGCTTTGCATGGTCTTATGCTGAAATGCCAGGCTTAGACCCCAAAATAGCAGTTCACAAACTCAATCTTCAAGAAGACATCAAGCCTGTCAAGCAAGGCCAAAGAAGATTCCGTCCAGATGTGATGGATAAAATTGAACAAGAAGTTCAAAAACTCAAAAGCGTCGGCTTCATCCGTGAGGAACAACATCCTGAATGGTTGGCCAACATTGTCCCCGTGACAAAGAAAAATGGGCAGATCAGGGTCTGTATTGACTATAGAGACCTGAATGGCGCATGCCCAAAAGATGAATTTCCGCTCCCCATACCAGAGGTAATGATTGATAATACCTGTGGATTCGAGCGAATGACATTCATGGATGGTTTCTCTGGCTACAATCAGATAAAGATGCATCCTGAGGATGAAAAACATACATCCTTTCGAACCCCATTTGGCGTGTACTGCTACACTGTCATGCCATTCGGTTTGAAGAATGCTGGTGCCACATATCAGAGGGCTATGATGAAAATATTCCAAGATATGCAGCACAAGACGGTTGAATGTTACGTTGATGACCTCGCCGTCAAAAGCAAAAGAAAAGAAGATCATCTCGAAAACCTCCGAGAAGTCTTCCTCCGGCTTCGCAAACACAAACTGCGAATGAATCCATTGAAATGCTTCTTCGGCGTTTCGTCGGGTAAGTTCCTCGGATTCTTAGTTCGGAAAGATGGAATAGAGCTTGACCCCATAAAAGTCAAAGCCATTCTAGAAATGCCCTCTCCAAGAACCTTGAGAGAACTCAAAGGGCTTCAAGGGAGATTAGCCTACATCAGACGGTTCATCTCCAATCTTTCGGGGAAATGCCGTCCATTCTCCCGGTTGATGAAAAAAGGTGTAAACTTTGTCTGGGATGCTGACTGTGAAGCTGCTTTCCAAGACATCAAGTCATACCTGACAAAACCTCCAGTGTTAGCTGCTCCTACCACTGGAAAACCATTCATCTTGTACACAAGAGCCCTTGATCACTCTCTGGGAGCTCTGCTTGCGCAAGAAAATGATCAAAGAAAAGAAGCTGCTCTATATTACCTCAGCCGCATGCTAGTAGGTGCAGAGCATCGCTACTCTCCAGTCGAAAAAGAATGTCTTGCAGTGATGTTCGCCGTACAAAAGCTGCGTCACTACTTGCTTTCCAACACAGTCTACCTGGTCTCGAGGGTCAACCTCTTGAAGGTCCTTGTCACAAAGGCAGGTTCTCTCAATGCTCGACTGGCAAAATGGTCCATCCTTCTGTCACAATTTGATATTAGGTATGTACCACAAAAAGCAATCAAAGGGCAAGCTCTAGCGGACTTCCTCGCAGAGCATCCATTGCCTAAAGATTCTCCACTCAGAGATGATCTCCCAGACGAACCAGTCTACAATGTGGAGACTTTCTCACAAAGTGCCTCCTGGGACATGTACTTTGACGGTGCAACCAGGACAAATGAAAAAAGACAGCTGATCTCGGGAGTTGGCATCCTCTTTGTTAGCCCCGACAAATACATGATTCCACACGCTTTCTCGCTACTGGAACCATGCACAAACAATGCAGCTGAATATCAAGCTCTGATCTTAGGATTGGAACTCGCCATCGAATCCGGTATCACCATGCTGGAAGTCTTTGGAGACTCTCAACTGATCGTCAACCAGATGAATCAGAAATTTGAAGTCAGAAAGCCAGATTTGCTGCCCTACTACAACAAGGCACAATCACTTCTGCAAAAGTTTGACATCTGTCACATCACCCACATTCGTAGAGGTGAAAACATACGTGCAGATGCCCTAGCCGGACTTGCCGCATCCATGGCAATCCAGGAAGGGGAAAACATGCAAGTCACAGTGTGCGAAAGAAGAATCCTTCCTCCTCTTAACACACACCAAGCAGTTGCTGAATGCCACCAAGTGGTCGGAAGTCGGATTTCAATCCTTCAAACTTCAATCGGCGACTGGAGGGATCCGTTCATTGATTACATTATGTTCGGAATCCTACCTGAAGATCCAAAAGAACGGGTAAGCATCCAAAGGCGAACCCCAAGCTTCCATTTGGATATTCCTTCAAAAATCCTTTACAGGAAATCCTTCAACGGAGTACTTCTACGCTGCTTGTCACAACAAGAGGCTGAAGAAACACTCAAAGAAGTTCATGCTGGTCTTTGTGGAGCTCATCAGGCTGGACCTAAGCTCTATGATCAGATAAAAAGGTTAGGATATTACTGGCCTACCATGGTAGCTGACGCAATGCAATTTGCTAAGCGCTGCCAACAATGCCAAGTTCATGGAGATTACATTCACATGCCTCCAGAATGGCTGCATCCTACAGCGATCTCATGGCCTTTCGAAGCCTGGGGTATGGACATCATAGGTCCTATTTCTCCCCCTTCAAGCAAAGGTCATCGCTTCATCTTCGCCGCTACGGATTATTTCTCCAAGTGGTCAGAAGCATTTGCGTTTAACGAAATGAAGACCTCATCAGTCCTTCAGTTCCTGCGCACCAACATCATTTGTCGTTTCGGCATACCCAAAAGATTCGTCCATGATAACGGACCACAGTTCCGGGATCATCGATTCTACAGGTTCTGCGACAAATACAAAATCCAAAGCTGTCCTTCGACTCCATACAATCCGGCAGCAAACGGGTTAGCAGAAGCTTTCAACAAGACACTCTGCAAAATCCTCAAAAAAATGGTCTCTAATCACAAAAGAGACTGGAGCGACAAAATGTCTGAAGCTTTGTGGGCCTATCGAACCACTGTTCGAGGACCAACCCATAGCACACCATTCTCCTTGGTCTATGGATGCGAAGCTGTCGTGCCCTTGGAAGTACAAATTCCTTCCTTGAGGGTATCCTTGCAAAATGACATGACTCAAGAAAGCAATGTCAAATTGCGACTCCATGAGCTGGACAATCTCGATGAGAGACGGCTCGAAGCTCAACAAAGCATTGAACTTTACCAAGCACGCATGGCGGGATCTTTCGATAAAAAGGTCAGGCAACGCGCCTACAAAAAGAATGACTTGGTTCTTGCGGTAAAAAGACCAATGGTCTTCGCTCACAAGTCCAAAGGCAAATTTGAGCCAAAATGGGAGGGACCCTACGTCATCGACAAGGTTTTCTCTAACGGCGCATACGCACTCCTAAACATGGAAGGTGACAGATGTATGCTGCCCATCAATGGCAAGTTCTTAAAGCGGTACTACCCTTGAAGACTTACCCAACTGGGTAAGAGCAATGCCTGTACGGCCAAAACCGGTTTCCAGGTACACGCTCGCCAAACCCACCCTTTTTTAGAATTTTCATATCAAATGTTGAAATTTCTAGAAATCTAAAACAATGCTTACTTTCATCGTTTCATTGTTCAACAAAAATCCAAGTTTAGGAACCTTTCCCTAACTTGACCAAAATTTTCAACCCTTGAACCCAAAATTCATAGTTTGAAACAAAATCCGGATTCAGGGATTTCCACCCTAGTCCACCCTGCCTTTTACCGCCAAAATGGTTTTAGGTCAAAACTTATGACCCTCGTGTCTTTAAACAAAAAAAAAAATGGTTTTTCAAAAACCCGCGAGGAAGCGACACTTAGTCGATACTCGCACAAATCGGAAGCAAGCGAACCACGTTCGACACTTCCAAAATCGCAGGGAATCGACATTTCGTCGATACTTGCAAAATCAAAAACTGTGGAGACGCAACATTTCAGTTGATATCCACAACCCAAATTTCAGAGGTTCGAAAAAACCTAAAAAACCATGGAGACGCAACATTTCAGTTGATATCCATAACCCAAAGGTTCGAGAAAACCACAAATTTCAAAAATCGTGGGGAAACGACATCAAGTCAGTACCCGCAAAACCAAAATTTTTGAAAAGCAAGGATGCGACATTCCATCGATACTTGCACCCAAATCCGCGAGGATGCGACATTCCATCGATACTCGCAATCGAATGAGCAAGGATGCGACATTCCATCGATACTTGCAAGAACATTCAGCAGGGAGGCGACTTTTAGTCGATACTTGCATTTTTTGAAAACCAAACCGGCTATCAATGCCACCAAAACAAAACCGGCTATCAATGCCACAAACAAAAAAAAAAAACTTGGATTTCAAAAAAGGCTATCAATGCCATCAAAACAAAACAGGCTATCAATGCCACCAAAAACCGGCTATAGATGCCACAAAACAAACCGGCTATCAATGCCACCAAAACTGGCTATAGATGCCACGAACAAAAAAAAACAGGCTATCAATGCCACAAGAAAAGCTGGCTCTCATGCCAAAATTGGCTTCCATGCCACAAACAAAAACCTGGCTTTCATGCCAAAACAATCATTTGACAAAAGATTTTCACAAAATGACAACCTTTTGATCAAATCCCATTTAGCAATTACTTTTATCACAAAAAGATTAAAGTGAGCGTAGGGATAACAAAAAAAAGAAAGTGTTCACAAGCACTACAAAGAGTACCAAAAAAAATACATGTGGTACCAAAAAAAAAAAAAAAGAAAGTGTTCACAAGCACTACAAAAAAAAGAGAGTACCAGAAAAATACATGTGGTACCAAAAAAAAAAAAAGAAGAGAATGTTC
The DNA here is from genome assembly GCA_012931725.1 of Litsea cubeba. Taxonomy (NCBI): domain Eukaryota; kingdom Viridiplantae; phylum Streptophyta; class Magnoliopsida; order Laurales; family Lauraceae; genus Litsea; species Litsea cubeba. The sequence goes on from CM022944.1 coordinate 57,122,466, forward strand.
ACAAGCACTGCAAAAAAAAAAAGAGAGAAGGATGGTTTCTGTATACAGGAGCTCAATCAAAAATGGTCTCCAGCCAAGAGTTCAGCTCCCCAAGCAGACTTTTAGCTTCAGCTGTCAAGGATTCCAAGGCACGCTTCTTCAGGAACTTGCCATGAGATGCTGGAGTGGGCTGTACCCCTTCTCTCACACCAGGAAGCTTACCTCGAGCAGCTTGCCATTGTTTATCCTCATCAGACTTCCTTTTGAGAACCCGTTCGGCATCTGCAACCTGGTGAATCAGGACACTCTCCCTGTCGCGAGCTTCTATTATGGCAGTCCACTTGGCAGCGACTTGTGCCTGCAGAAGCTCAAGACGTTTCCTGGCCTCATCGACCTCCCTATCAAGGATGTTAAGGTCATGTGTCAGCTCGATGATGGTTACCTCTTCTCTATTCCTCCTTCGGACTGCCACCTTCCTGCTTTCTGTAGCCTCATCTAGGTCAGACTTAGCCTTATCAGCAGGGTCCAGGAACATCTCCTTGAAGAACTGGTCATCAGCCAAACTCACGGTCTCAAACCACTTGTCACCCAGTGCAATGATCCTATCAACGATCGCCCTGGCACCTGTGACATCCAGACCAGCCTCTTCAGCATCACTGAGAATCTCCTGCACATGCTGGATCATGCCAAATCCGACTTCCAAGTGCCCAGAAAGGAGAGTCTCAATCCAAGAGTGCACAACTCGCACCACCACCTTCTTCGCAAAAAGAAGAGATGGCCCAGCTGAGGATTCGCCCAACTCCGTTGGTCGGCTACTCATGTCATCATCTGTTGAAAGAGTAACAAAAGAACTCTTTCCAGCTGAAGCTGCTCCTGCTCGGGAAGGAATCTCAGCGCGAGGAATCTCCTCAATACTGTCAGAGCTGGTCCCGGGAATCTCTACCTCTGGATCAACCTCTGGCATCTCTTGCTCTGGAAGCAACGGATCCTCCTCTGCCACTTCAAAACCTGCAAAGGAAACACAAAAAGGTATGAATATGACCCTGTTTGAAAATCATTATCAGAGTTATAACTACAAAATACCTTCTTCGACGACTGGCGGAACACTTTCTTCCCCCATGAACTCATCGAAAGCATCATCAACATTTGCGTCCATCGATGGTTCAAAGTCATCAGAACCCTGTGGCAAGTCAGCTGGCAACAAAAAATGTGTTAGCAAGCCAAGTCACAAACAAAAAAAAAAAAAAAAAAAAAAAAAGAGGACTGGCCCACAGGCCGTGGCCCACAGGCCACGTGGCCGTACGGCCAGATCCGTACGGATCTGTCCGTACGGCCCACATAAAAAAAAAAAAAAAAAAAAAAAAACAAACATAAAAAAAAAAAAAGAAAGAAAAGAAAGCAAAAAAAAAAACGTGTGAAAAAAAAAAAAGAAGAAAGGCAAACACGTGAACAAGAAAAAAAAAAAAAGAGAAGAAAAGAAAGAAACAAAAAAAAAAAAAGAGAGAAGAACTTTTTTTTTCCTACAATGGAATTTTCTTGAAAAAGAAGAACTTACTTGAAGCCATTGATGGAGAAGAAGAAGAAAACTCTTGAAGATCTTGAAGAAGAAAAGCTCTTGGTCTTGAAGCCCTCTTGAGATTATTGCAAAAGAAAGTAATAAGAGCAAGAGATCCAACCTTCTCCTTGCTTTTATAGAGGAGAGCAAACCAAAGAAGGAAAGAAGAAAGAGGTAAGTGTTACTAATTAGTAACCTTACCAAAAGAAAGAAATTAGAAAGATTCTTTCCAAAAGAGAGATATCTTGAGAGATTTTCTCCCAAAAATCAATCTATGACGGATTCTTTCCCAAAAGAAAGATATCTTGAGATATCCTATCCCAAAATAAAGGGATCTTGAGAGATTTTCTCCTAAAATCAATCTATGACGGATTCTTTCCCAAAAGAAAGATATCTTGAGATATTCTATCCCAAAAATAAAGGGATCATGAGAGATTCTCTCCAAGAAAAGATATTCTTAGATATTCTCTATCCAAATGAGATATTTTTGGATATTCTTTACAAAAATGATACCATATGAGATCTAAGCCATTTCAAAAGCTTAAGGTCCCATGGGTTAGCCCATATGAGCCAGGTTTGACCACCTAGGCACAAAAAAAAAAAAAAAAAAAAAAAAAAAAATTTGGGCTTTTAATCAAAGAGAAATCCCTCTTACCAAGAGCATACAAAAATGGTTCCATGCCTCTTTTGAGTTGATTGGACCATACAAAAGAAAATTCCAAGCCCCATGAGCTTCCAAAAATCAAACCATCAAACCTCATCTACTAAATTGAGCCAAAATCTTGAAATTGACATTTCACAAAAATCAAACCAAAACCTGGTCCCCTAACCTGCCACATACAGCCTGTTAGGTCACAAGACCAAAACCAAAAACCAAAACCTGATCCCCTAACTTGCCACATACAGCCTGTTAGGTCACAAGATCAAGACCAAAATCGATCCCCCAACATTCCACATACAGCTTGTTGGGTACACACGATCAAAACCAAACCTGACCCCCTAACCTGCCATATATAGCCTGTTAGGTCACAAGGTCAAAACCCAAATCCACATCCCTGATGTCATCTTCAAAACTTTGCCTCGAGATAGTACGTGATCCCTTTCACTACCATAAAATTCCCCTGGAAGTTCAAAAGGCTACAAATACCAAAAAGAAAGATTGCTCAAAGACTCTTGGTCAAGTCACAGGCTCTCCTTCAAAAAATCTCTTCGAGGCACATCGACTACAAAAGTTAAGCAACTCGCCGCTGTACCTCGAGGGGGCATTTGTTGACACAAAAAATGTCACTTTGCCTTTTCAAGATCCAAAGAGCTACATGAAGTCGCAACCTGCCATAAATAGGCAATGCTGCTTCCAAAAATAAAATCTTGTCAGAATCAAACAAAAACTGCAAGATTCTTCCAGACAGCCAAAAGAGGAGTACACAAGAAGTTTCAAGCCATTTCAAGATCATTTGGCCTAACTTCGCTTCTCCGACAGCCAAATCAAGCCTCTCGGCGGTAAAGCTCTCCGGGACCATGATTTCCAAGACAGAACCTATGGATCATCTTAAAATGACTCCAATAGGTTCCCTGTCAAATTTCAAGTCAATCGGACATCGGTTGACCGCACATCAAACCGCGACATCTTCATCGCGACAAAAAGCAAGTCTGCAGGTGATAGGACCCCAAACGGCTTCAAAACTCAAACAAAAGCCTATGGTTGGTCTTATTTATTGCTCAGCAGGCTTCACACCAAATTTCAGGTCATTCTGACATCGTTTGACCCAGTTTCAGCTTCTGACGGGAAATCGGCAACTCTGCGCGACAAAGTCTTCGGCTTTCTCAGGAAATTGGAAACTTTGCAAAATAAAATGCAAGGATTCTCATCAGGTTTCCTACAAAGAAATCAGGCCAATAAATGATCAAAATGTCAAAGAAAAGTACAGAAGAAAAAAGAATCAAAAAAGAGCAAAAACGGATGCAAAACGGGACCAAAAGGGGGGAAAACCCCCCCAGGGTCGCAGACCCCTGCGACCCTGGGCCAGGGTCGCCGGCGACCATGGACCCCGGGGTCGCCGGGAAAGCCCCGGAAACCCCGGTTTTCGCCGTTTTTTTCGCGATTCGAGGAGCCCAGCCTCTGGTACTTTCCAAAATTCATGCTTTTGAGACACCAAGTCCTCTGATATCCGTCCAAAACACGGGTAAATCATCAAGAGTATCAAAGACAGTATTGATCGCCACCCGGTCAACCAAAAAAAGTGTGCTTTCCACCCGACCGATCGAGAAATCGACAGGACAGATGGCACCGACCCGCTGTTGGCAACAAACACCTGAAATTACATGGTCATCTGATGTCGATCTACATGAAGATCCATCGATAATCATCGACAGAAGAATTCCAAAAGACGTGGCACGGCCCGCGACTCTTCAGCTGCTCGGCGACCACTTAATGCGATTAATTGACTAGCTTTATTACAGTCATTAATCCATTTCTTTGGACGGCCCAATCAGAAGCAAGCATTCGGGAGTTACAAGTCAAGAGATTCATGGCATTTAACCCATGAAACTCCTCCCATCATGGCGATTAAAGGCGATTAAATGCCCTCAATCTCCTCCGGCCAATCAGAAGCCAAGAAAAAGGAGTTACAAAATAAACAATTCAATTTTTGTAACTCCTCCCATTATGTGGCTTAATGACATTAAAAGCCCATAAACTCTCCTAAATGGCTACCAAGAGCCTATAAATAGGAGAGCACTCCAAAGGAATCCAGATCGGAAAAAAGAGACAGACACACAGACAGAGAGAAGCACAGAAATCCAGAGAAAGGAAAAAGAGAGAAAACTCTGCGGAAGTTCTACACCGGCCACCGCAACAAGGTGACAAAAGTCCCTTGGGGGGTACCCCCCCCCCCCAAGGTCCTTGCCTTCTCCTCCTGCCTCCAATGGCTTAGATGTGGCTTTTCAGCCCGTCTACTCGGTTTTTTATTGGACATAGGACCTTCCTTTGGTCTTTGTCTTCTAAAAACCCGAGGTTATAGCCAAGCCAAGTGAATCAAATAGCATCCTCTGTTCTCATCTGCATGGATGATGGCGAAGCCCACATATGGCTTGCGACCGTCAATCTAAACGAGTCCTCCACAATCTCCTGAGAAGTTAGATCCTCCTTTTCTTGCTTTTCATTGTAGTTTGTATTTTTTCAAAAGAGACAAAAATCACAATTCTTGTCTTTCATTGTTGATAAGGATTGTAAATCGGCTATAAACGCCAAAATCGGCTATAAACGCCAAAAATCGGCTATAAACGCCAAAATCGGCTATAAATGCCAAAAAAATCGCCTTTCACGGCAAATCAAGAAAATGTCTCTTTTCTTAAATATATGTGCATTGGAAAACTTGAAAGAAGTTGATTTCCTTTTTACTTGCGAAGGTTGATCTCCGGATCACCACTTGAAAATTCCAAGTAAAATAGAAAATCTGGCACACCCAAAAAAAAAAAGAAATGTTGATGCACGCCCCTGCCCCCCGGTTGCGAAAGGGTCGGACCCGACGGACTCCCACGTCCGCCGACCTCGGTAGGAACCCAAGCAGGAGCGCGGTCCATCACCGAGCTCGAGCAGGCACCCAAAAAAGCTCGCCGCGACCGACCTGCGATCTCCTTTCTCAGATAAAGATCTCGAGGGAGACCGGCAGCAGGTCAGGCACTGCATGCTGGCCGCGGGCCCGGCAGTGAGAGGGCCAGAGCATGTCAACCTCGCCGAATTCAAGAAAGGCCTAGATGAAATCGGCCGAGACCCCGAGAAGAAAAGCATTGAGGACCTGGCCGAGGTCAGGCTGAACTCGGCAGACCCAGACAGGCTCTTCCTAATCGGCGCCACCACTGGCCACGACCGAATAAGCCTCCTCGACGCCTACAGAGGCTAATCCGGACCAGATCACCGCAATCTAGGGCATTCAGAGCCCCTTTACCACGAAAGAAGTCCAGAAGCTTACGGGAATGGCTGCAGCACTCAATCACTTCATCAGCCGGACATCAGATAAGTGCAGGCCTTTCTTTCAGCTTCTAAAGAAAAATTTGAAACTCCAGTGGACCCCTGAGTGCGGCCAGGCATTGGCCGCACTCAAAACTTGTCTGATGTTACCACCCTTACTCTCCACCCCAACTCTGGGGGAGATTTTGTATTTATATCTCGCGGTCTCGGATCACGCAGTGAGCTCCGTCCTCATCAGGGAGGACGAGGAAGTTCAAAAACCAATTTACTATACGAGCAAGACCCCTGCTCGATGCCGAGACCAGTACCTTTTGTTGGAGAAGCTTGCGTTGGCCCTCGTCAGTGCCTCCCGCAAGCTCTCCCATGATTTCCAATCCCACACCATTGTGGTGATCACGGAGCGTCCACTCCATTCAATATTCAAGAAGGCTGACTTTTCAGGGCGAATATCAAAGTGGGCAGTTGAACTGGGGCAGTATGATATACAGTGCCGTCCCCGAACTGCGATCAAAGCCCAAACTCTGGCAGACTTCATCGCTGAGTTCGTCTCGCCCAATTCAGCTCCGACCCAGCCCGACACAGCGCTGCGGGACACAGGGCACGAGCCAGAAGTAACTGAGGACGAACTGTCTCCCACCTCGGCAACACCTTTCCCTCTGGCCTACGGGGTGGAGGCGGTCATTCCTTTAGAAATCGGCCTTCCCGCCCTGAGGACAGAGCTGGTCGACCAAGGCCGAAATAAGAAGAACCTGGCAATGGAGCTGGAGCTGGCAGACAAGCGCCGAGAAGCAGCGGCCCAGCGTCTGACCGGCTATCAGCAGAGGTTAGCCAAGGCGTACAATCAAAATGTCAAGGAGATTCGCCCTTGGAGAGCTGGTTCTCAAGAAGCCTCCGCCAGCTGACAAAGAACCAAACAAAGGGAAGCTGGCCCCGAACTGGCACGGCCCGCTCAGGGTGGTCTCACTGGCAGGGAAATCAGCCTACAAGCTCGGAGACTTAAGAGGGCAAGCCGCTGCCGAGACCGTGGAATGCATCCTACCTGAAGAAATTCTATTTCTAAAAGATGTAGCGAGTCTCAGAATCAATGAAAGCTCCTTTTGCCCTGTCACTAATCTGTGTCGTCTCTCCTTACATGGACTTCGATAGCTCCGGGTCTACCGCCCTGGAAAAGGCCTCGAGTCCAAACTCGGTCGTTTCCTAAAGCTCCGGGTCTACCGCCCTGGAAAAGTCCTCGAGTCCAAACTCGGTCGTTTCCTAAAGCTCCGGGTCTACCACCCTGGAAAAGGCCTCGAGTCCAACTCGGTCGTTTCCTAAAGCTCCGGGTCTACCGCCCTGGAAAAGGCCTCGAGTCCAAACTCGGTCGTTTCCTAAAGCTCCGGGTTCTACCGCCCTGGAAAAGGCCTCGAGTCCAAACTCGGTCGTTTCCTAAAGCTCCGGGTCTATCGCCCTGGAAAAGGCCTCGAGTCCAAACTCGGTCGTTTCCTGAAGCTCCGGGTCTTACCGCCCAGGAAAAGGCCTCGAGTCCAAACTCGGTCGTTTCCTGAAGCTCCGGGTCTACCGCCCTGGAAAAGGACTCGAGTCCAAACTCGGTCGTTTCCCTGAAGCCTCCGGGTCTACCGCCCTGGAAAAGGCCTCGAGTCCAAACTCGGTCGTTTTCCTAAAGCTCCGGGTCTACAGCCCTGGAAAAGGCCTCGAGTCCACACTCGATCGTTTCCTAAAGCTCGGGTCTACCGCCCTGGAAAGGCCTCGAGTTCATACACTCCGGTCGTTTCCCTAAAGCTCCGGGTCCTGGACCCTGGAAAAGGCGCGCGAGCTTCCGACGCTCAGTCGTTTCCTAAACTCCCTGGTTCATTCACCCCTAAAGATCGCGCGGCCGAGATCTCCGAGACTCTGGGTTCGAACACCCTCGAGATCACGCCGACCTCAAGCTTACACAGCCGTAGATCATGCCGGCCCAAGGTAGTTCGCTTTCGGCCAAAAGCTCCCCATTTCGGCCAAGGTTCGGCTTTCAAAAGATGAGCAGTACTAGCACTGAATACCAAAAGACAAGTGTACACGGATTGAGTGAACACAAAACTCGTCCTTTTATTCATTGTAATTGCTTCATTACATGGATTGCAAACATGAAACAAAATACACGGAAGGAAGGCTCATGGCCCTCTGAAAACCCAAAAAAGAAAGCAGGCTTCGAGACCGCTCTTCGCCGACACCGCCCGACGACCAGAAACCTTCGGCGGAAAGGCTTGTTGCATCCTGCCCCGAGGTCTTGACATCCCACGTGAAGAAGGATCTGCGGCATGATTCAGGACCGCCCTCTGGGACGAAACAGGACCCCCAGGCGTCCGGTGCCAAGAGCTCTGCAATACGCTTTGGCTGGTCAGACCAAAGTTTGCAAGCAAGAGCCCCCTCCTAGAGCGTTCCCAGTCCTACCCTCCGCTCAGAACCTTGTGGAATGACAACAAGGCCGCCGAGCGCGGGGGGCGCCACCGACCCACAGCTACAAAGATTCCCATGCAACCGCACCAGGGAAGGCAGGCTGTAGACCCGCGTTCAGAGAGCGCGTAGCCTACGAGGACCATCTTCAGAGAGCGCGCAGACTGCGACAGGCCTTCCCCCTCGGAGGAAGCCGTCACCTGGCACAGGAGTTCCATCCGGGTCAAAAGCCCCTAAAGATCTATCAAACATGGCTGCCAGGACGTTTGAATGAAATACAAGTATCCTAGTTCTCTCGTCCCTCCTATGGCGAGCTTACCACTCCTATTTATAGGAAGAAGGGGGGGGGGACCCGATCTTCAAAGGAAATTATGAGGCGAGGTCTCTCATGCCTTGCGTGGCGTGCTAGACTTCCCTCATACTAACCAGCGGTTCCGATGACACCACGTGGAGCCATCCCCTCGTTCCCCTCAATAGTCGTACCACCATGCTTACTGCTGTTCAAGATCACCCCAGATACGGAGTATCAGTGCGAATACTAGAGAAGATCGCCCAAGATACGGAGTATCATCGCAAGCACCGAAGTACCGAGCTCAAAAAAGAGAGACAGAAATAGAAGGACGAGTGATTGAAGAAACTTTCAATTGCATTAAAATCTTGATCATTACTTTGCGCAGTAAGCACAATTGAAGGAAATTACAAAAAGCATAAAGCAGAGAAGCAAATGTCCCGAGGTCATGCCCGGCCGGACGCACGGGCTGCAGCGTCAGAAACTTCGCTGGGTGGAGGAGCAGAGGCCGGCGTCGGGAGTGGATACGGGGGAGGCTCCCGGAAGGAAGGGTGGTCCTCAGAAGCCCCGGCCTCCTTCAGGCCGGCGCGCCATCCTTTCGCCCAGGCCTTATCCCTCACAACGAGGACCCTTTCCTTGTAGTGGGCGGTGACCTGCGCTCTGGCGTCCTCGAACACAACATCGCACTCCGACTCGAGTTTCGCCTCGGCTTCATCTGCCCTCTTGGATTCGGCTTGAAGCAGGGCCGCGTAATCGTCTTCCATCTTCAAGGTGGAAACCTCGAGTTCGGCCACTCTAGCTCTTTCCGCCTCGACTTATCCCCTCGCCTGCTCAAGCTCCGCCGCGTATTCTCCCTCCACCCTGGCTAATTTCTGGGTAACAACATCCAGAGATTCTTGCAAGCCGTTTTTCTCCACGGTCAGCTCGGCAACGTCCATGCTGTGTCTGTAGATCCTGTCAGCAACGGCCATGGACTTCTGTGCCGCCTGTCAAAGAGACGGGCGTCCACGTCAAATCCAAAGAGCGTTAGATGCTAAGCCACTGGGTTGACGAAAAGAAATGTAGAAAGATTTACCGTGAAGTTAGACTGCAGCATCGACAGAATCATCTTCTGATCGCTGTACTTGTCCAGCTGCTCCATGTCCCGGGGGAGGGCGCAGGCTCGCCCCAGGGCCTCGAGGACCGGGGGATCGATCCTGTGAAGGACGCGATCCTCCATCGTCATCGGCCTCCCCGGCCCAAGCATAAAGCTCGGCTCCCATAACGGCGGCCCCTGGGGTGACGAGGCAGCAACCGAGCTGGGACCTGCATCGGTCCTCGGCATCTTCAGCGGCCGAGCCTCCTCCTGCTCAACCTCAGCCGGGGGCGAACGTACCTCTAGACCAATAGGGCTGGGGGATGCAGGAACCTCCGCCGCAGCTGCAGGGGAATTCATTCGAGCACTCGGAGGAGGCTCAGGGGAATTCAGATTCACAGGCCCTTGGGGGGCTCGGGCATCCTCCGCTCCGAGCGCCAAGGCCTCGAGGTCTTCGAAGGACAAGCGCCTGGTGTGCCTCATCTCGGAACTTGGCGAAGGAGATCGGGCAATCTGACTCGATTCCCTTCCTGGGACCTGGAGGGGTCTCGATCCCGATGTGGAAGCTAGAGCTCCGGACGTGGCCCTAACGTCAGACGACGCCCGTAAAGGCCCCTCTGCGGCCTCTGGATTGGCCTGTTCCTGCCTGACTTCGGGACCGGCGCCTTCGCCCTGGATCGGCTCTACGGTGCCCCTTAGGTACCCACGGTACCTCTGCTGATACCCTAGCAGCGACCAGGCCGCCCTGCCGTTATGACCACTGTACCGCTTTACTAGGCGGAGCCAGGCCTCATTCCTCTTCCAGATGTATCGGGCGGCCCGTTTTCTCTCCTTCAAAGTTGTAACAATCAGAAGCATTAGCGTGGCAGAACAAAAAGAAATTATACAAGAAATAGAGACAGAAGGTATTTACTTGGAATGGTCCCGAAATGGCGAGGTACTTGGTAGCCTCTATCGGTGTCGGCCACCCCGAACTCCCAGTTTCCCGAGACATACAGAAGATCGTCCCCGGCATACTTGCTCGAGTCCTCCAAGTATCGGACGAAGCCGTCCCGGCCTGGCTTCGCCCGGAGATAATAAGCATCTCCGGACTTACATATATCATATACGTCCTCGATATCGAAGACGCCGAGGTTAATGCCCAAAACCTCATTTAACCTAGCCGTGCCCATCACGATCTTGAAAGCATTGGGTAGCAGCTGGCAAGGGCAGAGGCGCCATTGGCTGAGACATCTCCTGAGAAGGGGGTGAAGGGGAAATCGGACCCCGCCTTCCGTCACGGCCACTAGAGGAAACGGCATCCAACCCCCCGAGAAGTTGCGAAGGTTGATGCCGTTAGGGTCCTCACCCCTAACTTGGACGTCAGCAGGGACCCCAAAGGCCGACCTAAAGCCCCCGATCGCTGCCTCACCCTCTAACCAGTGGCTATAGATTCCCATTTCTACCCCAATCCAAAGACAGAGAAACCCACAGGAGAAGAGGCAGGGCAGAAGGAACTTACGGGAGCGGAACGAAGACGTTGAGCAGCAAAGAGACTCGGCCTCAGCAGCACACCACTTCTCAGACGAGGTTCCCTCGCAGTAGTTTGTTCTCCTTCGATTCAGAATGACAACGGAGAAGAAAACGAACCTCGATTACCCTATATATATCGCCAAGAGGTCCCCTTACCAGAAGCCCTAGTTGGGCGAGCCAATGGGCGCCTCCTAGGGCTCCGCGCGAATCATTTCGAAAATTGATTGCGCCCCTGACGGAACGGTGCGTACAATCTCGAGAAGACAGACGACTAACCAGAGGACGACACGCAGAGCCGTCAACCTGTCTTCAGCATCGAATGAGGGACGCCAGTTGTTGCCTCGATCATCCAACGCGACCACGAATCAGGGCCGAGAGTGACTCTCTCCTCCAGGTAAACCCCGTCACATAACTCCCGACCTCACGGCACTGACGATCTCCGCAAGGTCAGAAGCTAGGGGGCAATTGTGTGGAGAGATTTCCAGGACCCCGGTATTCCGCTAATCACGGCCATTAGATGAGACTAAGCGTCCTCACGTGCCGTCCGCATGCCATCCAAAACTCACCTCGGCTACCGGGATAGAGGCCTCAGCCGAAATCAAACAGCTCCAGGCCGTTAGCGCCGAGCTCGTCCATCCCATTGCCTATCTCGGCTGAGAGCTCCACCTCGGCTGAAGAAGCCGGGACGAAAGCCGAAGTAAGAAAGAGCCTCCACCCGCACCCCTCATCCCCCACGTCGTCAGGCACGTGGAGGAATAGGGGCGCGAGCTAGTGAGACAGATGCGGCATCCAGCCGTCCACAATCTTCGCCAGATCCCTAACAGGGCGGCATCTAGCGGCAGAGGCCACATCAGGGCAAGGCCCGAGGGCGGATCCGATGGTACCCCAACCGTCAAAGGCGCCCAACACAATCTGGTCCAACAAGACACGCATTTAATGCGATGTGGGCTGATCCGACTAGCATTAAATGCAGAGTAGGCTGGATTGGACCGCACTTATTACTTGGTGGGCTGATCATGACTTCCCAGTCGAATCATGGGACCCACACCAAGATATTCTACAAGGATACGACCCCAGCCTCTATAAATATAGCTTCACACCACATGCATGCAAGGTACGCACAATACAACCCATAGAGCTGTTACTCTGCCTCTCTTCTTCCTCTCCTTCCATTGTTCCAGTTCATTCACTGACTTTGGCATCGGAGAGCCTTGCGCCGCCCAGGCTAGGGTCCTCTGACCGTTTGCTCTTCTCTTTCAGGCTTTCGGACGGTACCCAGTCATCACCATCGTTGGATAAGTCCTCTAAGGCTCCCCAGTTATTGTGGGTCATTATTTTCTGCACCTACAATTGCCATTTTTTTTTTATTAATTAGTAAAGTAACTACTTTAATATATTAATAGATCCATACGACCATCCTATCACTAATCATACCGACTTTGTTCAGTCATTCATTTAATATGGCTCACCTATCACTGATCAGAATTCCACACCATTTTCATGATCATCGGTCGATGGTCAAATAAAAAACCTCAAGATGCCTTCTTTTTCACACCCATTTGATCAATTATGATGAAGAGTCCAATACTTTGGAGTTTCTCATGTAGCTTTGTGTCTCTTGTTTTTCTCTTTTGGCTTTAGAAATTCACCTTTACCCAAAACAGAAAAAGAAAATATGTCTAATATTCGGAGAGTTTTCTCATACAAGGTACTGTACTTGCAGCCAAGCTCTATGCAGTGTAGCCCTTCTCACCCTCTTATCCTCTAATGATCTGTCGTCATATCCATTTTTACCATCATCAAGTTTTTACGCATCAGTGAATCCTATGTAAAAAATAATAATTTATAGTTAAAAGATGGTTAAGCTTTGAGAAGAGTATTCAAAGGACAGTGGCTGATTTTTTAAAAAGGTTCTATATCTATATATCAAAATTTATGAAATGGGAGAAAGTAGTCCCATGGTTGCTAACATTGGTAAAGTGAATAAAACATGTGGAAGCTAATTAATTAATTTCAAAATCCACATTTAATTTTGAAATGACACTCAATTTATGCCTAAGCACAAATATAATCAAATCAAGGTCCTAAAATTTTTACTATTTACTTGATCTTCCCCTAAAATTTTTCAGCTGCCGAAAATTTCTCTCATGAATTTTTATCTTTATCACAACTTTTTTTATTAACATTTACATTTACTAATTTAACCAATTAAATCTATGAGTCCTATTGTGAAAGCCATTTCTTTTTCTTTTAAACTAACAATTTATGAGGACTGCTTTCATAAGTTGTATTCTGCTATTTTTTTTTCTTTATTTTCTTTTTAATATTCAGTTAGATTAATTTATGGGAGCCATTGTGGAATCCAATTGATGATGACATTTATAAATATTTTTAATTGAAATTTTAATTACTTTTTTTATCAACGTAGGCCTTTTGCACTAGTATTCAAAATGATCTAACACTCATCAAAATATCAGATAAAACCGAAGCAATACACCAACCAAACTTCCCATTCAACACCTAAACAACTTCAAGAAATTCCGATAAAACATGGGTTTTAGAGAAGCCCCATTCTTGATGACATTTAAGTAGCGAACGAGGTGGTGTATCCACCAATAGCACCTGCACACACCAAAGAACTATCAAACCAAATGGCAAAGCCACAACCATACTTCCCATCCAGAGCTTTAAATGCGGCACCATTAAAAAAGGAGGGCCACTTCTTTATTAGACTCCACATGGGGGTCTGAGGTAGCCTTGGAGAGATTGGTCGGGATGGGCTTACAACTTAATAAAGTCTTTCTAACTATGCTTCCAATATTGGAAAGGTAAATCCACATACCCTTAAACAGGTCTTCATTCCTTGATTTCCTTGTAGCCCACCACAAGCCCAACACGAAAAACCTCTATGTAATGATTGAATTCGCGAGGATTTTTATTCGGGAAGTTCTGTTGGCACCACGATTTTTTCTCTTCCCAATGCGGTTATTATACTTTTTTTTTTTTACAATAATACCATTATGTGAAATGACAGCTTGGTCCTCATTTTGCTTATGGCTCTGCTCAGCCATATCTTTCTGGGACTGGATGAAAGTTGCCATGAAATGATTGAATTGGTTCTCAGCGCCATTCTGAGAAGAACAAACCTCGCCTCGGGCATGTCTGCCAGCCATAATCCTGTAAGATATTCAATGTTAGTTCCAATATGCCTCAAGCTAACAAACAATGCTAGAAACAAGACTAAAAGATCAACCTAAAGACTATCAGAATCCTCACACGCGTCTTATGGTTTCTACAATTTTTACCCTGAGAAACCATCATTGCTCTGATACCATTATGTCACATCCCCCGAACCCAATTAAAGAATTAACCGGATCCGGAGAGTAAAATTTAGGACTAATTAAAATTTTATCCTTTGGGCCCACGGATCGTAAGTTCGCTGTGAGGATATAATATTTCAAGCCTCCTGTAATGCAATAAATGCTGAGTTCATACAACTCTACGCATATGGAATATCATCAGTGAATAATACTTCTCATTAAATATTAAAGTTGCAAGAATGAATAAATAAAAACTAACCAAGGAGTTAAGATAATTTATTACAATGGCCAACCCAATAAACAAGGCCATTAAAAGATAACTGAAGTCAAAGAAATAAGGTTCAACGAGAGATAATAAAAGAATAAAAGAATGTTCCATATGAATCTCTCTCATGCAGGAAGTGATGACGCTACTCTACGTCATCGGCACGCCACTCTCGTTCCTCTTCTGCTGGGAGGAGATCCTCTGGGATCTTCTCACTGGCCTGCTCCTCATAGTTGATGGACAGCACTTCAATTGCTCGGTTCTAACAAGGTCGGCGGACGTGGGAGTCTGTTTGGGTCCGACCCTTTTGTAACCGGGGGGCAGAGGCGTGCATCAACATTTTTTGTGTGGGTGTGCCAGATTTTCTAATTTACTTGGAATTACAAGTGGTGATCTGGAGATCGACCTTCGCAAGTAAAACGGAAATCAACTTCTTTCAAGTTTTCCATTGCACATATATTTAAGAAAAGAAATATTTTTCTTGATTTGCCGTGAAAGGCGATTTTTGGCATTTATAGCCGATTTTTGGTGTTTATAGCTGATTTTGGCGTTTATAACCGATTTACAATTCTTATCAATAATGAAAAACAAGAGTTGTGATTTTTGTCTCTTTTAAAAAAATACAAACTACAATGAAAAGCAAGAAAATGAGGAACTAACTTCTCAGGAGATTGAGGGGGACTCGTTCTTTGGACCTTGGGGGGGTATCCCCCAAGGGACTTTTGTCACCTTATAGCGGTGGTCGGTGCAGAACTTCAGCAGAGTTTTCTCTCTTTCTTTCTCTTAGATTTCCGATGCCTTTTTTTGTCTGAATTTCCGGATTTTCTGAAGTCTATCTCTGATCTCTGGAATGCTTGGGGTTGTCTCCTATTTATAGGGTCTTGGTAGCCATTTAGGAGAGTTTATGGGCTTTTATTGTCATTAAGCCGCATAATGGTAGGAGTTACAGGATTTAATTCTTTTATTTTGTAACTCCTTTTTCTTGGCTTCTAATTGGCCGGAGGAGATTGAGGGCATTTAATCGCCTTTAATCGCCATGATGGGAGGAGTTTCATGGGTTAAATGCCATGAATCAATTGACTTGTAACTTCCGGATACTTGCTTCTGGTTGGTTCGTCCAAAGAAATGGATTAATGACTGTAATAAAGCTAGTCAATTAATCGCATTAAGTGGTCGCCGAGCAGTTGAAGAGTCATGGGCCATGCCGCGTCTTTTGGGATTCTTCTGGCGACGATCATCGATGGATCTTCACGTAGATCGACATCGGATGACCATGTAACTTCAGGTATTGGTTGCCAACAGCGGATCGGTACCATCTGTCCTGTCGATTTCTTGATCGGTCGGGTAGAAAGCATACTTTTTTGGTTGACCGGTTGGCGATCAATGTTGATTTTGATACTCTTGATGATTGACCCTTGATTTTGACGGATGTCAAAGGATTTGGCACCTCAAAAATATGAATTTTAGAAAATCCCAGGAGTCGGACTTTTCGAATCGCGAAAAACGACGAAAAACTGGCCTTCCGGGGCCCACCCGGCGATCCCGGGCTCCATGGTCGCCTGCGACCCTTGGGGGGTTTTCCCCCTTTTTGTCCCGTTTTGCGTCCGTTTTTTATGTTTTTCATTTTTTTTTTCTTCTGTATTTTTTTTTGACATTTTTTATCATTTATTGGCCTGATTTCCCTGTAGAAAACTTGATGAGAATCCTTGCATTTTGGGTTGCAAATTTTCCAATTTTCCGGGAAAGCCGAAGACTTTGTCGCGTAGAGCTGCCGATTTTCCGTCAGAAGCTGAAACTGGGTCAAACGATGTCGGAATGACCTGAAATTTGGGGTGAAGCCTCTTGAGCAATAAAGAAGACCAACCATAGGCTTTTGGTTGAGTTTTGAAGCCGTTTGGTGTCCTATTGCCAATAGACTTGTTTTAATCGCGATGAAGATGTCGCGGCTTGATGTGTGGTCAACCGATGTCCGATTGACTTGAAATTTGACAGGGAACCTATTGGAGTCATTTTAAGATGATCCATAAGCTCTGTCTTGGAAACCATGGTTCCGGGGAGCTTCGCCGCCGAGAGGCCTGATTTGGCTTTCGAGCGTCAATGTCTAGTCAAATGTTGTCGAAATGACCTGAAACTTGACGTGTAGCCCTTTGTAAGCATTTTGAAGCCGTCCATGTGCTCTATCTGATGAGTGATGGCCTCGGTAGTTCTCGCCGCCGAGAGGCTTGATTTAGTTGTTCGAGGGTTGATGTAGGGTCAAACGTTATCGGTTTGACTCGGAACTTGACGTGGAGCCTTTTGGATGTATTTTGAGACCATCCATCGGCTCTGATCGAAGATTTGGTGTCTCCGATGCTTTTGCCGCCGGGAGCTCCTTTTCAACTGTCGGAGAAGCAAAGTTAGGCCAAATGATTTTGAAATGGCCCGAAACTTCTTGTGTACTCCTCTTTTTTCCGTCTTGAAGAATCTTTTAGTTTTTGTTTGATTCTGACAAGATTTGATTTTTTGGAAGTAGCATTGCCTATTTATGGCAGGCTGCGACTTAATGTAGCTTTCTGGATTTTGAAGAAGCAAAGTGACACATTTTTTTGGTGTCAACAAATGCCCTCTCGAGGTGCAGCAACGAGTTGCTTAACTTTTGTAGCCGATGTACCTCGAAGAGATTTCTGAAGGAGAGCTTGTGACTTGACCAAGAGTCTTTGAGCAGTCTTTCTTTTGGTATTGTAGCCTTTTTGAGCTTCCAGGGAAAATTTTATGGTAGTGAAAGGGATCACGTACCATCTCGAGGCAAAGTTTTGAAGATGACATCAGGGATGTGGATTTGGATTTTTTTTTTTTTGACCTTATGACCTAACAAGCTGTATGTGGCAGGTTAGGGGGTCAGGTTTGGTTTTGACCGTGTGACCCAACAAGCTTTATGTGGAATGTTGAGGGTCAATTTTGGTTTTGATTTTGTGACCTAACAGGCTGTATGTGGCAAGTTAGGGGATCATGTTTTGGCTTTTGGTTTGGTTTTGTGACCTAACAAGTTGTATGTGGCAAGTTAAGGGACCAGGATTTGGTTTGGGTTTTTGTGGAATGTCAATTTCAAGATTTTGGCTCAATTTGGTATATGAGGCTGGATGGTTTGACTTCTGGAAGCTCATGGGGCTTTGAATTCTTTTTTTGTATGGTCCAATCAACTCAAAAGAGGCATGAAACCATTTTTGTAAGCTCTTGGTAAGAGGGATTTCTCTTTGAATAAAAGCCCAATTTTTTTTTTTAGTGCCTAGGTGGTCAAACCTGGCTCATATGGGCTAACCCATGGGACCTTAAGCTTTTGAAATGGCTTAGATCTCATATGGTGTCATTTTTGTAAAGAATATCTAAAAATATCTCCTTTGGATAGAGAATATCTAAGAATATATTTACTTGGAGAGAATCTCTCATGTTCCCTTTATTTTGGGAGAGAGTATCTCAAGATATCTTTCTTTGGGAGAGAATATCTCAAATCTCCTATCTTTAGGGAGAAAATCTCTTATTGATTTCTTTTTGGGAGAGAATCCCTCGAGATATCTTTCTTTTGGGAAAGAATCTTTCTAATTTCTTTCTTTTGGTAAGGTTACTAATTAGTAACACTTACCTCTTTCTTCTTTCCTTCTTTGGTTTGCTCTCTTCTATAAAAGCAAGGAGGAGGTTAGATCTCTTACTCTTATTGCTTTCTTTTGCAACAATCCCAAGAGGGCTTCAAGACTAAGAGTTCTTCTTCTTCAAGATCTTCAAGATTTTTCTTCTTCTTCTCCATCAATGGCTTCAAGTAAGTTCTCTTTTTCAAGAAAACTCCATTGTAGGAAATAGGATGATAAAAAGTTCTTTTTTTTTTTGTTTGTTTCTTTTCTTTTCTTTTTCTTCATGCTTTCTCTTTTTTTTTTTTGCATGTTTTTTTTTTCTTTTTGTGGGCCGTACGGACAGATCCTTACGGATCTGGCCGTACGGCCACGTGGCCTATGGGCCAGCCCCTTTTTTTGTTTTCTTTCTTTTTTTTGCAAATCTTTCTTTTTTTTCTCTCTCCCTTTTTTTTTTTAGAAATTTTTCTTTTTCTTCCCTTTTTTTTGTTCTTTTCTTTCTCCTTTTTTTTTGAGAAAGTTTCTTTTTTTTTTTTGCTCATCATGATAATGCATTTTTTTTGGCAAATCAAGATGTTCATGCATGCATTCTTTTGTAAATTGAATTGGTAGCATGATGTGATAGCATACCTGAAAGTTTTTGCAAATTTGGGAATTTGGAGCTCGCAACGATGTTGAGCCCTTCCTGATTTTGTGGAGACTTTTAGGTTTCGAAAGTCTGGAGTTTCGGAGCTCGCAGCAATGTTGAGCCCATCTTCAAGCTTTCTATTTCTTTCGGGATATTTCCTTTTTCTTCGGAATTACCCTGGAGCCATGTCAAAATTTCGCCAGATTTTCCTTTAGTGAAATCCTGTCATTTTGATGATTGATGTTTTTCTTTTCCATCCTTTGCAGGTGGTTCCTCCAAAACGAACAAGGGTAAAGAGCCTGCTACCAGCGTACCTCGTCGATCTGCTAGATCTTCTAATCCGGCCATTCAGCAGGCCTGGGAGAAGGTCCAGTATGTTTAGAGAAACCTGGAAGAGTGCGACTCTCTCAACAATGATGAGATGAGACAGTGACTGATCGCTCTCAAGGGAGAGGAGTTTTATAAGATCATGGTAAGCAGTCGTCCATGGCTGATGGATGATCAGAGGGTTTTGCCCAAGCCTACTTTCTTCTTTGGTGATGCAATCCCTGATGACATGACATACCAGAGAAGATGTTTTCAGTTCTCTTTCACAGCTGATGGTGAGAAGAAGATTGTTACTACCCGGTCGACGTTTGATCGCACCGTCTCGATCATGAGCCTTGCCCCTAAGTGCTCTAAGAGGGAAGATCCTCCAAGCTGGGTAAGAAGGACAAATGTAATCAAGACCGGGATTTTTGTTGGCGGTTCTCCTGGATATGAGGAGAAGTCGCCTGTTGACATGGACATGTTGATGCCGGCCAGCGGCTACCAGGGCTCTGATTATCCGTAGGTCGATTTGGGACCGGTGGGCCTTGGCATTGTCAACGGTGACGGCAGCAGTAGGGTGAAGCCTTTTCGACTTCGTGGCCATTTCAGTGCTGACTCCGAGTGGAAGTCGTGGACTGATTGCATCTTGATGATTGGTGGCGCCGTTTTGAAGGAAACTGGGATTTTTGATGTGGTCCACGCCTTTAGGGAGACCGTGATCTTTTCCGACGAGGGCTTCATGGCTATGTTGGAGTCATTCCTTCCAAAAACCAATACCTTCGTTGTCACGAATGGTGAGATTGGTTTTTCTTTGAAGGAGCTGAGCGCCATTACTGGATTATCTATCCTTGGCAAACTCTATGAGGAGTTTATGCCGATCGAGAGCGTCCTTGAGGAGCAGTTGGAGGAGTTTAGGCTTCTATACTTTCAGCTCGTTGCCTTCTATGATTTTTTGAAGGAGAATGAACGCTTGAAAGTTAAATCCTTCAGTTGGAAGAGTTTTAACTCTTCGTCTCCCAACTTCTTTGAAAGTGGGGAGCCTTCTGATAGCATGACCCGGGAAGACAGGGCTAAGGATTTGGGTTCGAAGAAGATTTTGGCTATGCAAGAAGAATTGAAAGATTTTGTGCGAGTACAAACGCCATATGTCCTGACATTGCACTGCGAAGAGATCTCGCTGTTTACCTCACTTATTGGGTTAGTGAGGTCGTTTTTGCTGGAGGAGATGGAACGCACATCAGGCCGTATTGTATTTTTCCAGCTTGTCTGATGGTGTTTGGAGAGCGGCTTGCTTTGGTGCCAGCTCTTTACTCCTACTTGTGTACCGAACTGCAGGCTGCTGCTTTTTTGGTTCGGCTTGGGCTCTCTATGAATAGGGTATTTTCAGCCCACATCTTTTATTCGTGGTACGTGTACCACTGTCCTAGCTTCCACCAGCTAGGTGCTGCACAGGATGATGATCCTCTGATGATTCGGCTAGCTAAAGGGAAAACCGTGTCCGAATCACTTTTGTTTGCCCGCATGAAGTTCCGACGATTCAGGGACGTCGAGATGGGGCAATCTTCAGTGAAGCTTTCTCCGGAGTTGCGGATGAAGGCTTTTGAGTTCGGTGCCTCCCGCAACTCTACCAGGGCGGGGTCGGGAAGGCAATACTCCTTGACAAATGCAGAGAAGGAGTGGTTTTTCAGCATACGTGTCAGCACAATGGTGTACCGCAGACATCTTTTCGTCGACATCCAGCCGTATGTACCTTCTCGCTTTGTTCTGTAGTTGGGCTTTTCTCAAGGCGTTGTTGGAGCGCCTTCAAGCTTGGTGAAACACTTTGGAGGTTTACAGGACGGGAGAAACACATGGGCTTTCTATAGTGCTGAAGACACTTCTGCCATGATTTCTTATCCTGTGTTGTCGACTTCCCGGACTGCCGGCTTCACGAAGTGGTTCGTGGAGAGCTTTTCGGCATATCGAGGGCTTTCCAAGAGGGAGCTTGATGTGAAGCTATCATTTGGAAAAGGCCTTGGAAAGTCGGATGGCATCTGGCGAGAGGATCTGGGCCTTCCTTTCTGGAGAGAAGCACAAGATAGGCTTTCTCGGTGACCAGGGCGTCATTGATTTTGAAGCTGTTCGAGAAATACCTGATGGGGCTTTAGAGCAGCTAGAACAGGAGGAAGCTGAGCTTAATGCTTGGATGCAAGCGGCATAGAGGCAAGCTTCCGTAGAGTCTACTGGCAAGAGTAGACCATCCAGTGAGGAGTCAAGTGGGAAACCTGACTCTGACAGCGGGGCAGGTTCCTCTAAGAAGCGAACCCGCATAAGTAAGAGGAAGAGGAGTCATCATCGCAGCAAGTGGTAGCATGAGGACTCTCCTGACTTGAAAGTCCCTCTTACTATTAATGAGGAGGTGCCAGGGAATGTTGACGAGCCTCCAGAAAAAAGAAGCCGAGAAGAAGAGACCGTCGGTGAAGGTATGATTCTTCCTTTTTTTTTTCTTTCCATTTCATTTCATGGGATTTTTCCATGTTCTAATTTGCTTTCTCCCCTGCTGTTCTTTTTTATTTTTTTAGCAGATGATGAAAACTTGGCGATGCCTGAGGTTCCAGCTGATGAGGCGGTGACGAATCCGTTTGCAGCACCAGAAGAAGAACCGAGGGACTTTGGAGTGAATCCAGAATCTCCAATTGGTATGACTTCTTTTGCTTTCTTTTTTTTTTGTCTGTGACTCGGTTTGCTAACATTTTTCTTGTCAGCTGACTTGCCACAGGATTCCGATGACTTTGAACCATCGATGGATGCAAATGTTGACGATGCTTCCGATGAGTTCATGGAGGAAGAGAGTGTTCCACCAGTCGTCGAAGAAGGTATTTTGTAGTAATAACCCTGATAATGATTTTCAAACAGGATCATATTCATACCTTTTTGTGTTTCTTTGGCAGGTATTGAAGTGGCAGAGGAGAGTCCGTCGCTTCCTTCAGAACCAGAGCAAAGGATGCCGGAGGTTGATCTAGAGGTAGAGACTCCTATAACCGATTCTGACACCGTGGAGGAGGTACCTCGTGCGGAGATTCCTTTCCCAGCAGCTCCAATTGGAAAGAGTTCTTTTGTTCCTGTTCCAACGGGGCATGATATGAGTAGCCGACCGACAGAGCAGGGCGAATCTTCAGCTGGGCCATCTCTTCTTTTTGCGAATAAGGTAGCGGTGCGGGTTCTGAGCTCTTGGATTGAGACTCTCCTTGCTGGACACTTGGATGCCGGACTTGGCCTGATCCAGCATGTTCAAGAGATTCTCGGTGATGCCGAAGAGGTTGGTTTGGATGTCACAGGTGCCAGGGCGATCGTTGATAGGATCATTGCACTGGGTGACAAGTGGTTTGAGAACATGGGTTTTACTGACGACCAGTTCTTCAAGGAGATGTTCCTGGACCCTGCTGATAAGGCTAAGTCTGACCTGAATGAGGCTACACAAAGCAGGAAGCAAATAGTCCGAGAGAAGAACTTAGAAGGGCTAGCCATCATTGGGCTGACACATGACCTTGATATCCTTGATAGGGAGGTCGATGAGGCCAGAAAACGTCTTGAGCATTTAAAAACACAAGTCGCTGCCAAGTGGGCTGCTATAACAGAGGCCCGCGACAGGGAGAATGCTCTGATTCGCCGGGTTGCAGATGATGATCGAGTCCTTGAAAGGAAGTTTCAAGAGGACAAACAATGGCAAACTGCTCGGTATAAGCTTTCCGGTTTGAAAGAAGGGTTGCAGCCTTCTTCAGCATCTCATGGCAAGTTTCTGAATAAGCGTGCCTTGGAAACTCTGACGGCTGAGGCCAAAAGTTTGCTTGAGGAGCTGATATTTTGGCTGGGAACCATTTTTGGTTGAGCTCCTGATTTTTGTAACAGAAACTATCCTTCTTTTTTTTTTGTTACCACATGTATTTTTTTTGTACTCTTTTTTTTTGTAGTACTTGTGAACACTTTCCTTTTTTTGGTACCGCATGTATTTTTTTTGGTACTCTTTTTTTTTTGTTTTCCCTACGCTCACTTAAATCTTTTTGTGATGAAAGCAATTGCTAAATGTGATGTTTTTTTTGGTTTTCCCTACGCTTACTTAAATCTTTTTGTGATGAAAGTAATTGCTAAATGGGATTTGATCAAAAGTCTTGTCATTTTGTGAAAATCTTTTGTCAAATGATTGTTTTGGCATGGGAGCCAGATTTTGTTTGTGGCATGCAAGCCGATTTTGGCATGAGAGCCAGTTTTTTGTGGCGTTGATAGCCGAGTTTGTGGCATTAATAGCCGGGTTTTTTGAAAGCCAAGATTTTGGTTTGTGGCATTTATAGCCTGTTTTGGTGGCATTTATAGCCTGTTTTGGTGGCATTCATAGCCTGTTTTAGTGGCATCTATAGCCGGTTTTGGTGGCATTTATAGCTTGTTTTGGTGGCATCTATAGCTGGTTTTAGTGGCATTTATAGCCGGTTTGATTTTCAAAAATGCAAGTATCGACTAAAAGTCGCCTCCTTGCTGAATGGTCTTGCAAGTATCGATGGAATGTTACATCCTTGCTCATTCGGTTGCGAGTATCGATGGAATGTCGCATCCTCGCGGATTTGGGTGCAAGTATCAATGGAATGTCACATCGTTGCTTTTCAAAAATTTTGGTTTTGCGAGTACTGACTTGATGTCGTTTCCCCAGGATTTTTGAAATTTGCGGTTTTCTCGAACCTTTGGGTTATGGATATCAACTGAAATGTTGCGTCTCCATGGTTTTTAGGTTTTATCGAACCTTTGAAATTTGGGTTGTGGATATTAACTGAAATGTTGCATCTCCACGGTTTTGTCGATGACGTAGGGTCCCTCCCATTTTGGATCAAACTTGCCTTTGGACTTGTGAGCGAAGACCATTGGTCTTTTTACCGTAAGAACCAAGTCACCCTTTTTGTAGGCGCGTTGCCTGACCTTCTTGTCGAAAGATCTTGCCATGCGTGCTTGGTAAAGTTCAATGCTTTGTCGAGCTTCGAGCCGTCTCTCATTGAGATTGTCCAGCTCATGGAGTCGCAATTTGACATTGCTTTCTTGAGTCATGTCATTTTGCAAGGATACCCTCAAGGAAGGAATTTGTACTTCTAAGGGTACGACAGCTTCGCATCCATAGACCAAGGAGAATGGTGTGCTATGTGTTGGTCCTCGAACGGTGGTTCGGTAGGCCCACAAAGCTTCAGATAGTTTGTCGCTCCAGTCTCTTTTTTGACTAAAGACCATTTTTCTGAGGATTTTGCAGAGTGTCTTGTTGAAGGCTTCTGCTAATCCGTTTGCTGTCGGATTGTATGGAGTTGAAGGACAGCTTTGGATTTTGTATTTGTCGCAGAACCTGTAGAATCGATGATCCCGAAATTGTGGTCCGTTATCATGGACGAATCTTTTGGGTATGCCGAAAAGACAAATGATGTTGGTGAGCAGGAACTGAAGGACTGATGAGGTCTTCATTTTGTTAAGCGCAAATGCTTCTGACCAGTTGGAGAAATAATCCGTAGTGGCGAAGATGAAGCGATGACCTTTGCTTAAAGGGGGAGAAATAGGACCTATGATGTCCATACCCCAGGCTTCGAAAGGCCATGAAATTGATGTAGGATGTAGCCATTCTGGAGGCATGTGAATGTAATCTCCATGAACTTGGCATTGTTGGTAGCGCTTAGCAAATTGCATTGCGTCAGCTACCATGGTAGGCCAATAATAACCTAACATTTTTATCTGATCATAGAGCTTGGGACCAACCTGATGAGCTCCGTAAAGACCAGCATGAACTTCTTTGAGTGTTTCTTCAGCCTTTTGTTGTGACAAGCAGCGTAGAAGTACTCCGTTGAAGGATTTCCTGTAAAGGATTTTTGAAGGAATATCCAAATGAAAGCTTGGGATTCGCCTTTGGATGCTTACCCGTTCTTTTAGATCTTCAGGTAGGATTCCGAACATAGTGTAATCAATGAACGGATCCCTCCAGTCGCCGATTGAAAGTTGAAGGATAGAGATCTGACTTCCAACCACTTAGTGGCATTCAGCAACTGCTTGATGTGTGTTAAGAGGAGGAAGGATTCTTCTTTTACACACTGTGATTTGCATGTTTTCCCCTTCTTGGATTGCCATAGATGCGGCAAGTCCAGTCAGGGCATCTGCACGTATGTTTTCACCTCTACGAATGTGGGTGATGTGACAGATGTCAAACTTTTGCAGAAGCGATTGTGCCTTGTTGTAGTAAGGCAGTAAATTAGGCTTCCTGACTTCAAATTTCTGATTCATCTGGTTGACGATCAGTTGAGAATCTCCAAAGCATGGTGATACCGGATTCGATAGCGAGTTCCAATCCTAGGATCAGAGCTTGATATTCAGCTGCATTGTTTGTGCATGGTTCCAGTAGCGAGAAAGCGTGTGGGATCTTGTATTTGTCGGGGCTAATAAAGAGGATGCCAACTCCCGAGATCAGCTGTCTTTTTTCATTTGTCCTGGTTTCACCGTCAAAGTACATGTCCCAGGAAGCATTTTGTGAGAAAGTCTCCACATTGTAGACTGGTTCGTCTGGGAGATCGTCTCTGAGTGTAGAATCTTTAGGCAATGGATGCTCTGCGAGAAAGTCTGCTAGAGCTTGTCCTTTGATTGCCTTTTGCGGTACATACCTAATATCAAATTGTGACAGAAGGATGGATCATTTTGCCAGTCGGGCATTGAGGGAACCTGTTTTTGTGACAAGGACCTTCAAGAGGTTGATCCCCGAGACCAGGTAGACTGTGTTGGAAAGCAAGTAGTGACGCAGCTTTTGTACGGCGAACATCACTGCAAGGCATTCTTTTTCGACCTGAGAGTAGCGATGCTCTGTACCTACTAGCATGCGGCTGAGGTAGTATAGAGCAGCTTCTTTTCTTTCATCATTTTCTTGTGCAAGCAGAGCGCCCAGAGAATGATCAAGGGCTCTTGTGTACAAGATGAATGGTTTTCCAATGGTAGGAGCAACTAACACTGGTGGTTTGGTTAGGTATGACTTGATATCTTGGAATGCAGCTTCACAGTCAGCATCCCAGACAAAGTTTACACCCTTTTTCATCAACCGATAGAATGGATGGCATTTCCCCAAAAGATTGGAGATGAACCGTCTGATGTAGGCCAATCTCCCTTGAAGCCCTTTGAGTTCTCTCAAGGTTCTTGGAGAGGGCATTTCTAGAATGGCTTTGACTTTTATGGGGTCAAGCTCTATTCCAGCTTTCCGAACTAAGAATCCGAGGAACTTACCCGATGAGACGTCGAAGAAGCATTTCAAAGGATTCATTCGCAGTTTGTGTTTGCGAAGCCGGAGGAAGACTTCTCGAAGGTCTTCGAGATGATCTTCTTTTCTTTTGCTTTTGACGGCGAGGTCATCAACGTAACATTCGACCGTCTTGTGCTGCATATCTTGGAATATCTTCATCATAGCCCTTTGATATGTGGCACCAGCATTTTTCAGACCAAATGGCATGACAATGTAGCAATACACGCCAAATAGGGTCCGAAAGGATGTATGTTTTTCATCTTCAGTATGCATCTTTATCTGATTGTAGCCAGAGAAACCATCCATGAATGTCATTTGCTCGAATCTACAGGTATTATCAATCATTACCTCTAGTATGGGGAGTGGAAATTCATCTTTTGGACATGCACCATTCAGGTCTCTACAGTCAATACAGACCCTGATCTGCCCGTTTTTCTTTTGTCACGGGGACAATGTTGTCCAACCATTCAGGATGTTGTTCCTCACGGATGAAGCCGACGCTTTTGAGTTTTTGAACTTCTTGTTCAATTTTATCCATCACATTTGGACAGAATCTTCTTTGGCCCTATTTGACAGGCTTGATGTCTTCTTGAAGATTGAGTTTGTGGACTGCTATTTTGGGGTCTAAGCCAGGCATTTCAGCGTAAGACCATGCAAATCAATCAACGAACTCACGAAGAAAGGTGATATACTCGGGTAACTCATTATCCTTTATATTCTTGCTTACGAATACAGGACGTGGGTTATCTGGTGTTCCCAAGTCTATCTTTTGAACATGATCTTCTGTTGGAAGGTTCGAAGGTGGTTCCTCCACAATATTTTCAGAGGCTTCCAGCTCAACGAAACCTTCTGGGGTTTCAAGGGCTTTTCCAAACCAAGGTTTTGTTCCTTTCCATGGGTCTTCTTGATCGGCAATTTTCTCAAGGTTTGCTATGAGATGATCCCAATCGCCTGTTGAAACCGGGTCGAAGTAGGGTACTTCTTTTGGAGACGAGGATTCTTTGGGTTCAGAAGACTACACGTCTGTGCCATCGGACAATTCCTCTTCATTGTCAGAGAAATCGTACCAATTGGATGAGCTTCCTGGATCTTTGTCAGGTGACTCATCGAAGAGATATCCAGGGAGATCGATGTCTTCATGGACTTGAGATGTTGAGGCTTGGTCAATAAATTGACTTTTAAGCCTTTGTGTCAACTATCTCAGGGGAGTGTCGGGATCATACCCTAGCCCGTGTGAAGACTTTTCTACATGGCCGTAGAGTCTCCAATCTTCTAGCTGGCTTTTGGTCAAGACGGGCCCTAATGGCGTGAGAATACCGCGTCCTTCTCCCAAACCGACTAGGTTTTGAGCATCATAGCCCATTTTCTTCATAATAGTTTGTGCCACAGAACTATATAAGGATAGTTAAGGCATACCTTCATTTTGGAAAGGTTCAAGCACGGAGTTTGATGAAGAAGCATCTGATCTATGGAAGAAGATCGACTTTTCCTTTGCTGAAGTTGCTGGAACAACGAAAGAAGCTGACGTAGGATATTCTATGTTAGAAGTTGTCTCCATTGGAGTAAGAGGAGGCTAAACTTGCTGAGTATCAGCTTGGCTTGACGATGTGTTGTCTTCTGGCTCTGAATCCGAATCCGTGTCTTGCATGATAGACACGAAAGAGACAACAAATTTTCCCCCAGACTTTTGCTTTGTCTTCTTCACTTTAGTTGTGATGACCAAAGGCTTTGAAGGTTTGAGGGAGATGATGAAGGGAGTTTGAATGCTCTCTTCAGATTTACCGGATGGTTTATTTTCTTCCAGTGATTGTTGAGGACCCTTGCCTTTATCTTTATGGAGATTTTCGGCAAAGGGTGCTGTGTGCTTTTCCTCTTCTTCTTTCTCGCCTTCATACATCTGTGAGTCTGTAAAGTGGACTTCTTTACCTTTGAAGGGTTTTCTGTCCGCAAAGACTCGATTTATCATGCCGTCGTCGCCAACAAACTTGATGCATTGATGTAGAGTTAAAGGGACAACATCATTCTCGTGGATCCAGGGGCGTCCGAGAAGGATATTGTAGCATGAAGGGGTTTTTATTGCATACACATTGACCTCAGAGATAAGATCACCGATTTGCAACTTGAACCTGATTTTGCCGATAGGCCTTTGAGTACTCCCATCATATCCAAAGATAGATGTGTGGCTCAGCTTGCTGGGTGGGATGCCCAACTCTTCGAGAGCCGAAGTGGAGATGAGGTTAAGTGCAGAACCTGGGTCGATCTGAACTCTGTGCATAGGCATTTCCTTGATGTACCTTGTGAAGTACAGGGGTAGGTTATGCCTTGTTTCGCCAAGTAGGAGGTCTTCCTTAGTGAAGGCGATGGTTGCACTGGCTGCCTTTTGAATCGAGAGACATTCAATGCATGATCCCTCAGTTTTATTCTTTTCTCCCTTTGAGGAAGCTTCTGATTTTTTGACCTGGTAGTCCAATTCAATTTGGAGGACTTGCGGGGCATGTTTGTCGACATCCTCATTCAGCTTTTGTAATTCTGAAATGAAATTATCACGAGTGTACGGAGACATTCACAATAAATCTAGGATGTGCAGACGTGCAGCTATGTGCTTGAAGTGTTTAATCAAGTCATACTTGGAAGCCTTCTTAGGGCCTGCATGTTCATCATTGTTGCCAATAGGGGCGCTTACAACATCTTCTCCCGAAGGATTTACATATGTAAAAGAAGATTGGTTGTAATTTTTGTGGTAGTCCCGGCCAGAGCGGGTGCCTCTACCAACTTCGAGAGCTTCTTGAGAAGGGTCTTCATTTGGAAGATTGTCTTCAGGATCAAGAGGCTGTCGTTTTTCGTTTGCTGAGGATGTATCTGAAGCAGAGTTGTCATCCTCAGTGATTGTGTTGCATAGCATTTTCCGGGAACAAGTCCTGAATAGCATTGTAAGACCCCGATCCCTAGTTCTCTTCTTTAGTATTTTCTTAGTTAGGATTTGCTTTTTAAGTGAGATTAGGAGTGGTTTAGCTTCGTTTGTGAGTTTGAATAGATTTTTCATAGTTTTGGAGAGTTTTGAGGACCGTTGACTTTGGTTTGACCCTACCCGTGTGATTTGTGTTTTAGTGAGAACTAATTCTTGATTTTGAAAATTTTCAATTTTTACTCCTTTCGATTTGTATTATTGGTCTCAATAACTTTAATGTTTCGTCCATTTGAATTTGAAACTCAGAAATCACAATTTTCAGCAAAAAGGGTAAAACATGTTTTTGACCTTGAAATCTATGCATGAATTTCAATATTTGTACAATCATACAAAAATGGCATTTTTGGAAACTAGAAATTTCGACGATCATTTTCCTCTCTTTCGTCGATCTCGTCCGGGACCCAAAAGTCAATGATCCAGCCATGTCAAGTATTAGGACCATGGGACCCATAACTTACCCATTTAATATAAAACCCACGTGAGACCCATCTTCTTCTTCATTCCATTTTCATTCCTGCAAGTGAGCTGAAGAGAAAGCTCTTTTCTTTCTCTCCTTCCAGCCATGTTTTGGCCTTGCATGTTGCACCTCCATTAGCCCAAAACAAGACCTGATTGCATCATTCATCTCCCCATTCTCCAAGCTTCACAAACATACTGTTTTTTAAAGAATCTGCTGGAACCCATCTTCTTCCTCAAGTTTTCCTTCTTATTCAGAGCTGTAAAAGGTTAGCATTGGTTTCCATTTCAACTTTACAGCTTCTATGGATTCTTTAAAGTTGTTTTATCATGCATGCAAGGTGGTTCGTGAAGAACCCCTTTTACTTCAAAATTCTGAGATTTCTTTTGAATGGGTTTTCCTTGGATTTTGTAGCTTGGAGTTTCAGCTTTTAGAGGTGTGTTTGGGAGAGATCCTTAAGTGCATTTTGGACCGATCGAGGCAAGTAAATAAATGGATTGGAATGCATGCTTTTGAATCTTGTCTATTTATAAATTCTGATACGAAAATTTGATTCATTTGAATGATTGTTTTAGCCATGTAAGGTCTGATTTATAGAAGTTTTCTAGCATTAAAATTTAGTTCAGTCTTGTTAAACGATTTTATTTATATTAGCATGAATGTTTTTGATGTTTGCAAATGTTTATAATGCTGGAAAACCATCTCTAAATTTCTGTTTTTCATCTTAGCTAAGGTCTGAAATTCTGCAACAAATCTGTGCATAGAATTGCCATCTTGGATTTCTTTTGTATTTTTCTATAATTAGTGCTTAATCTCTATATTAAGCTTATGCATGGAATGAGACTTTTTATATGGAAATTGGAATGAGAATGAACATTGAAAAGCTAAGAAGAACGGAAAAATGCAAAAAAAAATGGAAACAGGGCGTGCGGCAACCTAATTCCAGAAGCTGGTCTCGCTAGAGCGAGACTGGGCTCGCTCTAGCTTGCCCAGCTGCTGGAAGGGTCCGCTCGAGCGGGCCCAGTCACTGCCATATTGATTTTCAGGGTCCCTTTTTAATGGTTTTCTTGTACAATTGGGCCAGGTTGCTACCCCTTCTCAGTTCTATGGGCCCGGCCACTGTCCATTGACTTGTTTAGGCCTGTTTTGATATTATTTATTAAACTGTTGGGCCTGTTTTAATGGTTTTTATTGAATGGTTGGGCCCAGCCACTGCCCCCTTTGTCTTTGGGCCTGTTTTATGATGATTTTCTTGATTTTTATGGGGTTATTTGCTACCCTATTTTACCTGGATGAGCTGAATACTATTTCTCTCACTAATAGATGTATGATTAAATCCAAAGACTTGCTTGGAAGAAATAAGGAGAAATTTGAAACATATTGGATATGGAAATTAATGAAGAGAATGAATAGGGTTTCTACTCCAATCACTTGTAGACCCTTCTTAGTCGAAGTGTACACCTTGACATCATTAATGTCGTTTAAAATATTGAGCACCATCTAAACGAATGATCGACATGGGATTTCAAAGTGTATACGATTCGTCGATTACGGTCTCAAGGTCTTGATGTTAAATTATGATTTATGAACCAAACTCTCGTCTTGTGAATTGTATTGATTTGAAGATAAAATTTTTCCAAGGTTTTTATTTAAAACCTCGAGGCAAGATGGGGCCAGAGCTATGTAGTGTGAGCCCATGAGCCGTAGATAATAAGCGTGCGTGTTTTGGGAAATCATCGCGTGAATTGTGTTCTTACACACATCGAGTAGGGACTACTATCTTTGAAAACAAAAACCTTGAGGCAAGATGGGGCCAGAGCTATGTAGTGTGAGCCCATGAGCCAAAAGAAAACAAGCGTGCGTGTACTTGATATAGAGTGAGTAGTTCCTGAATTTTGAAGTGTCAAACATTGTTTTGGAAATGTGTATTTTAGTGTCGGCTCCACTCAGCTTGGATGACCATTGCCGGTCTGATCAACCGCCTTGGGTCCTTAAATCTTGTACCAACTGGGATTGGTAAATACATATGTTCATGCTTGCTTGTTTTGCCCGTTCCACGGCGGGATTCGTGTGCGGTCCTCAGTTTACTGAGCTACTGCAATTTATGTTAAGTTATGTTAGTGTCTCCCTTCACCTTTGTGTGACGGAGGCCCACGAGTGTCTCCCTTCACCGTTATGTGACGGAGGCCCATGAGTGCTCTCGTCACTTCGTGTGACGGAGAATGGAGCTACATGTGGATGCTAAAGTATTGTTTTTTTTTTGAAGGGTTATCTTGACTTATAAATGGATCTTATAAATGATATTGTCATCGAAATGCTTGATTTGTAAATGATTTTATAAATGATACTGTCACCAAAATGTTTTGTTTTACGTAATTTATGAAAGGATCTTAAAAAAGATATTGGCATCAAACACTTTATTTTATGCAATTTCTCTTATGAATGATATTGTCATTAAAATATTTTGTTTTATGCAGCTTCTTTTTATTGTACATACTATTTTAATTATTTCAAAACTATTGATTTATAGCATAATTGGGTATTGATTTTGAATGGTCATCTTGATTTAAGAATGGTTCTTATAAATGGTATTGTTATTTAAATGCTTTGTTTTATACAATTTCTCGTTATAGAAATGTTGTTTTATGTATTCAAAACTATTAATGTATAGCATGATTGTACCTCATTCTCTTGCCTGCCAGACCGTCGTGTCTGACCCTTTCGTTTTGGTGCTCAGGTCCAGGTTTTTGTTGCCCTTGAGTAGGAGCTCGAAGTGGCAGCTGTAGAGCAGCCGGTTGAGTGAGAGTGGCTACCCAACGATGTCATTTAGATGTCGGATTGGGAATGAGATACGAAATATTGTTGGGGGTGATCTCTTATTTTGTTGGATGGTTTTTATTATCCTTTTTCTTTGGGATTCTAATTAATACACTTTTGTAATTTTGTAACTTGAATATATGTGGGAAATAATTATCCTGTTACTGCCAGCTCAATATTTATGGTTCTTGATTTATTCCATTCTGATTATGAGCCTTAATTTGTTGGCTTTATGTTAATGGTAGAGTACGGCACGGATTCCGATGACCTTGGGCTCCGAGTCGCAACGCCACATTTCAGCTTCCGCGAAATATTCAGTTCGTGATGGAATTTCGTTATCCTCACACACGTGGATCCTGGGGAGAATAGGAAAATTTTTAATTAACCCCAAAAATCACGCGTCCGAAATCGGACCACTCCAGGATTCCGGTTTTGGGGCGCGACTGAGTGGTATTAGAGCTGGTTAGTTTCTAGGAAATAAAACACGCTAGAAACATTAAGACGTGCGGTGAGAACTCATTAGATTGTGTCGATTTGTTTTATCTTGTTTTGTTTCTTTGAGTTCGGATTTGCTTTTCTTTTTATTTGGTTTAGTTCATTTGGAGGACAAAATGTTCTAAGGGGGGGATGATGTAAGACCCCGATCCCTAGTTCTCGTCTTCAGTATTTTCTTATTTGTAGATTTGCTTTTTAAGTGAGATTAGGAATGGTTTAGCTTCGTTTGTGAGTATGAATAGTTTTCATAGTTTTGGAGAGTTTTGAGGACCGTTGACTTTGGTTTGACCCTACCAGTGTGATTTGTGTTTTTGAGAGAACTTATTCTTGATTTTGAAAATTTTCAATTTTTACTCCTTTCGATTTGTATTATTGGTCTCAATAACTTTTATGTTTCGTCCATTTGAATTTGAAACTCAGAAATCACAACTTACAGCAAAAAGGGTAAAGCATGTTTTTAACCTTGAAATCTGTGCATGAATTTCAATATATGCACAATCATACAAAAATGGCATTTTTGGAAACTAGAAATTTCGACGATTGTGTGGGGAGATTTCCAGAGCCACAGGATTACGCTAATCACAGCCATCAGATGAGTCTAAGCATTCTCACGTGCCATCCGCGTGAGACCCATGTGGCACCAGGCTCACCCCGGCTGCCAGGACAGGAGGTCCGGCCGAAGTCAAGCAGCTCCGGGCCGCTAGCGCCGAGCTCGGCCACCTCGTGTGTCCATCTCAGCAGAGAGCTCCACCTCGGCTGAAAGAGCCGGGACGGGATCCGAAGTAAGAAAGAACCTCCGCTTGCGCCCCTCGCCCCCTCCACGTCATCAAGCACGTGGAGGAGTAGGGGCACGAGCTAGCAGGACAGATGCGACATCCAGCCGCTCACAATCTTCGCCAAATCCCTGACAGGGCGGCATCCAGCGGTTGAGGCCACATCAGGGCAAGGCCCGAGGGCAGATCCGATGATCCCCTACTGCCAAAGGCGTCCAACACGGTCTGGCCCAACAAGACGCGCATTAAATGCGACGTGGGCTGATCCGACGCGCATTTAATGCAGAGTGGGCTAGATTGGACCGCATTAATTGCACCGTGGGCTGATCATGACTTCCCAGTCGAATCATGAGACCCATGCCAAGATATCTTCCAAGATATCTTCCAAATCGTCTATAAAAAAGGACTGCATTTCACATGCAAGGTACGCACAATATACATTCGAGAGCTGTTACTCTGCCTCTCTTCTTCCTCTCCTTCCATTGTTCCAGTTCCTTCACTGACTTTGGCATCGGAGAGCCTTGCGCCGCCCAGGCCAGGGTCCTCTGACCGTGTGTTCTTCTCTTTCAGGCTTTCGGACGGTACCCAGTCATCATCCTCATTGGATAAGTCCTCTAAGGCTCCCCAGTTATTGTGGGTCATTATTTTCTGCACCTATAATTGGCGCCGTCTGTGGGAAAGTAATATCCCAACCTTCTCAACCTTCCCAACCTTCCCAACCTTCTTAACCTCAATCTCTCAGAAGCCATGCCTCCGAAAGCTAGGAAGGGCGTAGAGTCCTCGAGAGCAGCGCTCGAGCTGCCACCACCGTCGACGGACGTCCCTCCTCAAGGGCGCTCCCGCACGGTGCATGGCACGTCTGCAGGCGAGGGCCGCTTAGTCTCTCAGCTCTTTGTCGAGTTCCCCTTCCAAGAGGGACTCGAGGCCTCGATCTCAGCAGAAGAAGTCATGCCACCCAGACGCGATGAGCGTCGGCATGAGCGTCCTCGGAAGGACAAAGCTGTGGCCGTAGGAGAGACGCGCCACGTTCAACCCCCTGCCACTGGAGGAGTTCTCGAAGCCTAAACTGCTCTCCTCCAGAGGCAAGAGCAGCTGATTCGCGAGCTCCAGCAGCAGCTGAGGGCAGCACAAACCGCCTCCTTGAGGCAGGTTTCTGAGCCTCAAGGGAAGAAGAGGGACGCCCCCAGCAGGGCAGCCCAGCCTCCCCGCGAGGATCTCAGGAACCATCTGGACCAAAAGCGGAGCCAGATTCGTGACGAAGGCTCGAGCAACAGCCGGAGTCATCATAGTCGCGATGGCCGAACTCATAGCCATCGTAGCCTGAACCACCCCAAGCGAAAGCCCAGAGCTCAGACCCCAGAGAAGGACGATGAGCAGGAGCGATTTGACAAACGTGTCAGATTGGCTCTCCAGCACAACCTGGACGTGCGGGACCAGAAGCAGATCTGTGGCCACACTGATCTGGGGGATTCACCCTTCACAAAGGAGATCGAGCGCACCCCCTTGCCCAGAAAGTTCTCCGTCCCGCGGTTCGTCCCCTATGACGGACTGTCCGACCCATCCGCTCACCTCCGACACTTCTCCCAGAAGATGTCCATCTGGGGGAATGAAGGTCACCTGAACTGCAAAATCTTTTCCTCCAGTTTGGGTGACCTCCCCCTGAAGTGGTTCTGTTCTCTCCCAGAGAAGTCCATTTCGAGTTGGAAGGAGCTCCAGCTCTCCTTCCTGAAGAAGTTCCAAGCCTACACCGTCGTCCCCAAGAAGGAAGGGGACCTCCTCGCCCTGAGAATGAAGCAGGGTGAGACCCTCGCCATCTTCGCCCAGCGATTCTGGGCGGTCTACAGCCAGATTGAGGGCACCAGGGAAGAGATAGCAATCTACGCCTTCCAGCATGCCCTGATCCCCGGCCACGACTTGCGGAAGGACTTGGCCGGGAACCCCCCAGAGTCCATGCCAGAGTTGATGTCCTGGGTGAAGCGCTTTATCGCCCAGGAGGAAGACGAGATCCGAGCCCGGGATCAAGACGAGCATCCGGAGCCCGAGCAGATGAGTAGCCAGCCTCGGCAGAGAGGCGGGAGGCCCTTCCAGAAGCAGGAGCCCAAGCAGGCCTGGGTCTCCAGTTCGGCGAAGCCTGCGTCGTCCAGGTCCGGGGGCACCTGGAAGCCCAGACCTCCCTCCAGCGCCAGTCAGAGCGTCAACGTCGTCTTCAAGGAGCCGATCTACCGCATCCTGACCAAGATCAGGTCCAAGCCGTTCTTCAAGTACCCTCAGCCCATGAAGAATGAGCCCACCGCCGGCAGCCGAAGCAAGCTCTACTGCTCCTTCCATAGGGGTAACGGGCACAAGACCGAGGATTGCAAGACTTTGCAGTGGTACCTGGAGAAGCTGGCCGAAGAGGGCCACATTCCAGAATTCGTCAAGACAGGTGATGCCGGCGGCAGTGAGGGCCGGATTCACCAGAGCGCAGCCCAGGCTCCAGACAGCGAGGATTCAGAGAAGATCATTAACGTGATCCATCTGGCGTCCTCAGCTCCCGCTTCCTCGTCCCGGGGCAGCTCCCAGGCCCGTGCCGAAGCCAGGCGGGCTTCGCACGGGAAGGAGGTAATGAAAGCCGAGCTCGCTCCGGCCTCCAAGAGAGCCCGCCGCGACCGACCCGCCATCTCATTCTCAGACAGAGACCTAGAGGGAATCCAGCTCCCTCACAACGACCCCCTGCTCCTCACCATGAAGCTGAGAGACTTCACAGTGAAGAGGATCCTCGTCGACTCCGGCAGCTCCTCCGAGGTCCTCTACTACGACTGCTTCAAGAAGATGAAACTCTCCGAAGCAGACCTCACGGAGGTCCGTGCACCCCTGCTAGGGTTGTCCGCCACGCCAGTCTATCCCAAGGGTAGGATCACCTTGGAGACCCGAGTTGGCGGAGCCTCCGTGTCGGCCGACTTTCTGGTCGTGGACGCCCCTTCTCCCTACAACGTCATTCTGGGCAGAACGTGGCTCCACAAGTTAGAAGCAGTTCCTTCTTCCCTCCATCAAAAGCTGAAGTTCGTCCTTGAAAACAAGGAGGGCAAGATGGAAGTAGTCACAGTGGAGGGGATCAGCAGCAAGCCAGGCAGTGCATGCTGGCCGCAGTCCCGGCAGTGAAGGAGCCAGAGCGCGTCAACCTCGCCGAGTTCGAGAAAGGCCTCGACGAAATCGGCCGAGACCCCGATAAGAAGAGCATCGAAGACCTGGCCGAGGTCAGGCTGAGCCCGGCAGACCCAGACAGGTTCTTCCTGGTTGGCACCCAGCTACCAGACGAAGAAAGGGCCGAGCTCTCACGGTTCCTGATGCAGAACGTCGACGTCTTCGCTTGGAGCCCAAGCGAAATGCATGGGGTCGACCCTGAGGTCATGTGCCACAAGCTGAATGTGGACCCCGACCACAAGCCAGTAGTGCAGAGGGCCCGTAGGACAGGGCTGCAGCAGACAGATGCGGATGTCGAAGAGATCGACAACCTGCTAAAGGCAGGAGCCATCCGGGAAGTCCAGTACCCGGTGTGGCTGGCCAACTCGGTGGTGGTCAAGAAGAAAACTGGAAAGTGGAGGGTGTGCGTGGACTTCACAGACTTGAACAGGGCCTGCCCTAAAGATAGTTTCCCCCTTCCAAAGATTGACCAACTGATCGACGCCACCGCTGGTCACGACTGAATGAGCTTCCTCGACGCCTACAGAGGCTACCACCAGATCCTGCTCTACGAGCCTGACGAGGAGAAAACGTCATTCATAACCCCCCGCGGCACTTACTGCTACAAGGTGATGCCCTTCGGGCTAAAGAACGCGGGGGCGACCTATCAGCGCCTCGTCACAAAAATGTTCCATACTCAGCTCGGCCGGACGGTAGAGGTCTACATCGATGACATGGTCGTCAAATCAGTGCACTCCGGCGATCATCTGGCGGATCTCGGCCAAATCTTCGACATCCTTCGCACATACAAGCTCAAGCTAAACGCTTCCAAGTGCACCTTCGGCGTAGCCTCTGGCAAGTTCCTCGGCAGCTTGGTAACGCGGAGGGGGATAGAGGCTAATCCGGACTAGATCACTGCAATTCAGGGCATCCAGAGCCCCTCTACCACGAAGGAAGTTCAGAAGCTCACAGGAATGGCTGCAGCACTCAACCGCTTCATCAGCCGGTCATCAGATAAGTGCAGGCCTTTCTTTCAGCTTTTAAAGAAAAATATGAAATTCCATTGGACCCCCGAGTGCGACCAGGCATTGGCCGCACTCAAAACCTATTTAATGTCACCACCCTTACTCTCCACCCCAACTTCGGGGGAGATTCTGTATTTGTACCTTGCGGTCTCGGATCACGCAGTGAGCTCCGTCCTCATCAGGGAGGACGAGGGAATTCAAAAGCCAATTTATTATACGAGCAAGACCCTGCTCGATGCCGAGACCAGGTACCTTCTATTGGAGAAGCTTGCGTTGGCTCTCGTCAGTGCCTCCCACAAGCTCTCCTATTATTTCCAATCCCACACCATTGTGGTGATCACGGAGCACCCACTCCGTTCAGTGTTCAAGAAGGCTGACTTTTCAGGGCGAATATCAAAGTGGGCAGTTGAACTGGGGCAGTACGATATACAGTACCGTCCCCGAACTGCGATCAAAGCCCAGATTCTGGCAGACTTTATTGTCAAATTCGTCTCCCCCAACCCGGCTCCGACCCAGCTCGGCACGGCACTGGGGGGCACAGGGCACGAGCCAGTAGAAACTGAGGTCGAGCAGTCTCCCACCTCGGCATGGAAGATCTTTGTCGACGGGTCGTCCACCTCCAAGAGAGCTGGCGCCGGCATAGTTCTCCAATCGCCAGAGGGTCTGGTCATAGAGCAGGCCTTCACCCTGGACTTCAAAGCGACAAACAATGAGGCAGAGTACGAAGCACTGATTGCAGGGTTGAACAGCGCCCAAATCCTCGGAGCCCAGCACCTGGTGATCTTCAGCGACTCTCAACTGGTAACTAGCCAACTCGCTGGAGACTACCAGGCCAGGGACGACAGGATGGCGGCCTACTTAGCCCTTGCGAAAAAACTGCTCTCTCATTTCCAGAAAGCCGAGGTCAGGCAAATATCCAGAGATACCAACACGCACGCAGATGCGCTTGCAAACCTGGCCTCCGCTGTCGAAGCAGGGAAGAAAAGGACCATCGAGGTTGGGTCAGTATCAAGGTCAAGTTTAGAACTCCATTCATCTCGGCTTGTCCTCTGCGCTGACCTCGGCCCAAGCTGGATGGATCCAATTGTTGCCTACTTGAAGGACGACCAGCTCCCCGAGGACAAGGCTGAAGCCGACAGGATCAGACTCAAGGCAGCGCGATTCTGGCTCTCTCCCGAAGGCAAACTCTACAGGAAATCCTTCACAGGTCCATACCTCCAATGCGTCCATCCAAGCAAGGTGGACGACTTCCTGTATGAGATCCACGAAGGAGTCTGCGGCAGTCACATAGGAGGTCGATCCCTGGCTTACAGAGCAATAAGCCAGGGCTACTGGTGGCCCTACATGCAGAAAGACGCCCAGGTCTACGCCAGGAAATGCGAGAAGTGCCAGAAGTTCTCCCACTCCCTCCATCAGCCAGCACAAGATCTGAGTCCCCTCTCTAGCCCATGGCCCTTCGCTCAATGGGGCCTGGACATTGTGGGGCCTCTTCACCGAGCTCCAGGAAACAAGAGATGGCTGATAGTGGCTACGGACTACTTCACAAAATGGATAGAAGCTGAACCGTTGTCTTCAATCACGGACAGGGACTCCAGGAACTTCGTTTGGAAAAACATCCTTACGAGGTTCGGCATCCCCCGGACCCTGATTTCGGATAACGGGACTCAGTTCGACTCCAAGTCCTTCAAAGACTTCTGCCAAGAGCACGGCATCAGAAATCATTACTCCACTCCGGCATATCCACAGAGTAATGGCCAGGCAGAAATTTCCAACAAAGTGATCCTGGACGGCCTGAAGAAGCGACTGGACAAGGCAAAGGGCAGATGGACAGAGGAGCTTCCGAGCGTGCTGTGGGCATACAGAACAACCCCAAGGAGGTCCACCTCGGCAACACCTTTCTCTCTGGCCTACGGGATGGAGGCAGTCATTCCTTTGGAAATCGGCCTTCCTACCCTGAGGACAGAGCTGGTCGACCAAGGCCGAAATGAGACAAACCTGGCAATGGAGCTGGAGCTGGCAGACGAGCGACGAGAAGCAGCAGCCCTGCGACTGACCGACTATCAGCAACGGTTAGCCAGGGCATACAATCAAAATGTCAGAGAAAGAAAGTTCTCCGCGGGAGAGCTGGTTCTAAAGAAAACCCTGCCAGCTGACAGAGAGCCAAACGAAGGGAAGCTGGCCCCGAACTGGCATGGCCCGTTCAGAATAGTCTCACTGGCAGGAAAGTCAGCCTACAAGCTCGAAGACTTAGAAGGCAAGCCACTGCCGAGACCATGGAATGCATCCCACTTGAAGAAATTTTATTTCTAAGGATGTATTGAATCTCAGAGTCAATAAAAGCAGCTTTCGCCTTGTCATCAACTTGTCGTCTCTCTCTGACTGATTCCGGCAGCACTGGGTCTACGCCCTGGAAACGGCCTGGAGTTCTTACACTTGGCCGAATTCCTTAAGTCCCGGGTTTTGAACCCAATCAAGGGTCTACGCCCTGGAAATAGCCTGGAGTTCTTACACTCGGCCGAATTCCTAAAGTCCCGAGTTTTGAACCCAATCAAGGGTCTACGCCCTGGAAATAGCTTGGAGTTCTTACACTCGGCCGAATTCCTAAAGTCCCGGGTTTTGAACCCAATCAAGGGTCTACGCCCTGGAAATAGCCTGGAGTTCTTACACTCGGCCGAATTCCTAAAGTCCCGGGTTTTGAACCCAATCAAGGGTCTACGCCCTGGAAATAGCCTGGAGTTCTTACACTCGGCCGAATTCCTAAAGTCCCGGGTTTTGAACCCACTCAAGGGTTAACAGCCCTGGAAAAGGCCTCGAGTTCGGACACTCGGCCGAATTCCTAAAATCAGGGTTTTTACACCCCTCAAAGATCATTGCCGAGCTCACGCTCCCATAGCCGAGACCAGCGGAATGACGACTCCACTTCGGCACAAGCAGCTCGTCTCGGCCAAAGCCAGCTGTGTGGGGAGATTTCTAGAGCCACAGGATTAAGCTAATCACAGCCATCAGATGAGGCTAAGCATTCTCACGTGCCATCCGCGTGCCATCCACGTGGCACCAATCTCATCCCGGCTACCAGGACAGAGGCCTCGGCCGAAGTCAAGCATCTCCGGGCCACTTGCGCCGAACTGGTCCACCCCGGATGCCATCTCGGCGGGGAGCTCCACCTCGGCTGAGCCACCCCGGTGCCATCTCGGCAGAAAACTCCACCTCGGCTGAAGAAGCCAGGACAGAAGCCGAAGTAAGAGAGAACCTTCACTTGCGCCCCTCATCCCCCACGTCATCAGGCACGTGGAGGGATAGGGGCACGAGCTAGTGGGACAGACATGACATCCAGCCGCCCACAATCTTCGCCATATCCTGACAGGGCGGCATCCAGCGGCTGAGGCCACATCAGGGCAAGGCCCGAGGGCAGATCCCACGATCCCCTACCGCCAAAGGCGTCCAACATGATCTGGCCCAACAAGACGTGCATTAAATGCGACGTGGGCTGACCCGACGCGCATTTAATGCATAGTGGGCTGGATTGGACCGCAATTAATGTAATGTGGGCTGATCGTGACTTCCCTGTCGAATCACGGGACCCACACCACGATATCTCCCAAAGATACGTTCCAAACTCTATAAATAGAGGCACATACCACCATCAAAGGTACGCACATTTTCATACCCAGAGCCGTTACTCTGTCTCTCTTCTCCCTCTCCTTCCATTGTTCCAGTTCCCACACTGACTTTGGCATCGGAGAGCCTTGCGCCGCCCAGGCCAGGGTCCTCTGACCGTTTGCTCTTCCCTTTCAGGCTTTCGGACGGCACCCAGTCATCATCATCATCGGATAAGTCCTCCAAGGCTCCCTCCTTATTGTGGGTCATTATTTTCTGTACCTACAATTGGCGCCGTCTGTGGGAAAGTAATATCCCAACCTTCCCAACCTTCTTAACCTCAATCTTTCAGAAGCCATGCCTCCAAAAGCTAGGAAGGGTGTAGAGTCCTCGAGAGCAGCGCTCGAGCTGCCACCACCGCCAACGGACGTCCCTCCTCAAGGACGCTCCCGTACGGTGCATGGCACGACTGCAGGCGAGGGCCGCTTAGGCTCTCAGCTCTTTATCGAGTTCCCACTCCAAGAGGGACTCGAGGCCTCGACCTTGGCAGAAGAAGTCGCGCCACCCAGACGCGATGAGCGTCAGCATGAGCGTCCTCGGAAGGACAAAGCCGTGGCCGTAGGAGAGACGCGCCACGTTCAACCCCCTGCCACTGGAGAGGTTCACGAAGCCCAAACTGCTCTCCTCCAGAAGCAACTCCAGAAGCAAGAGCAGCTGATTCGCGAGCTCCAGCAGCAGCTGAGGGCAGCGCAAACTGCCTCCTTAAGGCAGGCCTCCGAGCCTCAAGGGAAAAAGAGGAACGCCCCCAGCAGGGCAGCCCAGCCTCCCCGCGAGGACCTCGGAAATCATCTGGACCCTAAACGGAGCCAGATTCATGACGAAGGCTCGAGCAACAGCCGAAGTCACCATAGCCGCGATGGCCGAGCTCATAGCCATCGAACCCCGAACCATTCCAAGCGAAAGCCCAGAGCCCAGACCCCAGAGGAGGACGACGAGCAAAAGCGGTTCGACAAGCGCGTCAGGCTTGCTCTTCAGCGTAACCTGGACGCCCGGGACCAGAAGCAGATCTGTGGTCACACCGATCTGGGGGGCTCACCCTTCACAAAAGACATCGAGCGCACCCCCTTGCCCAGGAAATTCTCTGTCCCGCGGTTCGTCCCCTACGACGGACTGTCGGACCCATCCGCTCACCTCCGACACTTCTCCCAGAAGATGTCCATCTGGGCGAACGAAGGTCACCTGAACTGCAAAATCTTCTCCTCCAGTTTGGGTGACCTCCCCCTGAAGTGGTTCTGTTCTCTCCCAGCGAAGTCCATCTCGAGTTGGAAGGAGCTCCAGCTCTCCTTCCTGAAGAAGTTCCAGGCCTACAGCGTCGTCCCCAAGAAGGAAGGGGACCTCCTCGCCCTGAGAATGAAGCAGGGTGAGACCCTCGCCAACTTCGCCCAACGATTCTGGGCGGTCTACAGCCAGATTGAAGGCACCAGGGAAGGGATAGCAATCTACGCCTTCCAGCATGCCCTGATCCCCGGCCACGACTTGCGGAAGGACTTGGCCGGGAACCCCCCAGAATCTATGCCGGAGTTGATGACCCGGGTGAAGCGCTTTATCGCCCAGGAGGAAGACGAGATCCGAGCCCGGGATCAAGACAGGCATCCGGAGCCTGAGCAGGAGGGCAACCAGCCTCGGCAGAGAGGCGGGAAGCCCTTCCAGAAGCAGGAGCCCAAGCAGGCTTGGGACGCCAGTTCGGCGGTGCCCACACCACCCAGGTCTGGGGGCACCAGCAGGTCAAGGCCTCCCACCGGCGCCTATCAAGGCATCAACGTCGTCTTCAGAGAGCCGATACACCAGATCCTGAACAAAATAAAAGGTAAGCCGTTCTTCGAGTGGCCTCAGCCCTTGAGAAATGAGCCTACTAACGGCGATCGAAGCAAGCTCTACTGTTCCTACCATAAAGGTAAAGGACACAGGACCGAGGAATGCCACTCTCTGAAGTGGTACCTGGAGAGACTCGCCGGCGAAGGCCACCTCCCAGAGTTCGTCAAGACAGAAGATGCCGGCGGCAGCGGGGGCCGAGTTCACCAGAGCGCGGCCCGGGACCCAGACAGCGAGGACTCCGAAAAAATCATTAACGTGATCCACCTGGCATCCTCGGTTCCCTCTCCCTCGTCTCGCGGACGCTCGCATCGCACAAAGAGAAGGTGACGGACGTCGAGCCCGGGCTGGCACCCAGAAAAGCTCGCTACGGCCGAACTACGATCAAAGCCCATATTCTGGCGGACTTCGACATCGTCTCGCCCAACTCGGCCCCGACCCCGC
The DNA here is from genome assembly GCA_012931725.1 of Litsea cubeba. Taxonomy (NCBI): domain Eukaryota; kingdom Viridiplantae; phylum Streptophyta; class Magnoliopsida; order Laurales; family Lauraceae; genus Litsea; species Litsea cubeba. Next base: position 57,166,292 of record CM022944.1, read on the forward strand.
CTGACACGACGCTGACAGGCACAGGACACGAGCCAGAAGTGACTGAGACTGGACAGCCTCTCACCTCGGCAGCACCCTCTGGCCTGCGAGATGGGAACGGTCATTCCTATAGAAATCGGCCTTCTCGCCCTGAGCACAGAGCCGAAGGAAGGCCGGCCCCGGGCTGGCATGGCCCGTTCGGGGTGATCTCACGGGCAACGAAGTCAGCCTGCAAGCGCAGACAGGGCAAGCCACTGCCGAGATCGCGGAATGCGTCCCGCTTGACGAAATTCTGTTTCTAAAAAATGTAGCAAGTCCCGATCAATGAAAGTGTCTTTTGCCCTGTCATCTAATCTGTATCATCTCTCCTTGCATGACTTCTACAGCTCCGGGTCCAACGCCCTGGAAAAGGCCTCGAGTCCAGACTCGGTCGTTTCCTAAAGGTCAGGGTCCATCGCCCTGGAAAAGGCCTCGAGTCCACACTCGGTCGTTTCCTAAAGGTCAGGGTCCATCGCCCTGGAAAAGGCCTCGAGTCCAGACTCGGTCGTTTCCTAAAGGTCAGGGTCCATCGCCCTGGAAAAGGCCTCGAGTCCACACTCGGTCGTTTCCTAAAGGTCAGGGTCCATCGCCCTGGAAAAGGCCTCGAGTCCACACTCGGTCGTTTCCTAAAGGTCAGGGTCCATCGCCCTGGAAAAGGCCTCGAGTCCAGACTCGGTCGTTTCCTAAAGGTCAGGGTCCATCGCCCTGGAAAAGGCCTCGAGTCCACACTCGGTCGTTTCCTAAAGGTCCGGGTCCATCGCCCTGGAAAAGGCCTCGAGTCTACACTCAGCCTTTCCTAAAGCCCCGTGTTTTGAACACAATCAAGGCTCTACGCCCTGGAAATGGCCTGGAGTTCCTACACTCAGCCTTTCCTAAAGCCCCCGTGTCTTGGACACACTTCGGGTACATACGCCCTGGAAATGGCCTGGAGTTCCTACGCTCAGCCTTTCCTAAAGTCCCCGTGTTCGGAACACACTCAATGGTTAATAGCCCTGGAAAAGGCCTCGAGTTCGGACACTCGGCCAATTCCTAAACTCAGGGTCTTCACCCATCTATAAGGGTTAACAGCCCTGGAAAAGGCCTCGAGTTTGGACACTCGGCCGAATTCCTAAAATCAGGTTTCATCCCACTCTACAAGGGTCTACCGCCCTGGGAATGGTCTGGAGTTCCTACACAGCCGTTTCCTAAAGTCTGGGTTCATAGACCCCTCACACCTCGGCGCAAGGCAGTTCGGCCAAGGTCAGCCATTTCGGCCAAGGTCAGATTCCTGAAGTCCGGGTTCATACACCCCTCAGAAGGCCATAGCCGCACTCACTCTCGCCTAGCCGAGTCCAGCGGAACGATGGATCTACCCCGGCGCAAGGCAATTCGGCCAAGGTATGGATCCACCTCGGCGCAAGGCCAGCCATTTCGGCCAAAGCCAGCCATTTCAGCCAAAGTCAGTCTTCAAAAAAGAAAAGAGCTGTGCCATCACTCAAACACAGAAAAGCAGCACAAAAACACGTGTTCCAGAACAGAAAGCAAAGTACAAAAAGGAGGATCGCAGTCCTCTGAAAACAGAAAATGAAGCAAAAACCTTACATACAGAGACAAATAAAGGGGAGCCCGGCTACTGTGGCTTCGGCGACTCCACTAGGCCGATCACCGTATCTGCTGGACCAGTGGATTCGGCCGAAACCGCGACCTTGCTGTGAGCGTCGCTGGCAGGAGATTCTTCGACCAGAGCCTCATTTGCTCCAGGGGCAGAAGAGGCCTCACCCCGAGGCACGGCAGAAGCATCACTGGCAACCGGGGCACCGCTCAAGACCGGGGCAGCTGGAGCATCTTCCGGAGCAGGAACCACTGCAGGAGCTCCAACTGGGGCACTTTCGGCTGCAGGAGCGGAGCTCGGCTCAGGAGCCCCGCACGTCTCAGTGCGGCCAGGCATCCTTCCTCGAACAGGATGGCGGTGATCTCCTCCACCTGCTTCTCGTACAGCTCAGTGGCTCGATCCACCCCATCCTGGAAGGCGGACCGGGCCTCGGCCTGAAGAGAGGCCTTTTCCTTCTCCAGCTCGGCGTTCGCCGTCTTCAACCTTGTCGTTTCGGCACGCCCAGCCAGCGCTTCCCCACGCAGCCTCGTCCCCTCAGCAGTAGATTCAGCCTTCAATCTGGCCAGCTCAGACTCCAGTTCGGCGGTCTTCTTGTTCCTCGCCCAGACATCGCCTTTCAGATGATTGGCCTTCGACGTAAGTTCGGTGACATCAGCCAGAGCCGATGCCAGCCAAGCAGCCTCTTCAGCGCTGGCCTTCTTCATCCCCTCTATTCATTTCCGCGACTCTTCCAGCTCCCTCTTCAGCTTGTCCCTCTCAGACTCCAGCTGAGCGACCCGCGTCGCGTTCTTATCGCTCCTTCCCACCACGGTCAGGAGCCTCTGCACGTTCTGCAAATGGAAACAGAGGGTCAGGTTCGACCAAGACACTTGAAGAATGAAGAAAAGCGTTGCAAACACTTACCAGAAGATTAGCCTGGATCGCCGAGACCATCAGGCTCTCATCGTCGAACCTCTCGTGCGTCTCCATGTCTCTTGACAGAGCACAGACCTTGGCGAGAGCTCCGATCACCTCGGCATTCCCCAACAGCCGGTCCTCGACATTCAGAGGCTCACCGGGCTGAGTCTCCATCCTCGGCCTCCATGGCGCTGGGGCACTCCGGGGTCCGAAGGCCGATCCAGACCCTTGCCCCACCAAGATCATCAGCTCGCGGGTCGCTCCACCAGTCGGCTTGCTGACCTGCGCGCTCTTCTCAATAGGAGTCTTAGCTCCGGGGGCCCGCGCAGGGGCCTTATTCTTCGGAGGCTGTTCAGCCCCCGAGTCCTTCTCCCTAGCCTTGGACTTCTTTCTAGGCGGGGACCCCTCCCTTGGGCGCTCCGGCGAGCGTCGCCGCACTCCCGCACTCGGAGCAGGAGCAGGAGCAGGAGCAGGAGCAGAAGCTGGAGCAGGAGCAGGAGCTGAAGTAGCGCCAGCACCTCCCGAGCTCGAAGCAGCGCGGGTGCTGGCAGAAGATGGCGTCGCAGATGAAGAAGACCCCCGCCTAAACTTGGCCGCTAGGTTCGACGGTTCCGAACTTGAAGTAGACGCCTCGGAACCGGATGCAGCTCGGCTCGCAACTGGATCATTCACAGGGATCCCGGCAGACACCGCAATCAGTGAAGAGGCGACGCGTGTAGCCGTCAACTCGCTTCCTAGTACAGGCAAGACAGAGCATTTATCGCTTCAGAGCAGTTGAAGCGACACCAGACGACGATTGCCACATCCCCGGACGGATTCTTCTAGCTTTCAACCCCTAAAGGCTAGCATACTTCAGAGGTCAAAAGCTAGGGGGCAATTGTGTGGGGAGATTTCCAGAGCCACATGATTAAGCTAATCACAGCCATCAGATGAGGCTAAGCATTCTCACGTGCCATCCGCGTGCCATCCACGTGGCACCAATCTCATCCCGGCTACCAGGACAGAGGCCTCGGCCGAAGTCAAGCATCTCCGGGCCACTTGCGCCGAACTGGTCCACCCCGGATGCCATCTCGGCGGGGAGCTCCACCTCGGCTGAGCCACCCCGGTGCCATCTCGGCAGAAAACTCCACCTCGGCTGAAGAAGCCAGGACAGAAGCCGAAGCAAGAGAGAACCTTCACTTGCGCCCCTCATCCCCCACGTCATCAGGCACGTGGAGGGATAGGGGCACGAGCTAGTGGGACAGACACGACATCCAGCCGCCCACAATCTTCGCCATATCCTGACAGGGCGGCATCCAGCGGCTGAGGCCACATCAGGGCAAGGCCCGAGGGCAGATCCCACGATCCCCTACCGCCAAAGGCGTCCAACATGATCTGGCCCAACAAGACGTGCATTAAATGCGACGTGGGCTGACCCGACGCGCATTTAATGCATAGTGGGCTGGATTGGACCGCAATTAATGTAATGTGGGCTGATCGTGACTTCCCTGTCGAATCACGGGACCCACACCACGATATCTCCCAAAGATACGTTCCAAACTCTATAAATAGAGGCTCATACCACCATCAAAGGTACGCACATTTTCATACCCAGAGCCGTTACTCTGTCTCTCTTCTCCCTCTCCTTCCATTGTTCCAGTTCCCACACTGACTTTGGCATCGGAGAGCCTTGCGCCGCCCAGGCCAGGGTCCTCTGACCGTTTGCTCTTCCCTTTCAGGCTTTCGGACGGCACCCAGTCATCATCATCATGGGATAAGTCCTCCAAGGCTCCCTCCTTATTGTGGGTCATTATTTTCTGCACCTACACCAGCCATTTCGGCCAAGGTCAGCTTTTCAGAGAGAGAGAGCTGTGCCAGCACTCAAACACACAAAAATGCAAGTATTCCAGAACAGTGCAAGGAAAGAGAGAAAGAACTCAAAAGCATTGTACACAATTTGGGTGATCACAGAACTCCTCCTTTTTATTCATTGTAAACTGCTTCATTACAGAAGTTACAGAACAGAAAGAAAAATACAGAAAGGAGGATCACAGTCCTCTAAAAACAGAAAATAAAGAAAAGCTGGGAGACTCTGATCTTCGCCGACTCTTCGGGCTGCAGACTCCAAGATGCCGGATCATAGACTGGAGGTTCTGAGTGATCCTGAATTTCAGTGAGCTCTACAATACGCTGTGGTTGGTCAGACCAAAGCAATTGCAGAAGCCCTTCCAGTTCGGAGGCCCTGGACCTCGCCGAGCTCTTCAACACCCTCCGGTCAGTGAGACCAAAGTTTGAAGAGCCCCCAGGTCCAGCGGGCCTCAACTATACCCTTAGTCTTACCATCCTGACAGGGCGCGAGCTCGATGCCACACAAGACCCTGCAGGACCGGCAGACACCCAGGGCCCGACCATCCCGCAGTTGCAGAGGGTTCCCCCGCAACCTGACCAGGGACGGTCGGCCATGAACCCGCGTTCAGAGAGCGCGTGGTCCACGGAGAGTTCCTTCAGAGAGCACGCAGACCACGATGGGCTTCCCCCCGTGGAGAAAGCCGTCCACAGGCGCAAGGGTTCCCCCCGGATCGAAGATTGCAGAATGTCTAACAGGCATGGCTCCTATGTCTACGTGATTTAAACTATCCTACGTTCTGTTTTTTTCATCGCCCATGGCGAGCCTGTCGCCCCTACTTATAGGAAGAAGAAGGGCTCAGCCTCCGAAGGAAGTTATGGGGGCGAAGTCTCCCACACGTTACTCGGGATGCACGACTGTTGACCAGCGATCCCTACGACGCCAAGTGGAGACATCCGTCCGTTTCCCTCATAGGCCGTGCCACCATGTTTATTGCTATTTATGGCCTCCAGAATACGGAGAATCGGCACAGACAGGTATGAGGACCGTTTGACTCTCTCTACCTCGAGGGTCACACGTCACAGTAAAGGCATTCAACACCATTCAATGCACACCCAGAAATGAAGGAGAAACAAATGCAGAGAAAGAATGCACAAGTAAAGAGGCCCGACTTTCATTGAATTGACAGAGAATATTACAAGGCTAAGAAGCAAAAACATTACATGCAAGAGGATAGAAATAAAAAGGAGCCCGGCTACTATGGTCTCGGCGACTCCACTAGGACGATCACCGTATCTGCTGGACCAGTGGATTCGGCCGAAACCGTGACCTTGCTTGGAGCGTCGCTGGCAGAGGAGGCTTTGACCGGTACCTCACCCGAACCAGGAGCAGAAGAGGTCTCACCCTGAGGCACGGCCGAAGCATCGCTGGCGACCGGGGCGTCGCTCAAGACCGGGGCAGCTGGAGTGTCTTCCGGAGTAGGAACGGCTGCAGGAGCTTCAACTAGGGCACTTTCGGCTGCAGGAGCGGGGCTCGGCTCAGGAGCCGAGTCCGAGTACTTCGGCAGGTCCCGATAGACAGGATGGTCTTCAGGGACCCCCGCACGTCTCAGTGCGGCCAGGCATCCTTCCTCGAACAGGATGGCGGTGATCTCCTCCACCTGCTTCTCATACAGCTCAGTGGCGTGATCCACCCCATCCTGGAAGGCGGACTGGGCCTCGGACAAAAGAGAGGTCTTCTCTTTCTCCAGCTCGGCGTTCGCCGTCTTCAACTTCGCCGTTTCGGCTCGCCCAGCCAGCACTTCCCCGCGCAACCTCGTCCCCTCAGCCGTCGATTCAGCCTTCAATCTTGCCAATTCCGAATCCAGCTCGGCGGTCTTCTTGTTCCTCGCCCAGACCTCGCCTTTCAGATGATTGGCCTTCGACGTAAGTTCGGCGACATCAGCCAGAGCCGATGCCAGCCGAGCAGCCTCATCAGCGCTGGCCTTCTTCATCCGCTCCATTCCCGCCTGCAGCTCCTCCTGTTCCTTCTTCAGCTTGTCTCTCTCGGACTCCAGATGGGAGACCCTCGTCGCGTTCCTGTCGCTCCTTCCCACCACGGTCAGGAGCCTCTGCACGTTCTGCAAATGGAAAAAGTGGGTCAAACCGGGGCAGTCAAGCTGGGTTACTTAAAGAAAAACGCTGAAAACACTTACCAGGAGGTTGGCCTGGATCGCCGAAACCATCAGGCTCTCATCGTCGAACCTCTTGTGCGTCTCCATGTCTCGTGGCAGAGCACAGACCTTGGCGAGAGCCCCGATCACCTCGGCATTCCCCATCAGCCGGTCCTCGACGTTCAGAGGCTTACCGGGCTGAGTCTCCATCCTCGGCCTCCATGGCGCGGGGCACTTCGGGGTCCGGAGGCCGATCCAGACCCTTGCCCCACCGAGATCGTCAGCTCGCGAGTCGTCCCGCCTAACGCCCTGCCTGCCGGCACGCTCTTCTCAACTGGTGCACTCTTGTCAGTTGGGGCCTTGGCTCCGGGGGCCCGCGCAGGGGTTTTGCCCTTCGGAGGCTGTTCGGCCCCCAGGTCCTTCTCCCCCGCCTTGGACTTCTTCCTGGGCGGGGACCCCTCCCTCGGGCACTCCGGCGAACGTCGCCGAACTCCCGCATTCGAAGCAGGAGCAGGAGCAGGAGCAGGAGCGGAAGTGTCGCCAGCACCTCCCGAGCTCGAAGCTGCTCGGGTGCTGGCAGAAGATGGCGTCGCAGAGGAAGAAGACCCCCGCCTGAACTTGGCCGCTAGGTCCTTGACGGCAGGCTCCCTCGACCTTCCCGCCATATCTTCTTCCTGATCAGAAGAGTAAGCGTCCACTATCTGCCTCAGGTTCGGCGGCTCCGAACTGGAAGTGGACGCCTCGGACCCAGACGCGGCTCGGCTAGCGGCAGGATCGCTCAAGGGGATCCCGGCAGGTACAGCAAGGGAGACGGTTGGACGATCAGGATGCGCTTCGTCCACCTCGGGTACCCCGGTCCTCTGGTAGTGGCCGCGGAATCTCGGCGTGTATCCGAGCAGCTTCCAAGCCGACCTAGTCTCGTGCCCCTTGTACCTCTCGACCTTGTTGATGTCGTCGGGGTTCCTCCTCCAGCCCTCACTCGCAGCTCGGCGTCGTCTCGCACCTGCCTCTGCATAACAAACAATAGAGGAATCAGCTCGGCATCGCCGAAATCAAGCAAAGAAGATGAGTAAAAAGGAGCGATGTTTACTTGGGACTGTCCCGAGGCGGCGCGGGATCGCTAGCCTCCTACTTTCGCCGGCGCCGAACTCCCAGTCCCCCGAGACGCAGAAGAAGGCTTCTTCGGCATTCTTACTTGAATCTTCCAAGGCCAGGACGAAGCCTCTTCGCTATGGCTTCACTCGGAGATAATATTTCCCTTCCCCGGTCTTGCAGATATCATAGGTGTCCTCGATATCATGGACACCTAGGTCGGTCCCCAGAAACTCATTCAGCTTCGCCGTGCCCATGATGACCTTATAGCCATTGGGCATCAGCTGGCACGGGGTAAGGGACCAGGTACTGAGGCAAGCTCTAAGTAGAGGGTGCAGGGGGAATCTGACCCCGCCCTCGATCACAGAGATCAGAGGGAACGGCATCCAGCCACCGGACCAGCGCATCGTGGCATAGTCGACGGAGTCTGCCGGCTTGAGCAGGACTCGCTCCGGAATATCGAAGGCAGCCCTAAATCTGGCTATGCCCTCTTCGGTGTCTAAACTGAACCTAGGGGTGCCCATGTCTAGAAAGAAGGGTACAGCAAAAGAGAAAACCCTAAAGGCTGCGAAACCCTCAAGAAAAGCTACACAGAGGCGCAGAGCAACTTACAGAAACAGAAGGGGCGACTCGAGTACAGATCCAGACACGCCCTATGGTCGTCCTCGCTCAAAGAAATCTCGAGCAGCAGAGCAGAAATCACAGATGAAGGCAAAGGCGAAAAGAGATCAGAAACAAGAAGGGAAGGAGATGACCCTCTTTATGGAAAACCAACCCTCGGCGCGCGCTGCTTTCGAAATTCGAAAGGGCGGATTTCGCGATCTGTGCCCGTTCCATCAATAAGACAGCACAATCAGTGAAAAGGCGACGCGTGTAACCGTCGACTCGCTTCCCAGTACAGACAAGACGGAGCATTCATTACTTCAGGACAGTTGAAGTGACACCAGGCAATGACCGTCGCATCCCCAGGTGAGTCTTCTAGCTTTCGACCACTAAAGGCCAGGGCGCTCAAGAGGTCAAAAGCTAGGGGGCAATTGTGTGGGGAGATTTCCAGAGCCACAGGATTACGCTAATCACAGCCATCAGATGAGTCTAAGCATTCTCACGTGCCATCCGCGTGAGACCCATGTGGCACCAGGCTCACCCCGGCTGCCAGGACAGGAGGTCCGGCCGAAGTCAAGCAGCTCCGGGCCGCTAGCGCCGAGCTCGGCCACCTCGTGTGTCCATCTCGGCAGAGAGCTCCACCTCGGCTGAAAGAGCCGGGACGGGAGCCGAAGTAAGAAAGAACCTCCGCTTGCGCCCCTCGCCCCCTCCACGTCATCAAGCACGTGGAGGAGTAGGGGCACAAGCTAGCAGGACAGATGCGACATCCAGCCGCTCACAATCTTCGCCAAATCCCTGACAGGGCGGCATCCAGCAGTTGAGGCCACATCAGGGCAAGGCCCGAGGGCAGATCCGATGATCCCCTACCGCCAAAGGCGTCCAACACGGTCTGGCCCAACAAGACGCGCATTAAATGCGACGTGGGCTGATCCGACGCGCATTTAATGCAGAGTGGGCTAGATTGGACCGCATTAATTGCAACGTGGGCTGATCATGACTTCCCAGTCGAATCATGAGACCCATGCCAAGATATCGTCCAAGATATCTTCCAAATCGTCTATAAAAAAGGACTGCATTTCACATGCAAGGTACGCACAGTATACACTCGATAGCTGTTACTCTGCCTCTCTTCTTCCTCTCCTTCCATTGTTCCAGTTCCTTCACTGACTTTGGCATCGGAGAGCCTTGCGCCGCCCAGGCCAGGGTCCTCTGACCGTGTGTTCTTCTCTTTCAGGCTTTCGGACGGTACCCAGTCATCATCCTCATTGGATAAGTCCTCTAAGGCTCCCCAGTTATTATGGGTCATTATTTTCTGCACCTACAACGATCATTTTTCTCTCTTTCGTCGATCTCGTCCGGGACCCACAGGTCAATGATCCAGCCATGTCAAGTATTAGGACCATAGGACCCACAACTTACCCATTTAATATAAAACCCACGTGAGACCCATCTTCTTCTTCATTCCATTTTCGTTCCTGCAAGTGAGCTGAAGAGAAAGCTCTTTTCTTTCTCTCCTTCCAGCCATGTTTTGGCCTTGCATGTTGCACCTCCATTAGCCCAAAACAAGACCTGATTGCCTCATTCATCTCCCCATTCTCCAAGCTTCACAACCATACTGTTTTTGAAAGAATCTGCTGGAACCCATCTTCTTCCTCAAGTTTTCCTTCTTATTCAGAGCTGTAAAAGGTTAGCATTAGTTTCCATTTCAACTTTACAGCTTCTATGGATTCTTTAAAGTTGTTTTATCATGCATGCAAGGTGGTTCTTGAAGAACCCCTTTTACTTCAAAATTCTGAGATTTCTTTTGAATGGGTTTTCCTTGGATTCTGTAGCTTGGAGTTTCAGCATTTAGAGGTGTGTTTGGGAGAGATCCTTGAGTGCATTTTGGACCGATCGAGGCAAGTAAATAAATGGATTGGAATGCATGCTTTTGAATCTTGTCTATTTATAAATTCTGATACGAAAATTTGATTCATTTGAATGATTGTTTTAGCCATGTAAGGTCTGATTTACAGAAGTTTTCTAGCATTAAAATTTAGTTCAGTCTTGTTCAATGATTTTGTTTATATTAGCATGAAAGATTTTGATGTTTGCAAATGTTTATAATGCTGGAAAACCATCTCTAAATTTCTGTTTTTCATCTTAATTAAGGTCTGAAATTCTGCAACAAATCTGTGCATAGAATTGCTATCTTCGATTTCTTTTGTATTTTTCTATAATTAGTGCTTAATCTCTATATTAAGCTTATGCATGGAATGAGACTTTTTATATGGTGTTGAATGGAAATTGGAATGAGAATGAACATCGAAAAGCTAAGAAGAAAGGGAAAATGCAAAAAAGATGGAAATAGGGCGTGCGGCAACCTAATTCCAGAAGCTGGTCTCGCTAGAGCGAGACTTGGCTCGCTCTAGCTTGCCCAGCTGTTGGAAGGGTCCGCTCGAGCGGGCCCAGTCACTGCCATATTGATTTTCAGGGTCCCTTTTTAATGATTTTCTTGTACAATGGGCCTGTTTGCTACCCCTTCTCAGTTCTATGGGCCCGGCCACTGTCCATTCACTTGTTTAGGCCTGTTTTGATATTGTTTATTAAACTATTGGGCCTGTTTTAATGGTTTTTATTGAATGGTTGGGCCCAGCCACTGCCCCCTGTCTTTGGGCTTGTTTTATGATGATTTTCTTGATTTTTATGGGGTTATTTGCTACGATATTTTACCTGGATGAGCTGAATACTATTTCTCTCACTAATAGATGTATGATTAAATCCAAAGACTTGCTTGGAAGAAATAAGGAGAAATTTGAAACATATTGGTTATGGAAATTAATGAAGAGAATGAAAAGGGTTTTCTACTCCAATCACTTGTAGACCCTTCTTAGTCGAAGTGTACACCTTGACATCATTAATGTCGTTTAAAATATTGAGCACCATCTAAATGAATGATCGACATGTGATTTCAAAGTGTATACGATTCGATGATTACGGTCTCAAGGTCTTGATGTTAAATTATGATTTATGAACCAAACTCTCGTCTTATGAATTGTATTGATTTGAAGATAAAATTTTTCCAAGGTTTTTATTTAAAACCTCGAGGCAAGATGGGGCCAGAGCTATGTAGTGTGAGCCCATGAGCCATAAATAATAAGCGTGCGTGTTTTGGGAAATCATCGCGTGAAATGTGTTTTTACACACATCGAGTAGGGACTACTATTTTTGAAAACAAAAACCTTGAGGCAAGATGGGGCCAGAGCTATGTAGTGTGAGCCCATGAGCCAAAAGAAAACAAGTGTGCGTGTACTTGATATAGAGTGAGTAGTTCCTGAATTTTGAAGTGTCAAACATTGTTTTGGAAATGTGTATTTTAGTGTCGGCTCCACTCAGCTTGGACGACCATTGCAGGTCTTATCAACCGCCTTGGGTCCTTGAATCTTGTACCAACTGGGATTGGTAAATACGTACGTTCATGCTTGCTTGTTTTGCCCGTTCCGCGGCAGGATTCGTGTGCGGTCCTCAGTTTACTGAGCTACTGCAATTTATGTTATGTTATGTTAGTGTCTCCCTTCACCTTTGTGTGACGGAGGCCCACGAGTGTCTCCCTTCACCTTTATGTGACGGAGGCCCATGAGTGCTCTCGTCACTTCGTGTGACGGAGAATGGAGCTACATGTGGATGCTAAAGTATTGTTTTTTTTTTAAGGGTTATCTTGACTTATAAATGGATCTTATAAATGATATTGTCATCGAAATGCTTGATTTGTAAATGATTTTATAAACGATACTGTCACCAAAATGTTTTGTTTTACGTGATTCATGAAAGGATCTTATAAAAGATATCGGCATCAAACACTTTATTTTATGCAATTTCTCTTATGAATGATATTGTCATTAAAATATTTTGTTTTATGCAGCTTCTTTTTATTGTACATACTATTTTAATTATTTCAAAACAATTGATTTATAGCATAATTGGGTATTGATTTTGAATGGTCATCTTGATTTAAGAATGGTTCTTATAAATGGTATTGTTATTTAAATGCTTTGTTTTATACAATTTCTCATTATAGAAATGTTATTTTATGTATTCAAAACTATTAATGTATAGCATGATTGTACCTCATTCTTTTGCCTGCCAGACCGTCGTGTCTGACCCTTTCGTTTTGGTGCTCAGGTCCAGGTTTTTGTTGCCCTTGAATAGGAGCTCAAAGTGGCAGCTGTAGAGCAGCCGGTTGAGTGAGAGTGGCTACCCAACGATGTCATTTAGATGTCGGATTGGGTCCTGAGATACGAAATATTGTTGGGGGTGATCTCTTATTTTGTTGGATGGTTTTTATTATCCTTTTTCTTTGGGATTCTAATTAATACACTTTTGTAATTTTGTAACTTGAATATATGTGGGAAATGAATTATCCTGTTACTGCCAGCTCAATATTTATGGTTCTTGATTTATTCCATTCTGATTATGAGCCTTAATTTGTTGGCTTTATGTTAATGGTAGAGTACGGCACGGATTCCGATGACCTTGGGCTCCGAGTCGCAACGCCTCATTTCAGCTTCCGCAAAATATTCAGTTCGTAATGGAATTTCGTTATCCTCACACACGCGGATCCTGGGGAAAATAGGAAAATTTTTAATTAACCCCAAAAATCACGCGTCCGAAATCGGACCACTCCAGGATCTCGGTTTTGGGGCGCGACAGAGTGGTATCAGAGCTGGTTAGTTTCTAGGGAATAAAACACGCTAGAAACATTAAGACGTGCGGTGAGAACTCGTTAGATTGTGTCGATTTGTTTTCTCTTGTTTTGTTTCTTTGAGTTCGGATTTGCTTTTCTTTTTATTTGGTTTAGTTCATTTGGAGGTCAAAATGTTATAAGGGGGGGAGGATGTAAGACCCCGATCCGTAGTTCTCTTCTTTAGTATTTTCTTAATTGTGGATTTGCTTTTTAAGTGAGATTAGGAGTGGTTTAGCTTTGTTTGTGAGTTTGAATAGATTTTTCATAGTTTTGGAGAGTTTTGAGGACCGTTGACTTTGGTTTGACCCTACCCATGTGATTTTTGTTTTTGTGAGAACTTATTCTTGATTTTGAAAATTTTCAATTTTTACTCCTTTCGATTTGTATTATTGGTCTCAATAACTTTTATGTTTCATCCATTTGAATTTGAAACTCAGAAATCAGAATTTACAGCAAAAAGGGTAAAGCATGTTTCTAACCTTGAAATCTGTGCATGAATTTCAATATATGTACAATCATACAAAAATGACATTTTTGCAAACTAGAAATTTCGACGATCATTTTTCTCTCTTTCGTCGATCTCGTCCGAGACCCACAAGTCAATGATCCAGCCATGTCAAGTATTAGGACCATGGGACCCACAACTTACCCATTTAATATAAAACCCACGTGAGACCCATCTTCTTCTTCATTCCATTTTCGTTCCTGCAAGTGAGCTGAAGAGAAAGCTCTTTTCTTTCTCTCCTTCCAGCCATGTTTTGGCCTTGCATGTTTCACCTCCATTAGCCCAAAACAAGACCTGATTGCCTCATTCATCTCCCCATTCTCCAAGCTTCACAACCATACTGTTTTTGAAAGAATCTGCTGGAACCCATCTTCTTCCTCAAGTTTTCCTTCTTATTCAGAGCTGTAAAAGGTTAGCATTAGTTTCCATTTCAACTTTACAGCTTCTATGGATTCTTTAAAGTTGTTTTATCATGCATGCAAGGTGGTTCTTGAAGAACCCCTTTTACTTCAAAATTCTGAGATTTCTTTTGAATGGGTTTTCCTTGGATTCTGTAGCTTGGAGTTTCAGCTTTTAGAGGTGTGTTTGGGAGAGATCCTTGAGTGCATTTTGGACCGATCGAGGCAAGTAAATAAATGGATTGGAATGCATGCTTTTGAATCTTGTCTATTTATAAATTCTGATACGAAAATTTGATTCATTTGAATGATTGTTTTAGCCATGTAAGGTCTGATTTACAGAAGTTTTCTAGCATTAAAATTTAGTTCAGTCTTGTTAAATGATTTTGTTTATATTAGCATGAAAGTTTTTGATGTTTGCAAATGTTTATAATGCTGGAAAACCATCTCTAAATTTCTGTTTTTCATCTTAGTTAAGTTCTGAAATTCTGCAACAAATCTGTGCATAGAATTGCCATCTTGGATTTCTTTTGTATTTTCCTATAATTAGTGCTTAATCTCTATATTAAGCTTATGCACAGGGCCGGCTCACCATATAAACAGGTGAAGCAAGTGGTGGGGGCCTCACCATGAGAAGGCCTCATAATTTTTTTGAATTAGTAACATTAACATGATAAATCTAAAAGAGAAAATCATGGTACATTTGAAACCAAAATCAAAGAAGATAGACGAAGAAGAAGCAGAAAACAGAATCACAGTAAAAATAAAAGTATTATAAAATAAGTACGTTTTTAAAAGTATCAAATCTCGCTGGGAATCATCTGAAATGAATTCAAATGAACTCGAGTTAGAAGAGAAAATTGATCACAATTTGACCCATTTTCTAATGAAACTGAAATCATCGAAAAATTCCATCATGGGAAAAATTTCATAAAATCAGAATTACAAATAAGTCCTTTTTTATAAAAAAAATACCATGTTTTTCATAAAATGGCATTTCAAATCAACATTGACTCATGGGGTCCATTAATTAGGATACTATTGAGTCTTTTCCAAACTCATATATTGCTTATTGAATACTATTAACAGTACCTGTTACAGTTGCTTCCACCGAAAGAAGTTTTTTGAAATTAAAGTTAGTAAAATCTTATTTATGATCAACTATATTAGAAGAGAGATTAAGCGGGTTAGCCAATTTATCTATTAAGAATAAAATTTTGGAAAACCTTGAATACAAAAACTTGATCAATAAATTTGCATCACAAAAGGCAAGAAATGACAAATTCACTTAAAAAAATAAATCCCTCAACAAGCTCTAAAAAAAACAAAAACCCAAAAAAAAAATCCAAAATTTTTTTTGAAGTCCGCCAATGTACTACTCATAGTGTACATTGCCGGTCTCAAGTTCGGATTAAGGACGAGGGTTTTTTCATGTTACACATAGAAGCTAGGGGCCTCGTTTATACTTTCGCCTGGGGCCACATATTGTCTTGAGACGGCCCTGCTTATGCATGGAATGAGACTTTTTATATGGTGTAGAATGGAAATTGGAATGAGAATGAACATTGAAAAGCTAAGAAGAAAGGAAAAATGCAAAAAAGATGGAAACAGGGCATGCGGCAACCTAATTCCAGAAGCTGGTCTCGCTAGAGCGAGACTGGGCTCTCTCTAGCTTGCCCAGCTGCTGGAAGGGTCCGCTCGAGCGGGCCCAGTCACTGCCATATTGATTTTCAGGGCCCCTTTTTCATGATTTTCTTGTACAATTGGGCCTCTTTGCTACCCCTTCTCAGTTCTATGGGCCCGGCCACTGTCCATTCACTTGTTTAGGCCTGTTTTGATATTGTTTATTAAACTGTTGGGCCTGTTTTAATGGTTTTTATTGAATGGTTGGGCCCAGCCACTGCCCCCTTTGTCTTTGGGCTTGTTTTATGATGATTTTCTTTTTTTTATGGGGTTCTTTGCTACCCTATTTTACCTGGATGAGCTGAATACTATTTCTCTCACTAATAGATGTATGATTAAATCCAAAGACTTGCTAGGAAGAAATAAGGAGAAATTTGAAACATATTGGTTGTGGAAATTAATGAAGAGAATGAAAAGGGTTTTCTATTCCAATCACTTGTAGACCCTTCTTAGTCGAAGTGTACACCTTGACATCATTAATGTCGTTTAAAATATTGAGCACCATCTAAACGAATGATCGACATGGGATTTCAAAGTGTATACGATTCGACGATTACGATCTCAAGATCTTGATGTTAAATTATGATTTATGAACAAAACTCTCGTCTTGTGAATTGTATTGATTTGAAGATAAAATTTTTTCAAGGTTTTTATTTAAAATCTCGAGGCAAGATGGGGCCAGAGCTATGTAGTGTGAGCCCATGAGCCATAAATAATAAGCGTGCGTGTTTTGGGAAATCATCGCGTGAATTGTGTTTTTACACACATCGAGTAGGGACTACTATTTTTGAAAACAAAAACCTTGAGGCAAGATGGGGCCAGAGCTATGTAGTGTGAGCCCATGAGCCAAAAGAAAACAAGCGTGCGTGTACTTGATATAGAGTGAGTAGTTCCTGAATTTTGAAGTGTCAAACATTATTTTGGAAATGTGTATTTTAGTGTCGGCTCCACTCAGCTTGGACGACCATTGCCGGTCTGATCAACCGCCTTGGGTCCTTAAATCTTGTACCAACTGGGATTGGTAAATACGTACGTTCATGCTTGCTTGCTTAGCCCGTTCTGCGGCGGGATTCGTGTATGGTCCTCAGTTTACTGAGCTACTGCAATTTATGTTATGTTATGTTAGTGTCTCCCTTCACCTTTGTGTGACGGAGGCCCACGAGTGTCTCCCTTCACCTTTATGTGACGGAGGCCCATGAGTGCTCTCGTCACTTCGTGTGACGGAGAATGGAGCTACATGTGGATGCTAAAGTATTGTTTTTTTTTTTTGAAGGGTTATCTTGACTTATAAATGGATCTTATAAATGATATTGTCATCGAAATGCTTGATTTGTAAATGATTTTATAAATGATACTGTCACCAAAATGTTTTGTTTTACGTGATTCATGAAAGGATCTTATAAAAGATACCGGCATCAAACACTTTATTTTATGCAATTTCTCTTATGAATGATATTGTCATTAAAATGTTTTGTTTTATGCAACTTCTCTTTATTGTACATACTATTTTAATTATTTCAAAACTATTGATTTATAGCATAATTGGGTATTGATTTTTAATGGTCATCTTGATTTAAGAATGGTTATTATAAATGGTATTGTTATTTAAATGCTTTGTTTTATACAACTTCTCATTATAGAAATGTTGTTTTATTTATTCAAAACTATTAATGTATGGCATGATTGTACCTCATTCTTTTGCCTGCCAGACCGTCGTGTCTGACCCTTTCGTTTTGGTGCTCAGGTCCAGGTTTTTGTTGCCCTTGAGTAGGAGCTCGAAGTGGCAGCTGTAGAGCAGCTGGTTGAGTGTGAGTGGCTGCCCAACGATGACATTTAGATGTCGGATTGGGTCATGAGATACGAAATATTGTTGGGGGTGATCTCTTATTTTGTTGGATGGTTTTTATTAACCTTTTTCTTTGGGATTCTAATTAATACACTTTTGAGATTTTGTAACTTGAATATATGTGGGAAATGAATTGTCCTGTTACTGCAAGGTCAATATTTATGGTTCTTGATTTATTCCATTCTGATTATGAGCCTTAATTTGTTGGCTTTATGTTAATGGTAGAGTATGGCACGGATTCCGATGACCTTGGGCTCCGAGTCGCAACGCCACATTTCAGCTTCTGCGAAATACTCAATTCGTGATGGAATTTCATTATCCTCACACACGTGGATCCGGGGGAAAATCGAAAAATTTTTAATTAACCCCAAAAATCACGCCTCCGAAATCGGACCGCTCTAGGAACCCGGTTTTGGGGCGCGACAAGCATCCAGCAACCTTTCTTCTTCGTTGACCAATTCATCGCCCCAAGCATCAATAGCTGGGAATTCTTCAGTCGGGAAGGGTGTGAACTTTGAAGTCACTGTTGTTGACACCAAAAATGTCACTTTGCCTCTTCAAGATCCAAAGAGCTACATGAAGTCGCAACCTGTCATAAATAGGCAATGCTACTTCCAAAAAATCAAATCTTGTCAGAATCAAATAAAAACTGCAAGATCCTTCAAGACAGCCAAAAGAGGAGTACACAAGAAGTTTCGGGCCATTTCAAAATCATTTGGCCTAACTTCGCTTCTCCGGCAGCTGAAAAGGAGCTCCTGGCGGCGAAAGCATCGGAGACACTAAATCTTCGATCAGAGCCGATGGATGGTCTCAGAATACATCCAAAAGGCTCCACGTCAAGTTCCTAGTCAAACCGACAACGTTTGACCCTACATCAACCCTCGAACAGCTAAATCAAGCCTCTCGGCGGCGAGAACCACCGAGGCCATCACTCATCAGATAGAGCACATGGACGGCTTCAAAATGCTTACGAAAGGCTACACGTCAAATTTCAGGTCATTTCGACAACATTTGACCATAGTTTGATGCTCGGAAGCCAAATCAGGCCTCTCGGCGGCGAAGCTCCCCAGGACCATGGTTTCCAAGACAGAGCCTATGGATCATCTTAAAATGACTCCAATAGGTTCCCTGTCAAATTTCAAGTCAATCGGACATCGGTTGACCGCACATCAAACCGCGACATCTTCATCGCGACAAAAGCAAGTCTACTGGTGATAGGACCCCAAATGGCTTCAAAACTCAAACAAAAGCCTATGGTTGGTCTTATTTATTGCTCAGCAGGCTTCACCCCAAATTTCAGGTCATTCCGACATCGTTTGACCCGGTTTCAGCTTCTGACGGAAAATCGGCAGCTCTGCACGACAAAGTCTTCGGCTTTCTCAGAAAATTGGAAACTTTGCAAAATAAAATGCAAGGATTCTCATCAGGTTTTTTACTTGGAAATTAGGCCAATAAATGATAAAAAATGTCAAGGAAAAATACAGAAGAAAAAAGAATCGAAAAACAGCAAAAACGGACACAAAACGAGACAAAAAGGGGGGAAAACCCCCCAGGGTCGCAGGGCCCGGGATCGCCCGGTGGGCCCCGGAAACCCCGTTTTTCTCCATTTTTTGGCAATTCGAAGCGTCCGGCCTCTGGTATTTTCCAATATTCATACTTTTGAGATACCAAATCCTTTGACATCCGTAAAAAATATAGGTTAATCATCAAGAGTATCGAAATCAACATTGATCGCCAACTGGTCAACCCAAAAAAAGTGTGCTTTCTACCCGACCGATCAAGAAATCGACAGGACAGATGGCCCCGACCCGTTGTTGGCAACCAACACCTGAAGTTACATGGTCATCCGATGTCGATCTACATAAAGATCCATCGATGATCATCGCCAGAAGAATCCCAAAAGACGCGGCACGGCCCGCGACTTTTCAACTGCTCGGCGACCACTTAATGCGATTAATTGACTGGCTTTATTACAGTCATTAATCCATTTCTTTGGACGGGCCAATCAGAAGCAAGCATCCGGGAGTTATAAGTCAAGGGATTCATGGCATTTAACCCATGAAACTCCTCCCATCATGGCGATTAAAGGCAATTAAATGCCCTCAATCTCCTCCGGCCAATCAGAAGCCAAGAAAAAGGAATTCTACACAGAAAAAAGGATCCCAGATCAGAAAAAAGGAGTTCCAAAGAAAAAAGGATCGGAAAAATCACAAAGATCAGAAAAACAAGACAGATCCCAGATCAGAAAAAGGCACAGAAATCCAGAGAAAGAAAGAGAGAAAACTCTGCGGAAGTTCTACACCAACCACCACTATAAGGTGACAAAAGTCCGTTGGGGGGTACCCCCCCAAGGTCCTTTCCTTCTCCTTCTACCTCCAAATGGCTTAGACTTGGCTTTTCAGCCCGTCTACTTGGTTTTTTATTGGACATAGGACCTCCTCTTGGTCTTTGTCCTCTAAAAACCTGAGGTTATAGCCAAGCCAAGCGAATCAATAGCATCCTCTGTTCTCATCTGCATGGATTATGGCGAAGTCCACATATGGCTTGCGATCGTCAATCTGAACGGGTCCCCCACAATCTCCTTAGAAGTTAGATCCTCTTTTTCTTGCTTTTCATTGTAGTTTGTATTTTTTTAAAAGAGACAAAAATCACAACTCTTGTCTTTCATTATTGATAAGGATTGTAAATCGGCTATTAACGCCAAAATCGGCTATAAACGCCAAAAATTGGCTATAAACGCCAAAATCGGCTATAAATGCCAAAAAAATTGCCTTTCACGACAAATCAAGAAAATGTCTCTTTTCTTAAATATATGTGCAATGGAAAACTTGAAAGAAGTTGATTTCTTTTTTACTTGCGAAGGTTGATCTCCGGATCACCACTTGCAAGTCCAAGTAAAAGTAGAAAATCTGGCATACCCACACAAAAGAAATGTTGATGCACGCCTTTGCTTCCCAGTTACGAAAGGGTCGGACCCAACGGACTCCCACGTCCGCCGACCTCGGTAGAACCAGGCAGAAGCGCGGTCCATCAAGCTGGCACACCCGGTGGGACTCGTTCATTTGAGAACACGATGCTAGAAATGAAATATTTGCATATCATATCTTTTGCTCTATGCTTATATTTCTTTTCTCGATTCCTTGGCTACTTTCTAATTGGTGGCTTATGTTGCTTAGAAATCGCTGAGCCCGTGTTCAGATTGAAGTGCCTTTTGCTCTCTTTGATGAACCCGATATTAGCCTTTCAAAAAAAAAAAACTCGTCATTTTTGGATTCAGATCCGAGAAATTATGGTTCATTTCTTTCTGAGCACTGGCGTTTGCGGAAATCGCTGAGCCCGTGTTCAGATCGGAATACTATCTGCTCTCTTTGATGAATCCAATCTTGACCTTTCAAAACAGAGAATCTCATCTCATGGATGCGGTCTAAAAACATTTGTGTCTAGCGGTACTAGTATGCCTTTTCAGGGTCTACTGTATTGCGACCGGCACATTTGTAACTCCAACTTTATATTCTTCTTACCTCAAGCAGGCTCTGCTTCTTGATAAGTCGAATTTAAGTTCACAATTGCTTCTAGCAGTCACTGGAATGCTCATTCTGGGCTTACCATGCCTGCGATCAGAACAATTGTACCCTCTATGGCGTTTGGCCTTCTTCATATTGCTTGGGTCATCTTCCTCGAGCAATCTGAAAAGACAAAACCATAGAACTTCCCATTTATGATCATTATATTCTTGTGATTACTAATGGATGTGGTCTTGTTTCAGAAATTTTCGAAAAAAACTAACAATGGCAGCATCACTTACCATTATTTTCGATGAGAGCAAGCACCAACTCATGCTTCAACAGAAGCAAACTACGCGCACCTACAAGTGCCCCATCAGCTGCCGAAGCATCAACTCCCTCGGCAACTCTCTGAGCTCCGGGTCGACCTCGACTCCCCGGACTATTGTCTTTGGGACGTTGGGACCATTCCCACTTCCCGAGGAACAAACTGCTCCTTCCAAGAAGCAGAAATTCGCCTCTCAACGTGTCACTATCGTGACACCAATGGCGAGCACCAGAAGGCCCGAAGCCCGTGGCAGCCCCACGAAGCCTCGACCAGCAAACGACCAGGTCTATCCTAAGACTTGGTCCCCAAGACCTTTACCAAAATAGAGAAGGTCCCAAACATCTACCAAGCCAGCATTCCTGGCCCCACTCAAGGAGAACCAGTTCTACTCTCTTGCTTACATGAAAGAGGAGAGACCCATCTCCAACCTGACTCCCAAGTCCAACCAGCATGAGCCGGCTTGTTCCTACAAGCCCAAAATCAGATCATGCATCACAAGGCCTCTGCAAGCACCTGCTAAGGTCTATGAACCTGTAGTTCGACCCTTTATCTCTACAGGGGCCGAACTCCAAAAATTCAAAACTTCGTTGCAATAGGAGAAGGACAGGGTTCACATCCTGTCCTTGCCCAGCTACAAAGTGTTGGAATTTGAGATGACATGAGTAGTCTTTGAAGAATTGAAGGAATTAATATCTCAAAGTATTGTTTTGAGTTGGAATTATTGTCAACACATTGTCACAAGCATGATGATAGTAGGCTAGTGTTGATAGAGCTGAAAAGAAGAAACAGAATTGAAACAGTCAGGAATTCAGAATTCCTGAAGCAGAGCATGCGGTCGACCGGGCACCCCATGCGGTCGACCGAGCAAAGAGAAACCTGCAGAAACAGATTCAGGCACCTCTCAGTTATTTTCGTGACACAGTGTGTCTTCGGTCGACCGGGACCCCAGGATGTCGACCGAGCGCGATAACTGACTGATTCCAGACAGTGTATGATGTCGACCGAGCAAGCAAGGATGTCGACCGAGCACGGGATCAGAGTTGCGCAGAAACAGAAGTCTTGCACGAAAATTCAGCACTCTTATCTAATTTGTTTGGGACTCTTTCTAAACGAATTGTAGCATGTTTTAAATACAATTAAGGGTTAACATAACCTATAAAAAGGCATGTATGGGTCGTTCTAAAGTGACACCAGAAGAGAGAAAGAAGAGAAGAGAAAAGAGAGAGAGTTTTTGAGAGAATAGAGTGCTGTTGCTGTGTGCTGTTGTGCTGCATCTTTCTACAGCAAGTGTGGACGAGGATATGTTCTTGAAGATGATGTTTCGTCCATAAGATAAGTGTCTCTCTGTTTATGTTTAATTTTCAATTTGTAAGGGACTGAGAGAGAGAGAATTATAGAGGGGAAGGGCTGTAGACAGAGTTAATCTTCTATTCTGTTTTTACATCAAGTTGGTGCTTGATGTCTGGGGTTTGGTGATCCTATCTGTGGGTGCAGATAAATTGTAAAGGGAGTCGGTGCTTCCTAGATAGTTGGTGCTATCTGAAACTAAGGGTTGGTGCTCTTTGTCTTGGTGCGACTAAATAAGATTCAGATCTGTCCCGGATTGGTGTTCGGACAGTCTTTGAACCGTGGACGTAGCCTTTCGGTGAACCACGTTAAAATCTGGTGTCATTGTGTGGTTTGACTTGTTTTGTTGTTGAATTGGACCTGTTTTTAGAAATCACTGATTCACCCCCCCCCCCCCTCTCAGTGATCGCGATATCCAACAATTGGTATCAGAGCAAGGTTCCCTTGATCAGTTTAATACGCTAAGGGTGATCTCTTGTCAAATCACATGGCAGTCAATACAGGGAATATGAAAGCACCTCTGTTTGATGGTTCTAATTACTCTTTTTGGAAGATTAGGATGCAAGCCTTCATCAAATCTCTTGGCTATGATGTTTGGGAGGCTGTCAGAGCCGGTTACAATGCTGCCACCGTACCCAATGATACTGCATCGAAGAAGTTGGCAGACAACGACTCCAAGGCGCAGAATGCACTCTTTAGTGGCCTTGTGGACAGCGAGCTTGTCAAAGTAATTGCATGCAAAACAGCCAAGGAAATTTGGGACAAGTTGCAAAGCATACATGAAGGTGATGAGAAGATTAAAGAAGTCAAATTGCAAACTCATCGCTCTCAATTCGAGTCTCTTCGCATGGAGGAAAGCGAGAATGTTGACTCGTATATGCAACGAGTGAATGAAGTCACGAATGACATTCGTGGACTAGGGGAGGAGATTAAAGAGCCGGTCATCGTCAAAAAGGTTCTAAGATCTCTTCTTCCCCGGTTTGATTCAAAAGTCTCAGCCATCGAAGAAGCCAAAGATCTGAATGCATTTTCCATGGATGAATTACATGGTTCTCTAACTGCCTATGAGATGCGCATAGGAAAGACGTCTTCATCTGATAAAGAAGCGGCCTTCAAAGTTCAGAAAAAGGCAAAAGAGACTGCTGGTCATGATGTTGATTCTGATGATGATGAGCTTGAGGCTCAATTTGTTAGAAAGTTGAAGAAAGGAAGCAATGGCAAGTACAAAGGGAAGCTACCCTTTAAATGCTTCAATTGTGGAGGTATTGGTCACTTTGCTGCGAAGTGTCCGCTAAAAGAAGACAATGATAATGACTCTTATGCTGAAAAGAGTAAAGGAAAGAGAAATTTCAGAAAAAGGGGCAAAGCTAAAAACTTTCTATGTCAACAAGATGACAGCACGTCTGAAACTTCAGACGATGATGAATCAACCGAAGCTCTCTTCATGGTCACTGTTGAAGAAGAAGAAGAGCTAGATCCGGAAGAGGAAGAGGAGGCTGAAGTCAATCTTGAAGAGGAACTCATAGCCGCACTTGAGGAGCTTAGCATGGAACGCAAAACAAGTAAGAAAAATCTGAAACTTCTCCATGAATCTGAAAGTTCTATTATTGCTTTGAAAACTCAAGTAGAAGAATTTAAAAGAATGGTAGAAGTCCTTGAAAACCAAATAAGTATCAAAAAGGAAGAGGCTATGAAACTTGAAACTGAGATCGCTAGAGCAAAGGCTGAAAATTTGGAAAATAGCAAAAAACTCAAAGCGCTCCAAGCGATTGAAGGGACTATGAAACTCGATGAACTACTGAAAGTTCAAAGACCTGCCCACTTCAGATTTGGTCTAGGATTTGAGAAAGGTGAATCCTCTAAGATTGCACCTCCTGAAAAGAAAGAGTTTGTGAAGCAAGTCACTGCACCTTCTAACTCTATGAAGCCCACTCAACCTAGAAAGGAGTCCATTCCTGTTAGAAAGGTAATGAAGACTAACCAGCCACAAAGAAGATACAAATTCTATGGTTATTGCTTTCATTGTAATATGTTTGGACATAAAAGAGCTGATTGCAAATTCTATGTAAGAAACAGCCCATTTGTAACTAGGAATCCTTTTTCAATCCTAAGTAGCCACAAAATTGAGTGCTATATGTGTCACAATTATGGACACTTGGCTAGGGATTGTAGGTTGCATATTGCTAACAAATTTCAGGTTGAAAAGAAACCCAAGTTAGTCAAGGCTTGGAGAGCAAAGCAAAGTGCAGAAAGTCCCAAAGAATCTCTCATTGTGCAAATGGCATTCAATGCACAAAAGAAGGCAGCACCATGGGTCCTTGATAGTGGTTGTTCAAGCCATATGACTGGTGATAAAGAGAAATTCATCAAATTACAGCACTATGAAGGTGGTTCAGTGAACTTTGGCAACAATGATGGTGCCAAAATCTGCGGAAAAGGTGTTATTCAGCTTATGACAAACAAGATCAGATCGGAAGAAGTCTTATATGTGTCTGGATTGAGACACAACCTGCTTAGTGTGAGCCAGATCTGTGACAAGGGTCACGAAGTTATCTTCACAAAGAATGGGTTTGCCATCAAGAAGAGTAGCAACGGCAAAACAGTGGCAACTGGATCAAGAACTGCTGGAAATCTCTATACATTGTCAGATGGAGCTGAAAAAACCTGCTTGATGAGTCGGACAGAGGAAAGTTGGTTGTGGCACAAACGCCTTGGGCATCTAAGCTTTGATAACATGTCAAAGATTTGCAATTCAAAGGCTGTAAGAGGCATGTCTACAGTTGAAAAGCCTTCCAATCCCATTTGCGACTCTTGCCAAAAGGGAAAGAAAACGAGGGTTATGTTCAAGTCAAAGGAGCATCATTCCAAGAAACCTCTTGAGCTAGTGCACACTGATCTCTGTGGACCGATGCGAACTCAAAGCACCAATGGAGATAAGTATTTCATGTTATGCATTGATGATTATACTCGTATGACATGGGTATTGTTTCTTAAGCATAAGCATCAAGCACTTGATCGTTTTAAAGTGTTTAAAGCACAGGTTGAAAATCAATTGGAAAAACGTATCAAGATTTTAAGGTCTGATCGTGGAGGCGAGTTCACATCTGAAGAGTTCACTAAATATTGTGAACATCATGGCATTCAAAGACAGTACTCAGCCCCTAGAACTCCACAGCAAAATGGAGTTGTGGAACGGAAGAATCGCACCGTACAAGAGATGGCTCGTACGATGCTAAGTGAAAGCAAGATGGCTGACAAGTATTGGAAAGAGGCAATTCATACGGCTGTATACATTCAAAATCGATGCTTGATCAGGCCACATGAAGACAAAACTCCCTATGAGCTATGGTTTGGAAGAAAAGCAACAGTCAAGCACTTCAGAGTCTTCGGCAGCAAGTGTTACATCAAGCGGCTCGAACAAAATCCGGGCAAATTTGAAGAAAGAGCTGACGAAGGTATATTTCTGGGTTACTCCTCTACTAGCAAGGCATATAGGTGTCTTAACAAAAGAACCAGAAAAATCATAGAAAGTGCTGATGTGAGTATAGATGAGAATATTGAACCAAAGAATGCAACTCATAATGACAGTCCAGTTTATGAGGACTCGAGTGAGATTGATGATGAGATGGCTGAATCTAATGATTCTGAGAAATCAAAGGATGACTCAGAAGATACTACACCTAAGAAGCACAGCACTTGGGTAGAGCAACACCCTAAGGATCAAATCATTGGAGATCCTAAGGCAGGCGTTCAAACTAGACAAAGTGTAGTTAGCAATTACTCACTTGTGTCCACCATTGAACCCAAGACTGTGGCTGAAGCCAGTCTCGATGAAAGTTGGTTGAAATCTATGCATGAGGAGTTGGAGCAAATTCAGAAGAACTCCACATGGGAACTTGTTCCTAGACCTACTGATAAGAATGTTATTGGTACTAAATGGGTCTTTCGGAATAAGCTGAATGAAGATGGTCAAGTCATTAGAAACAAAGCAAGGTTGGTTTGTAAAGGCTATGCTCAAGTTGAAGGCATAGATTTTGAAGAGACCTTTGCACCGGTGGCTCGTCTGGAAGCTATTCGTATGTTTCTTGCATTGGCAGCATACAAAACCTTCAAGGTATTTCAGATGGACGTAAAGTCAGCTTTCTTGAATGGTTTACTTGAAGAAGAGGTCTACATTGAGCAACCTGATGGTTTTCTCATCAGCAAAAATTCAGATCTAGTGTGCAAGTTGAAAAAGGCTCTTTATGGACTGAAACAAGCGCCAAGGGCATGGTATGCAAGGCTGGATCTCTATCTCCGCAAGATCGGTTTTGGAAAAGGAATGGTTGATAGCAATCTGTATGTCAAAACTGAGTTAAGCAAACAGCTGGTTGTCATTGTTTATGTTGATGACATAATCTTTGGTGGCAATGATGAGGAGATGTGCAGGAATTTTGCAGAAGAGATGAAGAAAGAATTTGAAATGTCGATGCTTGGAGAACTAAAGTTCTTTCTTGGTTTACAAGTTCAACAGCTGAAACATGGTATCTTCATATCACAAATGAAGTACATTAAGGAAATGCTGAAACGGTTCAATATGGAAGACAGCAAGCCAGTGAGCACACCAATGTCAACGAACACGAAGCTTAGCAAAGATGATAAGGCCTCGTCCGTTGATCATACCACCTATCGCTCTATGATAGGAAGCTTGCTCTACTTGACTGCTACAAGACCAGATCTTCTACAAGCAGTATGTATGGTTGCACGTTTTCAAGCCGCACCAACTGAAACGCACCTTACAGCAGTGAAAAGAATCTTTCGATATCTGAAAGGTACTATGGAGCTTGGTATCTGGTATCCCAAAGGCAAATCCTTCACTCTTGTTGCATATTCTGATGCCGATTGGGCTGGATGCGTAGATGATCGCAAGAGTACTAGCGGCGGCGCATTTTATCTTGGAGAAAGATTAGTTGCTTGGCATAGTAAGAAGCAAGACTCAGTATCCCTTTCGACAGCGGAAGCGGAATATATTGCAGCGGCAACTTGTTGTACGCAAGTGTTATGGATGCGGCAAATGCTCTCTGATCTAGGAGTTCCTACAACGGATCCTACGCCGATCCTATGTGACAACACGAGTGCAATTCATATATCTAAAAATCCTGTTCAGCACTCTCGAACAAAGCATGTAGCAATTCGTTATCATTTTCTGAAAAATAAAGTTGCTGATGGAGAGGTCAAGTTGGAATATGTTCCAACAATTGAGCAAGTGGCTGATATTTTCACGAAACCTCTGCCAAATGAAGTCTTCGAGTATCTTCGGAAAAAGTTAGGAGTTACTCACTCTCCTAAACCGTAGGAGTTGTGCTTGAAAGGGGGAGCAATGCATTCATTGAATATCCTATTCGCTCCTCGGTTTGGTCCCTTTGGACTTGTTGTCAAAGGGGGAGAGATGTTATGCTATGATAGCAAGGAGAAATGTTATGCTATGAAAGCTAGGGGGAGATTGTTGACAGTGCATGGTTGTTATTTCAGAATTTCAGAATTGGTTCCAAGTGAGTGTTGAAGTTCCAATAGTGTTGCCAACAATTCCAAAGGGGGAGATTGTTGGAATTTGAGATGACATGAGTAGTCTTTGAAGAATTGAAGGAATTAATATCTCAAAGTATTGTTTTGAGTTGGAATTATTGTCAACACATTGTCACAAGCATGATGATAGTAGGCTAGTGTTGATAGAGCTGAAAAGAAGAAACAGAATTGAAACAGTCAGGAATTCAGAATTCCTGAAGCAGAGCATGCGGTCGACCGGGCACCCCATGCGGTCGACCGAGCAAAGAGAAACCTGCAGAAATAGATTTAGGCACCTCTCAGTTATTTTCGTGACACAGTGTGTCTTCGGTCGACCGGGACCCCAGGATGTCGACCGAGCACGATAACTGACTGATTCCAGACAGTATATGATGTCGACCGAGCAAGCAAGGATGTCGACCGAGCACGGGATCAGAGTTGCGCAGAAACAGAAGTCTTGCACGAAAATTCAGCACTCTTATCTAATTTGTTTGGGACTCTTTCTAAACGAATTGTAGCCTGTTTTAAATACAATTAAGGGTTAACATAACCTATAAAAAGGCATGTATGGGTCGTTCTAAAGTGACACCAGAAGAGAGAAAGAAGATAAGAGAAAAGAGAGAGAGTTTTTGAGAGAATAGAGTGCTGTTGCTGTGTGCTGTTGTGCTGCATCTTTCTACAGCAAGTGTGGCCGAGGATATGTTCTTGAAGATGATGTTTCATCCATAAGATAAGTGTCTCTCTGTTTATGTTTAATTTTCAATTTGTAAGGGATTGAGAGAGAGAGAATTGTAGAGGGGAAGGGCTGTAGACTGAGTTAATCTTCTATTCTGTTTTTACATCAAGTTGGTGCTTGATGTCTGGGGTTTGGTGATCCTATCTGTGGGTGCAGATAAATTGTAAAGGGAGTCGGTGCTTCCTAGATAGTTGGTGCTATCTGAAACTAAGGGTTGGTGCTCTTTGTCTTGGTGCGACTAAATAAGATTCAGATCTGTCCCGGATTGGTGTTCGGACAGTCTTTGAACCGTGGACGTAGCCTTTCGGTGAACCACGTTAAAATCTGGTGTCATTGTGTGGTTTGACTTGTTTTGTTGTTGAATTGGACCTGTTTTTAGAAATCACTGATTCACCCCCCCCTCTCAGTGATCGCGATATCCAACACAAAGAAGACAGGCTCGGCTGCTGCGCCCGAGGGAGCACATCCTTCATCGTCAAAGCCCAGCCAGAGTTGACCGAAGCTCAAATTGCTCGTCGTATACGCCGCCGCACGTCGGATTGACAAAAGAGACTAGAGAAGCAAAGGACCCAGCCTTCTACACTTCAAGTCTCTCCCAAATGGGTCGGAAAAGAAAGACCCAACCAAGTTGTTGCCGTCCATATGGTTGGAAAAACCAGAAGATGCCAAAAGTCAGCAACAAAAATCCATGTCCGACGTCTGATGACCCGCAGCGTCTCCAGGACAAGAAGACATTCAGAAGAATCCCCTGCTACTTCAAGCAAAGGACGGCAGAGTGATCCTTCCTCAAGCTCTTCATCAAAAAGAATGAGCCCCAGCTCAGTCACCAGGACAGTTTCTTCGTTCGAATCACGAAGGATGAACGTCTTGGCTACAAATTCTGAGCCACCACCCCACAATTCACCTCAAGATGATGCGATCACCCGCATCCAACAGTTGGAACAAGGCCAACAGAGGATTGAAACTCTGATGGAAAACCTTCTCCTCGCCTTCCAAAATCAGGCGAACAATGAACCTCCTCCGAATCATCAAGACGATGAAGTAAATGGGGAAGAAAATGAGTCACGCGCCCTTACCAAAAAGGACGTAGAAAGTATCCTTGCCAAAGCAAAATAAGAGGATATACTCAAGGAGCATGGGATCAAGCCACCATATCCCTTATGGATGGACTCGGTCCCGTTCCCCACCAAATTCAAGCATCCTACTCTCCAAACATATACGGGGAAAGGATCAACCAGACAGCACATCATCCACTTCAAGATCCTGACGGGAGCTATCGCGGATCAATATGCACTCAAGATCCGCATCTTTGCAAGTACCCTAAAAGGTACGGCCTTCGATTGGTACTCCACTCTGCCGGAGGACTCCATTCAAAACTGGGCCATGCTAGAGACACGCTTCCTGACTCACTTCAAAGGTGAGGATCATCCCGCTACTATGGCTCAGCTGTGTAGCCTAAAACAGGGGGAGAATGAGTCAACATATGACTTCATTCATAAGTGGAAAGCAATGACATACAAATGCTCTGATGTACTGCCACAAGCGTCACTAGTCGACAACTGCCGAAACAACATGAGAGCTAGAATCTGCTCCATGATCATCGGCAACAAATCAAAAAACCTGGGAGAACTCCTAGAAGCTTCTATTGAAGCTGAAATGGTGATTAAAAACCTCAGCAGTCAGAAATCATCAAGAAAAGAGCCAACCGCCATTGCAACCTCAAAACCAAAGAAAAAAGAGGTCCTCAATGTGCAGACCAAGTCAGCTCCTCAGCCACCAAAGAAAGCTGAAAACAAAGCTGCTGGTAAGAGACCTGAAATCTCAGATGCCTTCAAAGAACGAGTAGAGAAGAAATACCCATTTGATGAAGATGTTGATGAAATCTTTGGGGCTCTTGTGGCAAACGGCAAGCTCACCTTGCCTGAACCAAAAAGACCGGGTGATGTTGGCAATACCAACGATCCTCGGTACTGTCCGTACCATCAGATGATCTCACATCCTCTCAATCAATGCTTCGTTGTGAGGGAGAAAATAAACGAGATGTGGAAAAACGGAGTCATCACCTTTGACAAAAACTATGGGTCTGCCTCCGTCAACATGGTGACATGTGGACAAACATCAAAATCACCAAAGAAGAAGATCACTACTTCCTTCAAGGTGATAAACTCAATCCAAGCGTCCGAGGAACTGGTTCCTTACCCGACACCAGACGGACAACCCATATGGGTACATCCTGATCTCCTGGAAGATGAAAATTGGGAGGTCGTGAAAACAAAGCCTACAGCTCAATAGCGAAGGCAAGCTAGGAAATATCTCCTCAAGCTCAAACGGCAAGAGAAGACCCAGCCAAAACAAGAAGTCAAAGAAAAGGCAGAGGCTTCCTCTACCGCTTCACTGGAGGCAACAAAAACATCCCTTCCAGAGACTTCAAAGGGGGTAAGAAAATTCACTCTCAGTGATTTCATGCCACCTCAATTCAAAGAAGCCATGCAGGAGGCATCATACTCTTGCAATTCGGTAGTTGGATTCTCCATTGATGGATACGAGTCCAACGACACCGATGATGGATTCGAATCCAACTACACAGACGAGTGGGAGGAGTCCCTTGAAACAGGAGAATATCTCTCCGATGAAGAATGGGTTCCTGAGATTCATCTTATGCCAGTAATCTGGTATAACCCCCTACAGCCACAAGGATCCTGGTCTGATGATGAAGAAGACCAAGAGGCTGTACAAGAAAATGATGTTGAACCAGTACCCCTCATTGCTCCAGTGGAAATCAACAATGTTGAGCCACAAAGAGTTGATGAAGAAGAAGATTTGGCTCCCATGCCTGATCTTGAAGAATATGCAAGGATCTTGCAACATCTCGCTCTAGAACAAGAGCAAGACCGCGTCAATGAGCCTCCTCGCAATCCAGAGCCTGAAGTCCCTGAAGACCATCAGGTACATCCTCCCTTAACTCCTGAAAATGGAGAAAATTGCTGGATAGACGATCCTCTTACATCCGAGGATGAGTCTGACTCCGATCAGGCAACGTCTCCTGTCAGAGCTTCCTATAATGTGATAATTCGGGATTATAGCTCTTCCAAAGCATCATCTGATGAGAGCACTTATACTCCGGTGACGCCTAGCAATGCATCTTCTGGAGCCACCTCATCTCACGTGACTTTCACTGAGATGACACCCTCTCAGGTTTCTTCTCCTGAGACTGTGACTTCAAAGTTCACACCCTTCCTGACTGAAGAATTCCCAGCTATTAATGCTTGGGACGATGAATTGGTCAACGAAGAAGAAAGGTTGCTGGATGCTGTTCAGGACTTGTTCCCGGAAAATGCTCCGTGCAACACAATCACTGAGGATGGCAACTCTGCTGCTGATACATTCTCAGCAAATGAAAAACGACAGCCTCTTGATCCTGAAGACAATCTTCCAAACGAAGACCCTTCTCAAGAAGCTCTCGAAGTTGGTAGAGGCACCCGCTCTGGCCGGGACTACCACAAAAATTACAACCAATCTTCCTTTACATATGTAAACCCTTCGGGAAAAGATGTTGTAAGCGCCCCTAGTGGCAACAATGATGAACATGCAGGCCCTAAGGAGGCTTTCAAGTATGACTTGATTGAACACTTCAAGCACATACCTGCACGTCTGCACATCCTAGATTTGTTGCGAATGTCTCCGCACACTCGTGATAATCTCATCTCAGAATTACAAAAGCTGAATGACGATGTCGACAAACATGCCCCGCAAGTCCTCGAAATTGAAATGGATTACCGGGTCAAAAACTCAGAAGCTTCCTCAAAGGGAGAAAAGAAGAAAACTGAGGGATCATGCATTGAATGCCTCTCGGTTAAAAAAGCAGCCAGTGCAACCATCGCCTTCACAAAGGATGACCTCCTACTTTGCGAAACCAGGCACAATCGACCCATGTACTTCACAGGGTACATCAAGGAAATGCCTATGCACAGAGTTCAGATCGACCCAGGTTCTACACTCAACCTCATCTCCAAATCGGCTCTCGAAGAGTTGGGCATCCCACCCAGCAAGCTGAACCATACATCTGTATCTATCTTTGGATACGATGGGAGTACTCAAAGGCCTATTGGCAAAATCAGGTTCAAGTTGCAAATCGGTGATCTTATCTCTGAGGTCACAGCGTATGCAATAAAAACCCCTACATA
Source organism: Litsea cubeba (assembly GCA_012931725.1). Taxonomy (NCBI): domain Eukaryota; kingdom Viridiplantae; phylum Streptophyta; class Magnoliopsida; order Laurales; family Lauraceae; genus Litsea; species Litsea cubeba. Next base: position 57,199,267 of record CM022944.1, read on the forward strand.
CTACAACATCCTTCTCGGACGCCCTTGGATCCACGAGAATGGCGTTGTCCTTTCAACTCTACATCAATGCATCAAGTTTATTAGCGACGACGGCATGATACATCGAGTCTTTGCAGACAGAAAACCCTTCAACGGTAAAGAAGTCCACTTCGCAGACTCACAGATGTATGAAGGTGAAAAAGAAGAAGAGGAGAAGCAAACAGCACCCTTTGCCGAAAATCCCCAGAAAGATAAAGGCAAGGCTCCTCAACAATCGCCGGAAGAAAACAAATCATCCGGTAAATCCGAAGAGAGCATTCAAACTCCCTTCATCATCTCCCTCAAACCTTCAAAGCCTTTGGTCATCACAACTAAAGTGAAGAAAGTAAAGCAAAAGCCTGGGGGAAAATTTGTTGTCTCTTTCGTGTCTATCATGTAAGACACGGCTTCAGATTCAGAGCTAGAAGACGACACATCGTCAAGCCAAGCTGGCACTCAGCAAGTTCAACCTGCTCTTACTCCAATGGAGACAACTTGTGACATAGAAGATCCTACGTCAGCTTCCTTCGTTGTTCCAGCAACTTCAGCAAAGGAAAAGCCGATCTTCTTCCATAGATCGGATGCTTCTTCATCAAACTCCATGCTTGGACCTTTCCAAAATGAAGGTATGCCTCAACTATCCTTATATAGTTCTGTGGCACAAGCTATTATGAAGAAAATGGGCTATGACACTCAAAACCCAATCGGTTTGGGAGAAGGACGCGGTATTCTCACGCCATTGGGGCCCGTCTTGACCAAAAGCCAGCTGGAAGATTGGAGACTCTACGGCTATGTAGAAAAGTCTTCACACGGGTTAGGGTATGATCCCGACACTCCCCTGAGACAGTTGACACAAAGGCTTAAAAGTCGACTTACCGACCAAGCCTCAACATCTCAAGTCCATGAAGACATCGATCTCCCTGGATATCTCTTCGATGAGTCACCTGACGAAGATCCAAGAAGCTCATCCAATTGGAACGATTTCTCCGAAAATGAAGAGGAGTTGTCCGATGGCACGGACATGTGGTCTTCTGACCCAGAAGAACCCTCATCTCCAAAAGAAGTAGCCTAATTCGACCCGGTTTCAACAGGCGATTGGGATCATCTCATAGCAAGCCTTAGGAAAATTACCGATCAAGAAGACCCGTGGAAAGGAACAAAACCTTGGTTTGGAAATGCTCTTGAAACCCCAGAAGGTTTCGTTGAGCTGGAAGCCTCCGAAAATATTGTGGAGGGCCACCTTCGAACCTTCCAACAGAAGATCATGTGCAAAAGATAGACTTGGGAACACCAGATAACCCACGTCCTGTATTTATAAGCAAGAATATAAAGGATGATGAGTTACCCGAGTATATCGCCTTTCTTCGTGAGTTCGTTGATTGCTTTGCATGGTCTTACGCTGAAATGCCTGGCTTAGACTCCAAAATAGCGGTCCACAAACTCAATCTTCAAGAAGACATCAAGCCTGTCAAGCAAGGCCAAAGAAGATTCCGTCCAGATGTAATGGATAAAATTGAACAAGAAGTTCAAAAACTCAAAAGCGTAGGCTTCATCCGTGAGGAACAACATCCTGAATGGTTGGCCAACATTGTCCCCGTGACAAAGAAAAATAGGCAGATCATGGTCTGTATTGACTATAGAGACCTGAATGGCGCATGCCCAAAAGATGAATTTCCGCTACCCATACCAGAGGTAATGATTGATAATACCTGTGGATTCGAGTGAATGACATTCATGGATGGTTTCTCTGGCTACAATCAGATAAAGATGCATTCTGAAGATGAAAAACATACATATTTTCGGACCCCATTTGGCGTGTATTGCTACACTGTCATGCCATTTGGTCTGAAAAATGCTAGTGCCACATATCAGAGGGCTATGATGAAAATATTCCAAGATATGCAGCACAAGACGGTTGAATGTTACGTTGATGACCTCGCCGCCAAAAGCAAAAGAAAAGAAGATCATCTCGAAGACCTTCGAGAAGTCTTCCTCCGGCTTCGCAAACACAAACTACGAATGAATCCTTTGAAATGCTTCTTCGGCGTCTCGTCGAGTAAGTTCCTCGGATTCTTAGTTTGGAAAGCTGGAATAGAGCTTGACCCTATAAAAGTCAAAGCCATTCTAGAAATGCCTTCTCCAAGAACCTTGAGAGAACTCAAAGGGCTTCAAGGGAGATTGGCCTACATCAGACGGTTCATCTCCAATCTTTCGGGGAAATCCCGTCCATTCTCTCGGTTGATGAAAAAAGGTGTAAACTTTGTCTGGGATGCTGACTGTGAAGCTGCTTTCCAAGACATCAAGTCATACCTGACAAAACCTCCAGTGTTAGTTGCTCCTACCACTGGAAAACCATTCATCTTATACACAAGAGCCCTTGATCACTCTTTAGGAGCTCTGCTTGCGCAAGAAAATGACCAAAGAAAAGAAGCTGCTCTATATTACCTCAGCCACATGCTAGTAGGTGCAGAGCATCGCTACTCTCCAGTCGAAAAAGAATGTCTTGCAGTGATGTTCGCCGTACAAAAGCTGCGTCACTACTTGCTTTCCAACACAGTTTACCTAGTCTCAAGGGTCAACCTCTTGAAGGTCCTTGTCACAAAGGCAGGTTCTCTCAATGCTCGACCAGCAAAATGGTCCATCCTTTCTTGGTCACAATTTGATATTAGGTTTGTACCACAAAAGGCAATCAAAGGGCAAGCTCTAGCGGACTTCCTCGCAGAGCATCCATTGCCTAAAGATTTTCCACTCAGAGATGATCTCCCAGACGAACCAGTCTACAATGTGGAGACTTTCTCACAAAATGCCTCCTGGGACATGTACTTTGACGGTGCAACCAGGACAAATGAAAAAAGACAGCTGATCTCGGGAGTTGGCATCCTCTTTGTTAGCCCCGACAAATACATGATACCACACGCTTTCTCGCTACTGGAACCATGCACAAACAATGCAGCTGAATATCAAGCTCTGATCCTAGGATAAGAACTCGCCATCGAATCCGGTATCACCATGCTGGAAGTCTTTGGAGACTCTCAACTGATCATCAACCAGATGAATCAGAAATTTGAAGTCAGGAAGCCAGATTTGCTACCTTACTACAACAAAGCACAATCGCTTCTGCAAAAGTTTGACATCTGTCACATCACCCACATTCGTAGAGGTGAAAACATACGTGCAGATGCCCTAGCTGGACTTGCCGCATCTATGGCAATCCAGGAAGGGGAAAACATGCAAATCACAGTGTGCGAAAGAAGAATCCTCCCTCCTCTTAACACACACCAAGCAGTTGCAGAATGCCACCAAGTGGTTGGAAGTCGGATTTCAATCCTTCAAACTTCAATCGGCGACTGGAGGGTTCCGTTCATTGATTACATTATGTTCGGAATCCTACCTGAAGATCCAAAAGAATGGGTAAGCATCCAAAGGCGAACCCCAAGCTTTCATTTGGATATTCCTTCAAAAATCCTTTACAGGAAATCCTTCAACGGAGTACTTCTACGCTGCTTGTCACAACAAGAGGCTGAAGAAACACTCAAAGAAGTTCATGCTGGTCTTTGCGGAGCTCATCAGGCTGGTCCCAAGCCCTATGATCAGATAAAAAGGTTAGGTTATTACTGGCCTACCATGGTAGCTGACGTAATGCAATTTGCTAAGCGCTGCCAACAATGCCAAGTTCATGGAGATTACATTCACATGCGTCCAGAATGGCTGCATCCTACAGCGATCTCATGGCCTTTCGAAGCCTGGGGTATGGACATCATAGGTCCTATTTCTCCCCCTTCGAGCAAAGGTTATCGCTTCATCTTCGCCGCTACGGATTATTTCTCCAAGTGGTCAGAAGCATTTGCGTTCAACGAAATGAAGACCTCATCAGTCCTTCACTTCCTACCCACCAACATCATTTGTCGTTTCGGCATACCCAAAAGATTCGTCCATGATAACGGACCACAATTCCGGGATCATCGATTCTACAGGTTCTGCGACAAATACAAAATCCAAAGCTGTCCTTCGACTCCATACAATCCGGCAGCAAACGGATTAGCAGAAGCTTTCAACAAGACACTCTGCAAAATCCTCAAAAAAATGGTCTCTAGTCACAAAAGAGATCGGAGCGACAAACTGTCTGAAGCTTTGTGGGCCTATCGAACCACCGTTCGAGGACCAACCCATAGCACACCATTCTCCTTGGTCTATGGATGCGAAGCTGTCGTGCCCTTGGAAGTACAAATTCCTTCCTTGAGGGTATCTTTGCAAAATGACATGACTCAAGAAAGCAATGTAAAATTGCGACTCCATGAGCTGGACAATCTCGATGAGAGACGGCTCGAAGCTCAACAAAGCATTCAACTTTACCAAGCACGCATGGCAGGATCTTTCGACAAAAGGGTCAGGCAACGTGCATACAAAAAGGGTGACTTGGTCCTTGCGGTAAAAAGACCAATGGTCTTCGCTCACAAGTCCAAAGGCAAATTTGAGCCAAAATGGGAGGGACCCTACGTCATTGACAAGGTTTTCTCCAACGGCGCATACGCACTCCTAAACATGGAAGGTGACAGATGTATGTTGCCCATCAATGGCAAGTTCTTAAAGCGGTACTACCCTTGAAGACTTATCCAACTGGGTAAGAGCAATGCCTGTATGGCCAAAACCGGTTTCCAGGTACACGCTTGCTAAACCCACCTTTTTTTAGAATTTTCATATCAAATGTTGAAATTTCTAGAAACTTAAACAATGCTTACTTCCATCGTTTCATTGTTCAAAAATCCAAGTTTAGGAACCTTTCTCTAACTTGACCAAAATTTTCAACCCTTGAACCCAAAATTCATGGTTTGAAACAAAATCCGGATTCAGGGATTTCCACCCTAGTCCACCCTGCCTTTTACCGCCAAAATGGTTTTAGGTCAAAACTTATGATCCTCGTGTCTTTAAACAAAAAAAAAATGGTTTTTCAAAAAAAAAAACCGCGAGGAAGCGACGCTTAGTCGATACTCGCACAAATCGGAAGCATACGAACCACGTTCGACACTTCCAAAATTGCAAGGAAGCGACATTCCGTCGATACTTGCAAAATCCAAAACCGTAGAGACGCAACATTTCAGTTGATATCCACAACCCAAATTTCAAAGGTTCAAAAAAAAAAAAACCTAAAAACCGTGGAGACGCAACATTTCAGTTGATATCCACAACCCAAATTTCAAATGTTCGAAAAAAACTAAAAACCCATGGAGACGCAACATTTCAGTTGATATCCATAACCCAAAGGTTCGATAAAACCACAAATTTCAAAAATCATGGGGAATCGACATCAAGTCAGTACTCGCAAAACCAAAATTTTTGAAAAGCGAGGATGCGACATTCCATAGATACTCGTAACCGAATGAGCAAGGATGCGACATTCCATCGATACTTACAAGAACATTTAGCAGGGAGGTGCTTTTAGTCGATACTTGCACTTTTGAAAACCAAACCGGCTATAAATGCCACAAAAACGGCTATAAATGCCACCAAAATAGGCTATAAATACCACAAACCGGCTATAAATGCCACCAAAACAAACCGGCTATCAATGCCATAAAACAAAAAATGGCTTTCAAAAAACCCGGCTATTAATGCCGCAAACCCAGCTATAGATGCCACAAAACAAACTCGGCTATCAATGCCATAAAAAAGCTGGCTCTCATGCCAAAAATCGGCTTCCATGCCACAAATAAAAATCTGGCTCCCATTCCAAAACAATCATTTGACAAAAGATTTTCACAAAATGACAAACTTTTGATCAAACCGGCGAATCAGAGCACTCTCCCTGTCACGAGCCTCTGTTATTGCAGTCCACTTGGCAGCGACTTGTGCCTGCAGATGCGCAAGACGTTTCCTGGCCTCATCGACCTCCCTATCAAGGATGTTAAGGTCATGTGTGAGCCCAATGATGGTTAGCTCTTCTAAGTTCTTCTCTCGGACTATCTGCTTCCTGCTTTGCGTAGCCTCATCCAGGTTAGACTGAGCCTTATCCGCAGGGTCCAGGAACATCTCCTTGAAGAACTGGTCGTCAGGAAAACCCATGGTCTCAAACCACCTGTCACCCAGCTCAATGATCCTATCAACGATCGCCCTGGCACTTGTGACATCCAGACCAGCCGCTTCAGCATCACCGAGAATCTCACGCACATGCTGGATTATCCTAAATCCGGCATCTAAGTGCCCAGAAGCAGAGTCTCAATCCAAGAGCTCAGAACCCGCACCACTACCTTCTTCGCAAAAAGAAGATATGGCCCAGCTGAAGATTCGCCCAACTCTGTTGGTCAACTGCTCATGTCATCACTCGTTGGAAGAGTAACAAAAGAACTCTTTCCAGTTGAAGCAACTCCTGTTCGGGAAGGAATCTCAACACGAGGTATCTCCTCAACAGTGTCAGAACTAGTCCTAGGAGTCTCTACCTCTGGATCGACCTTTGGCATCTCTTGCTCTGGTTCTGAAGGAAGCGACGGACTCTCCTCTGTCACCTCAAAACCTGCCAAAGAAACACAAAAAGGTATGAACATGATCCTGTTTGAAAATCATTATCAGGGTTATTACTACAAAATAACTTCTTCGACGACTGGCGGAACACTTTCTTCCCCCATGAACTCATCAGAAGCATCATCAACATTTGCGTCCATCGATGGTTCAAAGTCATCGGAATCCTGTGGCAAGTCAGCTGGCAAGAAAAATGTTAGCAAACCAAGTCACAGACAAAAAAAAAAAGAAGAAAACAAAAGAAGTCATACCATTTGGAGATTCTGGATTCACTCCAGAGTCCCTCGGTTCTTCTTCAGGTGCCCCGACAGGATCCGTCACCACCTCATCGGTTGGAACCTCAGGCATCACCAAGTCTTCCTCTGCTAAAAAAAAAAAAGAAAAGCAGAAACAAGAAGCAAATCGAAACATGGAAAAATCCCATGAAAAGAAATGGAAAGAGAAAAAGGAAGAATCATACCTTCACCGACGGTCTCTTCTTCTCGTCTTCTCTTCTCTGGAGGCTCGTCAGCATCCACTGGCACATCCTCATTGATAGTAAGAGGAACTTCCAAGTCAGGAGAGTCCTCATGCTGCCCCTTGCTGCGATGACTCCTCCTCCTCCTCTTACTCCTACGGGCTCGCTTCTTAGAGGAACCTGCCCCGCTGTCAGAGTCAGGTTTCCCACTTGACTCCTCACTGCATGGTCTACCCTTATCAGTAGACTCCACGGAAGCTTGCCTCTGTGCCGCTTGCATCCAAGCACCAAGTTCGGCTTCCTCCTGTTCTAGCTGCTCTAAAGCCTCATCAGGTATTTCTCGAACAGCTTCAGAACCAATGACGCCCTGGTCACCGAGAAAGCCTATCTTGTACTTCTCTCTAGAAAGGAAGGCCCAAACTTCCTCTCGCCGGACGCCATCCGACTTTCCAAGGCCCTTTCTAGATGCCAGCTTCACATTAAGCTCCTTCTTGGAAAGCCCCCGATATGCCGAAAAGCTCTCCGCGAACCACTTCGCAAAGCCGGCAGTCCGGGAAGTCAACAACACAGGATAAGAGATCATGGCTGTAGTGTCTTCAGCACTATAGAAAGCCCATGCATTTCTCCCGTCCTGTAAACCTCCAAAGCGCTTCACCATGCTTGAAGGCACTCCAACAATGCCTTGAGAAAAACCTAACTGTAAAGCAAAGCGAGAGGGTACATACGGCTGGATGTCGACGAAAAGATGTCTGCGGTACACTATCGTGCCGACACGTATGCTGAAAAACCACTCCTTCTCTGCATTCGTCAAGGAGTAATGCCATCCCGACCCCACCTTGGTAGAGTCTCGAGAGGCACCAAATCAAAAGCCTTCTTCCGCAACTCCGGAGAAAACTTCACTGAAGACTGCCCCATTTCGACGTCCCTGAACCGTCGGATCCTCATGCGGGCAAACAAAAGTGATTCGGACACGGCTTTACCCTTAGCCAGCCGAATCATCAGAGGATCATCATCCTGTGCAGCACCCACCCGGTGGAAGCCAGGACAGTGGTACACGTACCACGAATAAAAGATCTGGGCTGAAAATAACCTATTCATGGGAAGCCCAACCCAAACCAAAAAAGCAGCAGCCTGCAGTTCGGTACACAGGTAGGAGTAAAGCGCTGGCACCAAAGCAAGCTGCTCTCCAAACGCCATTTGACAAGCCGGAAAAATACAATGCGGCCTGATGTGCGTTCCATCTCCTCCAGCAAAAATAGCCTCACCAAGCCAATAAGTGAAGTAAACAGCGAGATCTCTCCACAGTGCAATGTCAGGACATATGGCGTTTGTACTCGCACAGAAATCTCTCAACTCTTCTTGCATAGCCAAGATCTCACTACGTCAAAACAGCCGAAAAACCACAGTCATAGCCTGTAGTTTTTAAAAAAAACGACAGCTCTAGCTGTCGTTTTTTGTATTACACTTGTGTCTCACTTTGGAGTGTAGCTTTTGGAAAACGACAGTTCTCATGTGTGGTTTTTATTTAAAAAAAGCGACAGCCCATTACTGTGGACAATTTAGTTTCTAATACGACATTCATAGACTGTCGTTTTTTAAAGAACGTATGGGTGTCTTTTGAGATGAAAAACGACAGTCAATGGCTGTGGTTTTTTTCTATTTTTCCTAAAAAAAATTAAAATATTTCAAATATTAAACCTATTAAGTATCAATAACAATCCATTTAAACAACTCAAACAACCATATCTGTCAACAATCTAAAACTCAAACATCCACACATTAGCCATCGAAACAATACCCGAATAACCATATAATTTCATTCATCAAAACCACATGCATCCATATAATATGCAAGTATCAACTAAAACATCATAGAAATCCATCATCCAACATTAACTCAAACTTACACCCACAAAACATTTACTTCAAAGTGAGAATAGAAAACTAATAAAGTATGGTCCTAATTATAGGCCAATCAAGTACATCTCCTATCATGATATCTCCTAACTTGCGTTCTCCGTCGAACAAGTCAACACTCCCATCAACAATCTCATCTAACACAATCCTGTAGAAACCTGCCTCCGGTGACTCCTCCCCCTTTAGTCTTCCATAAGCAATTATATTTTTCTTTGTCATGTGTTGCAACTTACACGAAGATGGGCCTCTTGCTTGTGTGGTTGTTTGGTCCAAGTGTGCATAAGCACTCTGAGAACTTTGGCTCCCCTACATACATCATTTGGAACACATTAATTTTTATGTTATCAATGCAGACATTTTATTACGTTTAAGAATGATTCCATTAATATCAATTGCTTTGTACCTGAGAAGAGTGTCCACGTTCGGTAGAAGGCCGCATTTGTGTATTTGCTTGAGACAAGGATGCAAACATTTGGTCTATCTCACGCCTTAGATCCCTAGACTCCACTTCTAGTCGTTTTTCCAAATTATCCACTTGAGCTTGTAGGATAACTTGCGATTCATGTTCCTTTTGTAATGCTTTCTTGTAAGGATTTGAATACTTGATAGAGGTCTTTGAAACTCCATCGCCCATGCCTTTTATGCGTCCACGATTATCACGACCAAGAATCTGTGTGTAAAAAAAAAAAAAAATCAATGTCAATCCCTGTTTGTGATAGGATGTATTCGTCACTATATTTGATGGTTCATAAAATCAAGTAATACAAATATAATTAAACCACATACCAAGGCTACCGCGTCATGATCTAAATCTTTATTTGCAATTGAAGGGTTATCCTCATACAAGCTAGCAACTCTTTCCTGCAAAAATATTTCGTGTCAAGTTTTATCTTGAAATAAAGAGAGAAAAGGAAGAAGTTAAAAATATCAGGGATTAATAAGAACTTTCAAGTGCTTGCTGTAAACATTTCTCAGTAGTTAGTAATGAAAATCAATGATCTAATGGGTTTGACTACAATTGAAAAGGCTCAATAGAACATTTAAATCTTAGATGTACTATAAATGCATCATGAATTCAACCTTTTTCAATGGATAATCCACACTATCAAGTGCGGAGATACTTCTCTCCCAAATACACAACCTAGCCCATGATCATTAGCCTAAGAGGGCAAATACAATGACAAAAACTTTTCTCTCAATCTATCCACCTACTCCAATTCAATATGGCAAGGATTCAAAACAACATAAAGAGGTATATATGGTCCCTTCTTGACTTCATTTTTCCTTTGACAGCCTGTACATGTTGGTTAAGTGCACAACAAATTGCATTTGTACATGTAAAAGGAAATTGAATCTTTTGCATATGACTGTGAGACAATCCTACCACTCAAATTCATACTTGTTTGTGCTTGGAGTATTAGTTGGGATTTTAGGTGGGAGACAGAGCAATTGTCAACAAAAAGGTTTGTTGGGAGAGCACACAGTTCTCAACCCCTACCATTATATAATAGGTGGCTGTGATTGCCGGGGAAGAGTAAGAAAAAAAAAATTCCAAGTCTCACCATGGGGATTTGAACTACTCCATTCCAACAGGCACATGCAAATTGAAAGAGTTTCTAAAATTTTTTGGCAAAATCCTTCCTACATAAAAAAACATTCCTATGTACAGGTTGTTTGGGTGAGGAGAAGTTGGTGGAGAAAACATGCAGAGATTTTTCCCCACATCCAAACAACCCATCAAGGAAAAAAAAAAGGCAGAGAAAAGATGTATTCCTTGATAATGGAGCGCCATCCATCTTCATTTCTTGCTAACCCATTCCACTGAAGGGCCCACAAAAGTCTTGGTTATGACCAACACTCCCATGTTTAAAAAAAAATCATGATAAGAAACATTGTGAAGATGGATAAATGCCCACACGTCCCACCTAATGTCCCATACGAGAAACTTTTAGATAAAACACTAAGGAACTCTGTCCCTTTTTGGGTCCATTGTGCCACTTCATGCCAAGAAGCATCCATATGTTTACCACAGAAAAATTTGGAAAAGTAACAGATAGCAATGGATTTTTCAAGCCATAAGAATAGAAGGGCATCAAGTAAGAAGGCCTGCTAAAATCTCAGTTACATGAAAAAACATAGAAATTGGAGAACCCAAACACAGTGGTGAAACAGAGGACTAAATATTGGTTGAAGATCTACACAGTTTAATTTCTTGCAGCTCTGGTAGTAAAGTAAAGTAAAGTAAAGTGTTTTTGAGATGGAAAGGAGAGGAATCATATGAGATGTCCCCCATGTACAAGCTCTAGCAAAGGGTGTAGCATTGATTTTAAATCAGGAATCATATAATACTTTTCTATCCATTGTATGTTACTTTCTTCTCCACTATATGCATGATAAAACAATCAAGTATCAAACAGCTCATACTTTTGTTATCTGCTAGATCATTTGGCAATGGTGTCTGTGAATTGATTGCAAACACTTCTTTTTCTATTTTTTAATACCCCATCTAAGGGCGCTAGGGTCCAAGAGAGCCCACAAATATGAATAGAGCAAGCCCACATCATAAAAAGGAGATAGGAGAAGCCCAAATACTATTTCAATAGCAAGACCCCACAAGTTCATCTCCTTTTTTTAACTCAGGACCTCTGTAATAATTATGCCTCAGAGAATCCGAATTCTACTTTGGCACTTTGGACAAAGGTTTTGGAGGGCCTCTAAGATCAGCTGTTGTCTAGGCCTTGGGTTGGGGCCTCATAGTCTCATGGTACCTTTGGAAGGTAAAAAAAAACTCCTACCTGTTCAGTAATCATCTCTGCTCCCTCTCTCAATGCATAACAAATCATTGAATCTGATTCACCAATGAAACACAATGCTCAAATTGAACATTGAATCTACTGTTACTTTACTTAATGATGCACTGACAGACTTTACAAGGTTCAATCTCATTTTTTCTTCATGTTTGTGAGATCAATGCATCATATTCAACTAAAGCAATTCTCATTAGCTTCAATCCAACATCACAAACAAACCATCATCCATCTCCTGCAATCTCCCTCCACAACAACCCAACAGCTCAAACAAATCCATGCCCAGCTCCTCCAAAGCCCATCTTCATTCTCAACTAAAGCAATTCTCATTAGCTTCAATCCAACATCACAAACAAACCATCATCCATCTCCTGCAATCTCCCTCCACAACAACCCAACAGCTCAAACAAATCCATGCCCAGCTCCTCCAATTCCCATCAGTCAACATCCATGATCCACCCTTAATAAGTGAGGTGCCAATTTATCAATCTGATCCTAGTGGCATTTCATCATTCATATTTCAGTAGATGTAAATGGAAATTCATCTCACATAGATGTTATCAATCAATAGTCAAATTACAGTATAAACGACCTGGCTACAGATGGAAGGGAAAACAAAATACAATTCGACAACATATGGTGAAAGAGATCACCTTCAATCTTTGAATGCTTAGATCTTCTAGAAAATATGGTTTTAATCTTTATAAATAATGCAAAATGACTTTAAAAGTCTCCAACATCTACTCATAACAAGAATAACCATTTAAAAAAAATGCTTGAAAGAGATAATGGGTTCAACCATTGGAAGCTCATTTAAAGACAAATATTGATTGAAGCATCATGAGAAATATTTTTTCTACTAATAGTTGTAACTTGTAAGTGTTCAAATCATGTTAAAGATGCATTGTAGATTTGTAGTGATAAATTTTAGTATTATAAACAACCCTATCATATTACAACATACAACTACCCTCACAAGTAAAATCTGTGCATAAGAGCTTTATACCCTACAACACAATTACATAAAGACACCTCCCAAGGTGAAGACACCTCCCAAGGGAATTCACAAGTCACAAGGAGTAGACTGTGTTTTGGAAAACCTGTTACAAGGGTCCACTGCTCCCTTTTTTTTAGGTAGCTTTCATTAAAGGGATCTGAATACAGTAAAAGAGAAATACTTTAAAAGCCCAGAGAAGCACTAAATTGCAGGAAACACTGAAAACCCAAGGCACAAGCCAAAAACACATGAAGGACGGGCCTAAAAGTCAAGAGATGAAACAATGTCTATTAACTCCATCCATCTATCATTGAATTTAAAAATGTAGAAATAAAAAAGACTACAAACACAGTGAAAAAAAATATATATATTACTTAATAACTCATCATAAGGTTTTGCATTTTAGAATAAAAATCTACTTCTCACCCTGTATTCGCATCTAGCAGAACTATTCTTTGGAGTATGTGTAGCAAGCCATGTTTGAGTCCGAGTGATCTCAACTCCTGGATTTTGTTGCCTCTGAAAAAGAAGGGAGCAAACATCCTCATAACAAAATTAGTTAAATGGGAAAAATTAAAACATCAAAAGCACAGTGCTTACCAAGTTTTCTGCCACTCTAGCTTGGCCCATTCTACCTGAGGTATGTTGGCTTTTCAATGCTTTTCTTGCTTGTTTCCCATGATTCCTCTTAGCTATTGTCGCTTCCATCGAACACATGTTAACGAACTTCTCCCAGTCTTCTTTCTTAACTTTTTTGGGTGGGTTATTTTTTCTCTCAACATCTGTTTGATATTTATCGTAAAAATCCCTGCGTAGCTTCGACTTCCAATTCCTCCAATGTGCATTTGACTTTTTTAGCACATATGCTTTGTTCTCAATTGGGACTTCAAACATACTCTGTTTAATTAATAGATTAGTCATATGTTGAAAAATAATAATAATAAAGGACTATATAAATGGGTACTCACACTGACAATCTCCCACACATGCTCCTTCACTAAAATTGGCACTTGTGACCAGTTATCAATACAAGGTGATATGTTGGACTTGGCAACCTTCCCTATGGCCGAAGATAGCTTAGCTGCATTAGGACCAATGGCTTGGCCACAGAGGGTAAATGTAACACGGGGAAGATGACTCGCTACAACATGTCATTTTAAGTTAGTAATATTACAAAAATTAGTGAATGTTGAAAAAATTAATGTCGCAATACATACTCTCATGGGAAGAACATCCCTGTAAATTAGATGTTGGACTTGCCACCGTTGATCTGTCATGCGACATAGTGCCTGTAACCACAAGAGCTGCATTAGAAAATTCGTGACAATATTACAAATATCGACATGTGAAATGAAGCTGGATTTGATTCATAGGCAGTAAAAGAAAACATGCAAATGTTGCTAATAGAAATTTATATGCTAGCACGAATGTTAGTATTAAAAAGCTTGTCGTACATGAATTTAAAACTTAGATCTCCTCGTCATCAACTATAGCATCTTGCAATGTTGCGCTTAAGCTACTTCCATTAGTTCTAGCCTCGAAGACTAAGGGATCTTCAAAAGAATCAACGTCCTGATTCAATTTCTTTGGAACATCCAAGACAACATGCCAATCATCTGCTGGCCTACTATGATCTTTACAGTAGAACACTTGAGTGCCTTGAGAAGCTAAAATAAAAGGCTCATCACCTTCCTTTGAATTTCTTTGCAACCTTCTCAAGTTGACATATATCAAGTTAGTTGCTGGATCAACATAGCATCCATGTTTGTCTTCTATACGCACCCAATCACAATAGAATACCACTTGTTTAAAGTCATGGTAATCTAGTTCTAGAATTTGTTTGATAACTCCATAGTAAGCGGCTTCTTCATGCACAAGGTTGGTGTCCCCGACGCTTGACCTGAAAGAGGTTAAAGCCTTCATTGAGACACCACTATTCTGTGTCGTTTTATTCATTTCCGCGTCCAAAGTATGAAATACATATCCATTTATTGCGTATGCATTATATGAAATGGCTTCAAATGAAGGTCCATCAGCAAGCCTTTTCATAACACTGTTAACTCCATTTCTTAATTCTTGTCTAAGCCAAGGAATGTATTCAATTGCTTTTTCTGTTCGCATAGCGCCTCTTCGATTATGAACAATGGGCCTTAGGCTTTGAATGTATTCATCATATTTCCTGATTAGATTTAACCACAAGAGTTAGATTGTCGGTCTCAAATTATGCAATGTTTTCATAACGTACATGTTAAGATCTTGTAATTTTACTTACCTCTCCCACTCCGCATTCTCAGCATAATGTTTCAACACCCATTTACGAGCTTGCTGGTATTGTACAAAAGTAAGATTGTAGACCTTCCCATTTTTATCAATAGGGTATGCACATTCACCATCCTCATCCATCCATTTCCCATGTCCTTGCTTATGACTTCTTTCTTTACTATCTGGCATATAATTCATGGCATACAGCATGGATTCCTCCATTAAGTAACACTCTGTAATGCAACCCTCTGGATATGTTTGATTCACCACATAACGTTTATATGTCTTCATCTTCCTGATACAAGTTAGCTAAATTAGATACCAATGCTAATTTGTAATAAATTAGTTAATTAGGAAAGAACTCAAATTAACAAAGATATTATAATTACCGCTCAAAAGAACTCAAATTAACAAAGATATTATAATTACCGCTCAAAAGGATACATCCATCGATATCTAACAGGTCCACAAAACATCGCCTCCTCTGCCAAGTGCACGACTAGGTGTATCATTGAAACGAAAAATGATGGAGGGAAGTATTTCTCAAACACACAAAGTGCTACCACAATACGTTCTTGCATCTTTAAGAGTTCTTGACGGTTGATAACCTTTGAGCATAGGACATTAAAGAATATTGATAAGTCTCGAATGGCAGAACGTAATGGCTTATGTGACTCAAAAGCATGCATAAGCAACACAGGTAATAACTGTTGCAAAAGAATGTGATAATCATGCGACTTAAGATTTTTTAGCTCCTTCTCCTCCAAGCTAACATTGTGTCTCCAACATGCACTATATCCGATAGGAACCTTTAAATGATATAATGTTTTACATATCAAATCTTTCTCCAATTGGGATAGAGTGAAAGGAGCATCTGGAAGTATCCTCTTGCCATTTTTTTCAATTGGCCACAATTTTTTTTTAATCCCCAGCTCTTGCAAGTCTTCTCGGGCTTTAAGATTATCCTTAGACTTGCCCTTTGTGTTCATGATGGTTGCAAATAGGTTTTCTGCCACATTCTTTTCCACGTGCATTACATCCAAATTATGGCGAATAAATAAATCCTGCAAAATTAAAAAAATTATGCTAATATGTTAGTTTACTAAAGCACATTAGTTTAATAGAAAGAATTTGTTAGAGCGCACCTTCCAATAAGGCAAGTCAAACAAAATAGATCTCTTTGACCATGGAGTGTTCTCATTAACCTCTGGACGTTTTCTCTTCCTCTTATTACCTGATTCTTTTCCGAATTTAGTATGTATAGTTTCCATTTTTCTTAACAATTCTGAACCATTCATACGCTTAGGATTCTTCTCATGTTCTTCACTCCCATCAAATTGGGATTTTTGGCTCCTAAAAGGATGTCCCATATCTTGTAGCCACTTTCTATGCCCCATGTAACAAAACTTATTCCCATTATTCAGCCATAATGATTTTGTTCCTTCACTACACACAGGGCATGCATACTTTCCTGCAGTCTTACAACCCGACAAGTGACCATATGCTGGAAAATCATGTATAGCCCATAACAGAATTGCTTTCATTGAGAATCTATTTTTATTGGACGAGTCATATGTTGTGGCTCCTGTGGACCACAAATCATTCAACTCATCCACCAATGGTTGCAAGTAGACATCAATGTCATGTCCTGGGCCATACTGCCCGGGAATCAATAGTGATAACATAGTGAATTCCTTCCGCATGCATAAAGATGGGGGAAGATTGTATGGAACAACCATAACAGGCCAACAACTATAGGAGTTATTCTTATTTCCAAATGGATTAAATCCATCCGTCGCAAGTCCAAGACGAACATTACGTGCCTCGCGTGCAAAGTCGGGCCATTTACGGTCAACTTGTTTCCAAGATGAAGAATCCACTGGATGGCGCATGACCGATTCATCTGCTATTAAGCTTGCATTCGCATGCCATCTCATGCTCTCCGCAATCCAGGGTACACTATACAGTCTTTGCAATCTTGGTGTTAATGGAAAGTATCTTAGTTTTTTCCAAGGCAGAGGTCTTTTTCTTGGTTTATCTGAACTCTCTGGTTGCCATCTGCTTTCACCACATGTAGGACAACTGTCCTTATCTTCATGCTCTCTCCAATAAAGTATGCAATCATTACGGCATGCATGGATAATCTTATAATCCATACGCAAAGACTTGATCATTTTCTTTGCATTGTAGGTGGTATCCGGCAAAGTGTTTTCAAGTGGCAAAACATTTTTCATCAATTTCAGCAATGCATTGAAACTCTGATTAGACCATTGAAATGTAGCCTTCAAGCTTAACAAATCCACTGTCACAGACAACTTTGTATGTTCAATTTGACATGAAGGATACAATGGTTTTATCGCATCCTCCATCAACTTCTTGTACCGAATATCGTCCGTTGAATAATCTTGAGATTCAACAAATTCTTCATTAGGAGCTTCATGAGAGGATGGAGATGTATTACCTCCCATATGAGCTTGAGATTCAATCTCGTCATGAAAATGTTCAAATACATCATTGACCATATCAACCATTCTTGGAAATGTATCACTCAATCTTTCCATGCTACTGCCCGCTACGTTTATGCAACTTTTTGGATGGATTTCTCCATGATGAATCCATGTTGTGTAACTTGTATCTATACCATGACAAATTAAATGCTCATAAATAGCTCCTAATGTTTTCTTCCCTCCTTTCAGATTACGACATTTGACACAAGGGCAACAATACCAATCATCACCCCCTAATTTCTCTTTATTAGCTTCTATGAATGCAAAAAACGACTTAACCCCTTCTATGTATTCAATCGAATGCCTTGGTGCCATCATCCACGCCTTGCTTTGAGACATTTTCTGAAATATAAAATCTCTAGAGTATGAAGATGTGAGAAATGAATACTCATCCAGCACTCTAATAATTCAAAATTTAAAAAAGTACAGGCCCAATCTATTACACATATATAAGGAAAATTAGTTTAGTTTAAGTTTCCTTTTTTTTTCTCGAAGTGGAAAAGTATCACACCAAATACTAAAAATTTGTGCGAGGAATATCAAAGTGTGTCACAATATACTACTCCCTAGAGTCAGAACTCTTACACAAATGTTTCTTTGTTGACATTTTCAAAGTCTTCATTTTTCTGGGACTAGAACGTTTCTTACAATTTTGAAGGAGAAACACACACAGAGACTTTTTGCAAACACTAGAGATGGAGCAACTTTGTTTTTTTTTTTTTTTTTTTTTCTCTGCATTCTTATGCTAAAGCTTGAAATACATCCAACACATGAAAAGGGTTCTGTTCTACCACAGAGTATGAAACTATAGAAAATAAAGCTTTAAATGCAACCTTTTGCAAAAATATCAAATCAAGAGTTGGTAAATGTTATTTTTAAGGTTTTGTAAGAGATTGAATTGCTTGAAAGGGATAGTACTAGGAGGAGCATCAAAACAATACACAACATGACATAATTTTGGATAGTTCGGGTTCAAGAAGGTACATATTATGCTGGTGATTAGAAAGTTTTGGCTCCATGCATGCACCATACAGCCTCGTCTCGTGAAGCATATTTCATATGAAGATATTATATATTACAACAAAGGGTTCGAGGGTTTTCTTTACCAAAAAAATAATCAAGCTTTTGTACAACTTGGGCTAATAAGCCTGAACTTTCACCCAGTATTTTCCTTAAAATACACTCTGCCTATTAAAGTAATTTAAAAGGCATCAAATTCAGCTGGGAAGAGGGGGGAGATGGTGAGGTAACAGGGCTGAAGGTTGGCTGGGAAGAGGGGGGAGATGGTGTGGTTGCTGTGATTGCAGAGGAGTGGTGGCTGGCTGCTGAATCTGGCCGGAGAAGGGGGTTGTGTTTGAAACAAAACTTCTTATTCAGTTTTCAAAGTTTTGCAACAATGTTATGTAGACCGAAAGAGGCACACCCAATGTGCTGAAGGCATGTTCTGAGACAGGAGTGGAAAGGGTCATTATTGTCTCATTTCACCTTGATATTGAATCCTGCTTTGGCACTGGTTTCTATAAACAAAGCACCCAACTCACGAGACTTTGCATCTCCTTCCTCTATAGAAACTTGTCTGTTTAGCCACCACAAAGCATGGTTAAGATAAACTCATCAAAGAGCAATGGCTTTGTCATGCATGATTGGGCAAAACCACAAAATTGGGGAAACTTTTCTCCATTTAAAGCAATAGCATTTAAATGATCAATTGGTATTAAAAATAGAAGGTTCATTGAATAATCTTTTAATGACAGTATTAAGTAACTTTTTTTTTTTTAAACCAGAGGGACACCTAAATAGAATTTATGCTAGTTTACAAAAACAGGATTTCCATATAGTGCAGAATCTTAGCATTAGTGCATTACACAAAGCAGCAGTAAAGTAATTATCATAAAGAATTAATTCTTTGGTTAGGATAAAAACTCCATAGAGAAGTTTAAACATTGGATAGATCGCAAACCTTTTTAGACAAAATCTAGGTTTTGTTTTTCTGTTATCACTCATACGGGTGCATATTCTTAGAGCAGCAAGCCAAATGGTGCGATAACTCTTAAAGCCTAGGATGAGGCTAAGATGATTATGAGACAGAAGTACTCAAATGAAGAGAAACAGTGGCTCAATTCAAATGGGCAACAGGATAGCATTGTCACACGTTTCTTACTTCTCTCTTGAGACCTCAAATGGTAAAAGCACAGAGTCATGCTACACTAGATCATCATCCTTGTCCTATAGTAACATATAAAGGTTAAGAACTTCAAACATACCAGACTCATTGTTAAGAAATAGAAAATAGCAACACAAGCATGAATTGTTCATGCCAAATATGGAAAAGAGATATATTTTTAATCTAGCATCAACTAGTCACCTTTTCTCCACAAGATCAGTTTTGTTTCCAACAACTACAATAATGACATCACTGCCACGTTCTGTGCGCACCTCTTCTATCCACTTGGAAGTGTTTATAAATGACGGTCTATCTGCATTACATTAAGGAGAGAAAGATATAGCTCAGATGAATTTTTATATGCATCTAAAAATTTGATGACCTAAGAGAAGAAGTTAGCGGAACATTACAAGCATGGTAATCCAAAAGATGGTCTTTCTCATTTGCATTTGTGTTTAACCACAAGCCTGTTGATTATCAGGTTGCCTTTCTAGAACTTCTTGAGAAACTATATTTTCTATGACGTGTTTGTAATGATTTCCAACAAAATGGGAAAAAGTAGCCCATGAGGTTGTGCAACTAGTAGAGAAATAATCAAGCTTATGCTTTGACCATCAAAACATTGGGTAGATTACTACAAATGCCCCCTACGATCTAAAAAAAAAAACATCAAAGAGGCAAAGGAAAATAAAAGGTGAAGTTTTACCGTGTGAGAAGTTCTATGGGGACACAATGAATACTGCCAATCAATGGGAGAGGGACAGGATGGTCTTAGAGTGGACCAGGGATAGTCCCAAAATCATCCTTACTATCTCATGATAGCTGTATCTCATGGATTCAAAGATGTAACCCTTATAAAAGGCTGATTCTAACCAATCGGCATATGTGAGATTTTATACAAGAAAAGATGGCCAAAGGATGAAGAGAGTTTCAAGAAAACAAAGTAATTGAAAATTTCATCCAATAGAACCATTACTCACTAGCTACATCATAGACAATTACTGCAACAGAGGAATCCCTAATGTAGCTTGGAATGAGACTCCTAAATCTCTCTTGTCCAGCAGTATCCCTGTAACATGAGATGTTGTGATGAACCCAAACTGGCGACCAAATAGACCCATGGATGAGGATTGTTGGACCAACATCGATTATTGCAGGAAAATTCAGTGACAGTCTAAAATCAATGATTTACTATTTGGTCGCCCAAACACTACAACCGATCAAAAAGAACCTCAAATCCACATGAGTTTTCATCAATATCTAGGAATCTCCTACATCAAGAATCAATATTCTTCAAAGGGAAAAGAGAGAAGGAGAAGAATAAGACTTACACGGAACCTCAATAGAATGGCATTAGCTGCTCTGGTGTTCTCTCCTGCACAGAAAGAGGAAAGGAAGCAACAGAACACAGAAATAGAACCAAACACCCCCAACAGCCAAAAACAGAGAACAGCTCAAAAAGAGGGCTCAGCAGGACACCACCAAGCATAGAAGCACAACAGAACACAGCAAGACCTGCAAACCAGCAAGAGAACTCCAACCAGCGGAACACAAAGCACAAAGAAAGGAGGAAAAAATCAAGAAAGATCAGACAACAGCACTTCAAAATCTAAAAATTTAACCAACATTGAAAAAAAAAACAATGAATCAAACCCAAATCAAAGACTGCATTTGAAGGAATCGAACCCACCTGATTGATTACCCAACAACAGCCGCCCAACAACAACAGTACACCAGCCGCCGGCCGAGGGTGGAAGGCTTGGTCATCTCTCTTGATCGGTTGCAAAGATCTCTTCACCTGACGATCTCAAGCTTCTGAAATGGTTGCCAAAGCTCGAAATGAAAAAAATCAGAAAATCGGAAGAAACCCAATCTCTTCCTCGTCTCTTCGCTCAAATCAGAAGATCGGAAGAAAACCCAGACCTCTGCCTCATCTCCTCCTCTCTCGCCCGATCACAGAGATATCTTCACACAGAGGGGAGACGAGCAGATGAGGTTTCCAAAAAGATATCCTAAAGATATGTCAAGAGAGCACAGGGCGGGAAAGAAAGAGGGGATAGAGCGGGGGCGGGAGGGAATAGTGCAGGAATAATTTTAGGGGTCCTCTTTTAGATGAAAACAACGACAAAGAGGGGCTGTGGTTTATAAAAATACCTGTGTCAAAAAATACCACTGACCAAATCAGTGGTTTTTCCTACCTTGTTAGTGTCGTTAATGGCCAGTTTTGACGTAGTGTCTTCTTCGCACAGAAGACTCCATGCTATCAAAAAAGTTGTGGAACGAAGAGCTAGAACTCTTCCAACTGCTGGATCTAACTTTCAAACCCTCCTTCTCCTTCAAAAAATCATAGAAGGCGACGAGCTGAAAGTATAGAAGCTTGAACTCCTCAGACTGCCCCTCAAGGACACTGTCAATCGGCATAAACTCCTCATAGAGTTTGCTAAGGATGGGCAATCCAGTAATAATGCTCAGCTCCTTTAAAGAGAAACCAATCTCAACATTCGTCACAACAAAGGTATTGGTTTGTGGGAGGAATGACTCCAGCATAGCCATGAAGGCCTCGTCGGAAAAGATCACGGTCTCCCTAAAGGCGTGGACCGCATCAAAAATCCCGGCTTCCTTCAATACGACGCCACCAATCAGCAGGACGTGATCAGTCTACGACTTCCACTCGGAGCCAGCATTGAAACGGCCACGAAGTCGAAAAGGCTTTATCCAATTGCTGCCGTCACCGCTGAAAATACCAAGGCCCACCAGTCTTAAATCGACCGACGAATAATCAGAGCCCTGGTAGCCGCTGGATGGCATCAACAGGTCCATGTCAGCAGGCGACCTCTCCATATATCCAGGAGAACCGCCAACAAAAACCCCGGTCTTGATTACATTTGTCCTTCTCACCCAGCTTGGAGGATCTTCCCTCTTAGAGCACGTGGGGGTAAGGCTCATGATCGAGACGGTGAGATCAAACGTCGACCGGGTAGCAACAGTCTTCTTCTCACAATCTGCTGTGAAAGAGAACTGAAAACATCTCCTCTGGTATGTCATGTCATCAGGGACGGCATCACCAAAGAAGAAGGTAGGCTTGGGTAAAACACTCTGATCTTCCATCACCCATGGACGACTGCTTACCATGATCTTATAGAATTCCTCTCCCTTGAGAGCGATCAGTCGCTGCCTCATCTCATCTCTGTTGAGGGAGTCGCATTCTTCAAGATTTCTCTCAACATATTGGACCTTCTCAAAGGCCTGCTGATCGGCCGGATTAGAAGATCTAGCAGATCGACGAGGTGCGCTTGTAGCAGGCTCTTTACCCTTGTTCAAGAACCACCTGAAAAGGATGGAAAAGAAAAAGATCAGACATCAAAATGACAGAATCTCGCCAAAAAAAAATCTGGCAAAATTTTGACATGATAACGGGGCAATTCCGAAGAAAAGGAACTATCCCAAAAGAAATAGAAAGCTTGAAGATGGGCTCAACACTGCTGCGAGCTCCGAAACTCCAAACTTTCAAAACCTCAAAGTCTCCATAAAATCAGGAAGGGCTCAACATCGCTGCGAGCTCCAAATTCCCAAATTTGCGAACACTTTCATGTATGCTATTACATCATGCTACAATTTAATTTTCAAAAAAAATATACATGCATGAACATCTTGATTTGCGAAAAAAAATGCATTATCATGATGAGCAAAAAAAAAAAAGAAATAAACTTTCTAAAAAAAAAAAGAATGAAAGAAAACAAAAAAAAAGAAGAAAAAAGAAGAAAGGGACTGGCCCACAGGCCACGTGGCCGTACGGATCTGTCCGTAAAAAAATACAAAAAAAAAGAAAAAGAAAGCAAAAAAAAAACGTGTGAAAAAAAAAGCAAACACGTGGAAAAAAAAAGAAGAAAAAAAAAGAAACAAAAAAAGAAAGAACCTTTTTTTTTCTACAATGGGGTTTTCTTGAAAAAGGGGAACTTACTTGAAGCCATTGATAGAGAAGAAGAAGAAAAATCTTGAAGACTTGAAGAACTCTTGGTCTTGAAGCCCTCTTGGGATTGTTGCAAAAGAAAGCAATAAGAGCAAGAGATCCAACCTCCTCCTTGCTTTTATAGAAGAGAGCAAACCAATGAAGGAAAGAAGAAAGAGGTAGGTGTTACTAATTAGTAACCTTACCAAAAGAAAGAAATTAGAAAGATTCTTTCCCAAAAGAAAGATATCTTGAGGGATTCTCTCCCAAAAAGAAATCGATGAGAGATTTCCTCCCAAAAGATAGGATCAATGAAAGATTCTTTCCCAAAGGAGGATATCTTGAGATGTTCTCTCCCAAAATAAAGGGAACATGAGAGATTCTCTCCAAGTAGAGATATTCTTAGATATTCTCTATCCAAAGGAGATATTTTTGAATATTTTTTACAAAAATGATACCATATGAGATCTAAGCCATTTCAAAAGCTTAAGGTCCCATGGGTTAGCCCATATAAGCCAGGTTTGACCACCTAGGCACTAAAAAAAAAATTGGGCTTTTAGTGAAAGAGAAATCCCTCTTACCAAGAGCATACAAAAATGGTTCCATGCCTCTTTTGAGTTGATTCGACCATACAAAAAAAGAATTCCAAGCCCCATGAGCTTCCAAAAAATCAAACCATCCAGCCTCATCTACCAAATTGAGCCAAAATCTTGAAATTGACATTCCGCAAAAAAAAAAAGACTTGATCCCCTAACTTGCCACATACAGCCTGTTAGGTCACAAGATCAAATCCAAAATTGATCCCCCAACATTCCACATACAGCTTGTTGGGTCACACGGTCAAAACCAAACCCGACCCCCTAACCTGCCACATACAGCATGTTAGGTCACAAGGTCAAAACCCAAATCCACATCCCTGGTGTCATCTTCAAAACTTTGCCGCGAGATGGTACGTGATCCTTTTCACTACCATAAAATTCCCCTGGAAGCTCAAAAGGCTACAAATACCAAAAAGAAAGACTGCTCAAAGACTCTTGGTCCAGTCACAGGCTCTCCTTCAAAAATCTCTTCGAGGCACATCGACTACAAAAGTTAAGCAACTCGTCGCTGTACCTTGAGGGAGCATTTGTTGACACCAAAAATGTCACTTTGCCTCTTCAAGATCCAAAGAGCTACATGAAGTCGCAACCTGCCATAAATAGGCAATGCTACTTCCAAAAAATCAAATCTTGTCAGAATCAAATAAAAACTGCAAGATCCTTCAAGACAGCCAAAAGAGGAGTACACAAGAAGTTTCGGGCCATTTCAAAATCATTTGGCCTAACTTCGCTTTTCAGGCAGCTGAAAAGGAGCTCCCGGCGGCGAAAGCATCGGAGACACTAAATCTTCAATCAAAGCTGATGGATGGTCTCAAAATACATCCAAAAGGCTCCACGTCAAGTTCCCAGTCAAACCGACAACGTTTGACCCTACATCAACCCTCGAACAGCTAAATCAAGCCTCTCGGCGGTGAGAGCCACCGAGGCCATCACTCATCAGATAGAGCACATGGACGGCTTCAAAATGCTTACAAAAGGCTACACGTCAAATTTCAGGTCATTTCGACAACATTTGACCATAGTTTGACGCTCGGAAGCCAAATCAGGCCTCTCGGCGGCGAAGCTCCCCAGGACCATGGTTTCCAAGACAGAGCCTATGGATCATCTTAAAATGACTCCAATAGGTACCCTGTCAAATTTCAAGTCAATCGGACATCGATTGACCGCACATCAAACCGCGATATCTTCATCGCGACAAAAGCAAGTCTACTGGTGATAGGACCCCAAATGGCTTCAAAACTCAAACAAAAGCCTATGGTTGGTCTTATTTATTACTCAGCAGGCTTCACCCCAAATTTCAGGTCATTCGGACATCGTTTGACCCAGTTTCAGCTTCTGACGGAAAATCGGCAGCTCTGCGCGACAAAGTCTTCGGCTTTCTCAGAAAATTAGAAACTTTGCAAAATAAAATACAAAGATTCTCATCAGGTTTTCTACAAGGAAATCAGGCCAATAAATGATAAAAAATGTCAAGAAAAAATACAGAAGAAAAAAGAATCGAAAAACAGCAAAAACGGATACAAAACGGGACAAAAATGGGGGAAACCGCCCCAGGGTCGCCGGCGACCCTGGAGCCCGAGATCACCCGGTGGGCCCCGGAAACCCCATTTTTTGCCCTTTTTTCGCGATTCGAACCGTCTGGCCTCTGGTATTTTCCAATATTCATACTTTTGAGACACCAAATCCTCTGACATCCGTAAAAAACACGAGTTAATCATCAAGAGTATCGAAATCAACATTGATTGCCAACTGGTCAACAAAAAAAAAGTGTGCTTTCTACCCAATCGATCAAGAAATCGACAGGACAGATGGCACCGACCCGCTGTTGGCAACCAACACCGGAAGTTACATGATCATCCAATGTCGGTCTACATAAAGATCCATCGATGATCATTACCAGAAGAATCCCAAAAGACGCGGCATGGCCCGCGACTCTTCAACAACTCGACGACCACTTAATGTGATTAATTGACTAGCTTTATTACAGTCATTAATCCATTTCTTTGGATGGACCAATCAGAAACAAGCATCCGGGAGTTACAAGTCAAGAGATTCATGGCATTTAACCCATGAAACTCCTCCCATCATGGAGATTCATGGCATTTAACCCATGAAACTCCTCCGGCCAATCAGAAGCAAAAAAAATAAAGGAGTTACGAAATAAAGAATTCAATCTTGTAACTCCTCCCTTTATGTAGCTTTATGACAATTAAGGCTCATAAACCCTCCTAAATGGCTACCTAAAAGCCTATAAATAGGAGAGCATTCCAAAGAAAAAAGGATCGGAAAAATCACAAAGATCGGAAAAACAAGACAGATCCCAGATCAGAAAAAGGCACAGAAATCCAGAGAAAGAAATAGAGAAAACTCTGCGAAAGTTCTACACCGACCACCGTTACAAGGTGACAAAAGTCCCTTGGGGGGTACCCCCCCCCCCCCCCAAGGTCCTTGCCTTCTCCTTCTGCCTTCAAATAGCTTAGACTTGGGCTTTTCAGCCCGTCTACTTGATTTTTTATTGGACATAGGACCTCCTCTTGGTCTTTGTCCTCTAAAAACCTGAGGTTATAGCCAAGCCAAGTGAATCAATAGCATCCTCTGTCCACATAAGGCTTGCGACCATCAATCTGAACGGGTCCCCCACAATCTCCTGAGAAGTTAGATCCTCCTTTTCTTGCTTTTCATTGTAGTTTGTATCTTTTAAAGAGACAAAAATCACAACTCTTGTCTTTCATTATTGATAAGAATTTTAAATCGGCTATAAACGCCAAAATCGGCTACAAACGCCAAAAATTGGCTATAAACGCCAAAATCGGCTATAAATGCCAAGAAAATCGCCTTTCACAGCAAATCAAGAAAATGTCTCTTTTCTTAAATATATGTGCAATGGAAAACTTGAAAGAAGTTGATTTCTTTTTTACTTGCGAAGGTTGATCTCCGGATCACCACTTGCAATTCAAAGTAAAAGTAGAAAATCTAGCACACCCACACAAAAGAAATGTTGATGCACGCCTTTGCCCCCCGTTACGAAAGGGTCGGACCCAACGGACTCCCACGTCCGCCGACCTCGGTAGAACCAGGCAGAAGTGCGGTCCATCAACAGTCTCAGGAGAAGAAACCTGAGAGGGAGTCGTCTCCGTGAAAGTCACGTGAGATGAGGTGGCTCAAAAGATACATTGCTAGGAATCGTCGGAGTGTAAGTGATCTCATCGGACGATGCTTCGGAAGAGCTATAATCCTAAATTATCACATTACAGGAAGCTCTGACAGGAGACATTGCCTGATCGGAGTCAGACTCATCCTCGGATGTAAGAGGATCGTCTATCCAGCAATTCTCTCCATTTTCAGGAGTTAAGGGAGGATGTACCTGATGGTCTTTAGGGACTTCAGGCTCTGGATTGCAAGGAAGCTCATTGACACAGTCTTGTTCTTGTTCTAGAGCGAGATGCTGCAAGATCCTTGCATATTTTTCAAGATCAGGCATGGGAGCCAAATCTTCTTCTTCATCAACTCTTTGTGGCTCAACATTGTTGATTCTCACGGGAGCAATGAGGGTTGCTGGTTTAACAACATTTTCTTGTACAGCCTCTTGGTCTTCTTCATCATTAGACCAGGATCCTTGTGGCTGTAGGGGTTATACCAGATTACTGGCATAAGATGAGTCTCAGGAACCCATTTTTCATCGGACAGATATTCTCCTGTTTCAAGGGACTCCTCCCACTCGTCGGTGTAGTTGGATTCGAATCCATCATCGGTGTCGCGGGACTCGTATCCATCAATGGAGAATCCAACTACTGAATTGCAAGAGTATGATGCCCCCTGCGTGGCTTCTTTGAATTGAGGTGGCATGAAATCACTGAGAGTGAATTTTATTACCCCCTTTGAAGTCTCTAGAAGGGACATTTTTGTTGCCTCCAATGAAGCGGTAGAGGAAGCCTCTGCCTTTTCTTGGACTTCTTGTTTTGGCTGGGTCTTCTCTTGCCGTTTGAGCTTGAGGAGATGTTTCCTAGCCTGCCTTCGCTGTTGAGCTGTAGGCTTTGTTTTCACGACCTCCCAATTTTCATCTTCCAGGAGATCGGGATGTACCCATATGGGTTGTCCGTCTGGTGTCAGGTAAGGAACCAGTTCCTCGGACGCTTGGATTGTGTTTATCACCTTGAAGGAAGTAGTAATCTTCTTCTTCGGTGATTTTGGTGTTTGTCCACATGACACCATGTTGACGAAGGCAAACCCATAGTTTTTGTCAAAGGTGATGACTCCGTTTTTCCACATCCCATTTATTTTCTCCCTCACAACAAAGCATTGATTGAGAGGATGCGAGATCATCTGGTGGTATGGACAGTACCGAGGATCATTGGTGTTTCCAACATCACCCGGTCTTTTGGGTTCAGGCAAGGTGAGCTTGCCGTTCGGCACAAGAGCCCCGAAGATTCCATTATCTTCATCGAACGGGTATTTCTTTTCTACTCCCTCTTTGAAGGCTTCTGAGAGTTCAGGTCTCTTACCAGCAGCTTTATTTTCAGCTTTCGTTGGTGGCTGAGGAGTTGACTTGGTCTGCACATTGAGGACCTCTTTCTTCTTTGGTTTAGAGGTTGCAATGGCGGTTGGCTCTTTTCTTGATGATTTCTGACTATTGAGGTCTTTAGTCACCATTTCAGCTTCCATGGAAGCTTCTAGGAGTACTCCCAGGTTCTTTGATTTGTTGCCGATGATCATGGAGTGGATTTTAGCTCTCATGTTGTTTCGGCAAATGTCGACTAGCGACGCTTGTGGTAATACATCAGAGCATTTGTACGCCATTGCTTTCCAATTGTAGTCATATGTTGACTCATTCTCCCCCTGTTTTAGGCTGCACAGTTGAGCCATAGTAGCGGGATGATCCTCACCTTTGAAGTGAGTCAGGAAGCATGTCTCTAGCATGGCCCGGTTATAGATGGCGTCCTCTGGCAAAGTGGAGTACCAGTCGAAGGCCGTACCTTTTAGGGTACTTGCAAAGAGGCGAATCTTGAGTGCGTCTTGATCCGCGATAGCTCCCGTCAGGATCTTGAAGTGGATGACATGATGTCTGGCTCATCCTTTCCCCGTATATGTTTGGAGAGTGGGATGCTTGAATTTTATGGGGAACGGAACCGAGTCCATCCATAAGGGATATGGTGGCTTGATCCCTTGCTCTTTGAGTATATCCTCTTCTTTTGCTTTTACAAGGATACTGTCTATGTCCTTTTTTGTAAGGGCGCGTGACTCATTTTCATCCCTATTTACCTCATCGTCTTGATGATTCAGAGGAGGTTCATAGTTCGCCTGATTTTGGAAGACGAGGAGAAGGTTTTCCATTAGAGTTTCAATCCTCTGTTGGCCTTGTTCCAACTGCTGGATGCATGTGATCGCATCATCTTGAGGTGGATTGCGGGGTGGTGGCTCAGAATTTGTTGCTGGGACGTTCATCCTTCGAGATTCGAACGAAGAAACCGTCCTAGTGACTGAGCTGGGGCTCATTCTTTTTGATGAAGAGCTTAAGGAAGGATCACTCTGCCGTCCTTTGCTTGAAGGAACAGGCGATTCTTCTAAATGTCTTTTTGTCCTGGAGACGCTGCGGGTCACCAGACTTCGGACATGAACTTTTGTTGCCGACTTTTGGCGTCTTCTGGTTTTTCCAACCATATGGACAGCTACAACTTGGTTGGGTCTTTCTTTTTCGACCCGTTTGTGAGAGACTTGAGGCGTAGGAGGCTGGGTCCTTTGCTTCTCTAGTCTTTTTTGTCGATATGACGCGCGGCGGCGTATACGACGAGCAATTTGAGCTTCGGTCAGCTCTGGTTGGGCTTTGACGATGAAGAATGTGCTTCCTCGAGCGCAGCAGCCGAGCCTGTCTTCTTTGTAGATGGGCAAGGACAGGATGCGAACCTGGTCCTTCGCCTATTGTAGCGAAGCTTTGATGTTTTTGAGTTCGGGCCCCTGTAGAGATGAAGGGTCGAACTGCAGGATTGTAGGCCTTAGCAGGTGCTTGCAGAGGCCTTGTGATGCATGATCTGATTTTGGGCTTGTAGGAACAAGCCGGCTCATGCTGGGTTGACTTGGGAGTCAGGTTGGAGATGGGTCTCCCCTCTTTCATGTAAGCAAGAGGGTAGAACTGGTTCTCCTTGAGTGGGGCCAGGCATGCTGGCTTAGTAGATGTTTGGGACGTCCTTTGTTTTGGTGAAGGTCTTGGGGACCAAGTCTTAGGATAGACCTGGTCGTTTGCGGGTCGAGGTTTCGTGGGGGTGCCACAGGCTTCAGGCTTTCTGGTGCCCGCCTTTGGTGTCACGGTAGTGACACGTTGAGAGGCGAGCTTCTGCTTTTTGGAAGGAGCAGTTTGTTCTTCGGGAAGTGGGAATGGTCCCAGCATCCCAAAGACAATAGTCCGGGGAGTCGAGGTCGACCCGGAGTTTAGAGAGTTGCCGAAGGAGTTGACGCTTCGGCAGCTGATGGGGCGCTTGTAGGTGCGCGTGGTTTGCTTCTGTTGAAACATGATCTGGTGCTTGCTTTCATCGAAAGTAATGGTAAGCGATGCTGTCATTGTTAGTTTTCGAAAAAAATTCTGAAACAAGACCACATCCATTAGTAATCACAAGAATATAATGATCATAAATGGGAAGTTCTATGATTTTGTCTTTTCAAATCGCTCGAGGGAGATTATCCAAGCAATATGAAGAAGGCAAAAGGCCATAGAGGGTACAATTGTTATGATCGCAGGTATGGTAAGCCCAGAATGAGCGTCCCAGTGACTGCTAGAAGCAATTGTGAACCTAAATTCGACTTATCAAGAAGCAAAGCTTGCTTGATGTAAGAAGAATATAAGTTTGGAGTTACAAATGTGCCGGTCGCGAATACAGTAGACCCTGAAAGGGCGTATTAGTACCGCTAGACACAAATGTTTGGAGACCGCATCCATGAGATGAGATTCTCTGTTTTGAAAAGTGAAAATTTAGATTCATCAAAGAGAGCAGATGGTATTCCGATCCAAATACGGTCTCAGCGATTTCCGCGAGCGCCAGTACTCAGAAGGAAATGAACCATAATTTCTCGAATCTGAATCCAAAAATGACGACTTTTTTTTAAAGGCCAAGATCGGGTTCATCAAAGAGAGCAAAAGGCATTCCAATCTGAATACGGGCTCAACGATTTCCGCGAGCACCAGTGCTCAGAAAGGAGGAGACCAAAATTTCTCCAATCTGAACCCAAAAATGACGGAAGTTTTTTTTTAGAAGATTTTTTTTTGAAAAAATCTTTTTTTAAAATTTTTTTTTTAAGATTTTTTTTAAATCTTTTTTTTTACTTATTTTTATTTATTTTTTTAAGATTTTTTTTGAAAATTTTTTTATTTTTTATTTTTTATTTTTTATTTTTATTTAAAAAGACGAGAGAGTACACATAGGCCTCCTACCCCGGTCTTATGAAATCTCGATTGATAGAATTGCCCCCAGGTAAGGGTAGAATTACTTAATGAACCCGTTTGGAGGACCCTTGCCTAGAACAGTCAAGCTATCTCCACACTCTGGACAAGGCTTTTCTTGAATCAACCGTGATCAAAGAACGCAGTTGGTTTAACCTTGGTGGTCTATATCATTTTTTTTGTTTGTTTTTAGATCTCAAATAGACTCATCAAAGAGAAATGATGGCCCAAATCCTTAGTCGAACATGCTCAACATTTCTGCAAGCACGATGAACGATAGGAGAGGATCAAAGTTTCTCAATTTTGAATCCAAACTAAAAAATCTGATTTTTTATTTTTTTATTTTATTTTTATTTATTCTTTTAGATTTTTAATGAACTCATCGAAGAGAAATGATGGCCCAAAACCGTAGTCGAACAGGCTCAATATTTCTGCAAGCACGATGAACGATAGGAGAGGATCAAGGTTTCTCAATTTTGAATCCAAACTGAGAAATCTGATTTTTTATTTTTTATTTTTTATTTTTTTTAGATTTTTAATTAACTCATCGAAGTGAAACGATGGCCCAAAACCTTAGTCGAACAGGCTCAACATTTCTGCAAGCGCGATGAATGATAGGAAAGGATCAAGGTTTCTTAATTTTGAATCCAAACTGAAAAATCTGATTTTTATTTTATTTTATTTTATACTTTTAAATTTTTTTAGATTTTTAATGAACTCATCGAAGAGAAACGATGGCCCAAAACCTTAGTCGAACAGGCTCAACATTTTTGCAAGCGCGATGAACGATAGGAAAGGATCAAGGTTTCTCAATTTTGAATCCAAGATGAAAAATCCAATTTTTTTTTTGAAAAGAGAAAGAGTGGAAATAAATTCAAGGAATTAGGAATTTCCAAAAAATCTCATCTCATTTTTTTTAGATGCGGAATTCAACATAGTCCACCAATTAGAAAGTAGCCAAGGAATCCAAAAAAAAAGTATAAGCATGGAGCAAAAGATATGATATGCAAATATTTCATTTCTAGCATCGTGCTCGCAAATGAACGAGTCCCACCGGGTGTGCCAGCTTGATGGACAGCGCTTCAATTGCTCGGTTCTACCGAGGTCGGCGGACGTGGGAGTCCGTTTGGGTCCGACCCTTTCGTAACAGGGGGGCAGAGGCGTGCATCAACATTTTTTGTGTGGGTGTGTCAGATTTTCTATTTTACTTGGAATTACAAGTGGTGATCCGGAGATCGACCTTCGCAAGTAAAACGGAAATCAACTTCTTTCAAGTTTTCCATTGCACATATATTTAAGAAAAAAGATGTTTTTGAAAGCCCGGGATCTTAACCCTAGAGGGGGGGGGGGTGAATAGGGTGATCTAACTTTGTTGATTAATTATGACCAATTTTTATTTCTTTAAAATAAACCAGTCACATGTGATGATTATGACAATAGATGCAGAAAAGAAACAAATCAATCACCATAATCCAATCACCATAACACAAGGATTTATAGTGGTTCGGCCTCAATGCCTACATCCACTACCGGCTTGTGTATCCAACACCCCACCGGATTTCCACTATTATGCTTTTCAAAAGGCTAAGCAATAACCTCTACAATATGCTTTCCAAGGATAAGCAATAACCTTTACAATGATGTTTTTTCTAGGCTAAACAACAACCCTTACACAATGCTTTTATGTGGCTAAGCAATAACCTTACAATCAAATGATTTCTCTCAAAGAAAGTGTTTTCACAAAACACTCTAAGAGATTACAATTAGGCTTAATAAATTTGCCTCTAAGATAGGCGGATGTGAAATTGTAAATCAACTCACACAATCACTCTATGAAATGCAAAGATGTATGCTCATGATGTGTGTGTGTGAAGACTTCAATCAAGTTTAAAATTAAGACCAATGAATTTTATGCTTAAAGCATTTCAAAGTTTAAAGCACATAAAAGATATGATTGAAGTCAATTGCAAATCACTTGAACAATTACAAACTTGTGAATGATATGAAAATCTAAAGATCACAAGTTGTATGAGAATGATTAAGACTAATCAAGTGATGCATGTGCAATGTTGTTTTCAAAAACAAAGGTTTAACTAAAGTTCTAAAGAGATTGAAAACAACAATGAAGATTCAAACAAGTAAAAGAATCATGCCATAAAAGGAATCAAGGATTTTGCAAAGCATGATTAACAAAGTTTATAAAACAACCTTGTTTTGAAATCAAGGTGAAGAATCCTATGACTTAAATCAAAGATTAAGGAAGTAGAGGATTCAACACATCATAGTTTATATGCTTAAAAACATTTACCAATAGTTTAGACAAAGCATAAAACATATGAGTAAGGAAATTAAAGCTTACTAGAGTTTAAATTCTTGAGATCAAGCTTAAGCCCTTTCCTTTTGACCACACAAGCTTTCTTAGTTCATTCCTTTTGCTTAGGCCTTAAAAACACCAACAATGGCCTCTATTCTCATCATCTTTTCTCTTGGAATGAACTTGCCTTTTATAGAAAAAGTGGTTCAACGGATGGCTGTCGGTCAACCGATAACTAGCCGTCGGTTGACCGATGGCTCAACGGTCATATGCAACGGTCATATTTTTTAAAGTTCTCCTGACCCTTTTGCATTCGTCGGTTGACCGTCCTTCATCGGTTGACCGATGAGGAACCGACAGCCGAGCCGATAGCACACTTATCATCAAAAAAGGTGCTGTCTGTTTTTGGAACCGATGGGTCTCGGTCTGAGATTTTATGCACTATCGGTGGACCGATGTGAACCGATAGGCTGACCGATGAGAACCGATGGATTTATCGGTTCACCTTGATCTCCTTGTGGGTCGACCGATGGGGACCGATGGCTTGACTGACAGACTGGTCAGGTCAATTTTCTGAATATCTGAAGTTTTGAGAGATGAACTTTTTGACATGATTAAAAACTCAGATTTGAAAGGTGTCCTTTTGCATTGTTTTCATCAAGAAAAACATGATTAAAATCAAGGTTCAAATCAACCAAAAAGAAGTTTCAAATCAAAACATGAGTAGGTTGAGTTAAAAGATGATTTTCAAGAAGAAATACGCGGAATGGAAATGAACCTAATGATATGACTGTTATGCAAATGCAAGACATCAAATTGCAAATACTTAGGGTCTAACAATCTCCCCCTTTGCAATTTGATGGCAACTAACAGTCAACCACTCATTAAAACTATCAATTCATCACATTTGTCCACTCCTACTTCTTCTTACTTCAGCTCCCCCAATGTTCTTGCTCTCCCCCATTGTTCATTATCTGCTCCTTCTTTTCTCCCCCATTGTCCTTGCTCTCCCCCATTGTTCTTGCAATGGTGTCCTTGCTTCAACTCCTCTTTATCTTCATTTTCCACTTAGTCTTTATGTTTCTTCTTCTTCTCCCCCATTGACATCAAATTGCTAAATAGTCTGCAAAACACTCATGCAAACATATACCTTTCTCATAGCATAATTTTGATATCTTCAATGTGAAGGAAAGAAATAACAATAACAAAGATATTTTATGCAGATGACACATGGATCAAAAGATGTCATTCAATATATAAAGATTCAACAGTCTTACATTTTAGCAAATGACATAGACATAAAACTTAACCATGCATTAACTGAAAATAGAAGTTTAAATGACAAAGTCTAAACTGATTATCCAGCCTTTTTCCCAATACAAAGCACACCACCATTAATACACCAATTGAAACACAAAATGTGGTAAAGGGGAAAGTAAAATCCTAGTCCGACTCTGGAGATGGAGGAGATGGAGATGGTGATCTAGCGACGTCATCTCTTCTACAGCTCTTTGAGATCTTGGAGAGGTACTTGAACATTTTGCTCATTGTCTTTGATTGCTTCTTCTGTTTCTTCTTCAAGTAAGCTATATCTCTTTCCACGGCTGCTTGCCAATCAGAAGATGTGCCAGGGGTAGATGGACCAGCAGTCTATCTTGAAGATGAAGCATGAGCAGGAGGAGCTGGAGATCTTGGTATCTCTTGTCTTAAAGGAGGCTCTTGTGCCAGGGGAGGATCTTCTGCTATGGGGATGTGAGGATTTGGGATGAGATTCATTTGATTCAGATTGGTTACGGAAAATGGAGCTTTGAAAATGGAGCTTTCTCCAGTAGGTACATGAATACGAAACTGATGAGCAATCTGAGTCATCAGATACCCATACGGAATGGCATTCTTTTGTGCCAATGAGTTTCGAAATTTGATAATTGTATGGCAAATGAGAGAGGGTAGACAAATGGGAGTGCCAGTTACTACCTTAGACAGGATACTAACCATGAAAGCTGTAAGCTCAGTCCTATTTCCACCTCTAGGATACACATTGTAAGTGAAAAGATTGTGAATAATCCTATTGATTGGAGTTAGGGAACTAATGGTTAGATGGTGTTTCTTTTGATCCCATTGACAGTTGAAGCCACATATGTCAATGGTGGCTTTGATCCTCTCATCCTCCGAAGGTGTGTCACTCACATATGTTACTCCCGTAGGAGTACAAGGAATCCCCATTATCAGTCCTATCCTTTGAGGTGTGAATACTTCATCTCTATCCATAAAGGAAATGGTGAAGGAACAAGCATTGATAGAGTCATTTGTGCTTGTGATAGATGCATACAAGAATTTAACTATTGAAGGGTATGCAATATCACCCCACAGAAGTATCCTCTCCCACCCCACTTGACCAAGCACATCGCTCAAGTTGAAACCCATGGAAGAAATCTTTTCCACGATAGTCCTTCTCTCAACTACAACATTCCTCCTTTGAAGACTTTGTAAGATATTTGAGTCAAGTCTCAAATTGGTTGAAGGAGGAGGGGGTGATGGAGATGAGCTTCATTCCCACTGTCTTCTATAGGTCTGCTAGAAGAGGCTGTGGCCTTCCCCATTTTTATAGGGCGCCTAGGAGTGGCCTTCTTAGTTCTAGGAGGCATTATCACAGGTACTTGGTGTGCACAGTGTGGATATGATAGAAGGATTTGAAATTTTTAGAGAATGATTGTGGACCAAGATTTTAGGAAGTTTGAATTCAATATTACCTGAATCAACCTTGGAAGGGGAACAAGGACAGATGATCAAATCTGAATGAGACACATGTGGTTGGGTTTCTCAAAATGGAGCACAACAACTTGGAGAGACTGACCACGATTTTTGAGGGCTTGGGAGACTTGGCTGAAGCTCAGTAGATCTCTTAGGATCTTGGAGAAGTTTCCACAGAGCGTCCACACGTTTTGGAGAGGGAATCAGTCACGCACAGTAGCCAAGAAGATGAACAGTGCAGCCTTCTGACATTGAAATCTGATTCGGAAGATGCCCAATCGATGCTTGCTACTGATCAATGTTTGAAAATGAATGAGGATCTCACTCTTGGAGAAGGAGAACCAGCAGACACAGCAACCTAGGGCTTTGGAGACGAAGGAGGAAGAAACAGAACAGAAAGGGATTTTTCTGCGCGCAGGGTTTTTAATCGAAGCCCTGCTTCATCGGTCCACCGATGACTTAAGTATCGGTCGACCGATAGATGTAGAAAAGTGGGCTAATCCACTGAATTAGCCTTCTTAGCTAATGATCATTGCTTAGTGTGTTTTATGATTGATTTAACTTATGAAGAACAATTTTTAGATCATCAAATTTTTGATTTAAATTAATCAAACACATGCATTTTCATATCAAGTACCTTTTGGGTTCAAAAATCGTTTTCAAAAATTAATTTACACCCAATTTGAAATTCTAAACATGTAGAGAGTACCCAGAAGAATTGAACCATATAGACTTAGGACCAACTGGATATGTAACTTAAAAGAGTGAGTTGGTCTAATCTAATTAGTAGGCCTTAGTATTTATCTAATAGCCTAACCTTAGGTATCCATCTAAGGTTTTGAGCCTTTGAGACTATGGTTGAGATCTCACCAACTATGGGAGATAAATGTAGGTTTCTTTTAGACTTGACATCATATCTTTGAGGTTTGACAGTTTTAAAATTAGATTGATGATTAGTCTTTGATAGTTGGTGTTCAACTTTCTTTTTATTCTTCTTATTTCTTTTAACTTTTCCTCCCTCTTTTTGTCTTTTGAATTTTAATGTTAATCTTTCAACCTTTTTCAAAAGTTCATTCATTTCCAAGGTCAATGGAGGGAAGGTGTGAGGTTTCTTATTGATGGATTCATTTTGACCAACCTTTTCTTGTTTAGTCCTTTTAAAATCTATCTTTGAAGACTCTTGTTGAAATGGTTTGACTTGTTTGAACTTTCTAGAGTCTTCCTTTGATTTAGATGCCTTAACCCTCATTGAATTAGATTTTCCATTTTTAGGTTCATAGATGGAATTGGACAAATGACTTTTTCTTAATTTGCACTCAAATTTGAAATGCCCTTCATTACCACAATAATGACATTTTGTTTTGGGCAATGGAAATTGAGTGCATGAGAATGAGGACTCACCTCTCACAAATGTGTTGGTGAAATTTGGGTCATGTGTAATATACTTATTGAATCCAAGACCCGTCCTATCTCTTTGTGATTTACCCAATCTAAATAATTTTTCAATTTCTCTTCTCCTTGGGTAAATTTGCACTCATACTTTTGTTTGTAAGTTTCAAGTTGAGTGACTTGATTTTTAAGAATTGAATTTTCAAGTTTAACTTTTGTAAGTTCAATTCCAATTCCATTAAACTTGTTTACCTTTTCATAAGCAAGTTTTAATTCAAGTTTGAGTTCATTTACATTAGATCCAAGTTGTAAAGTTTTATATTACTTTGAGCATTGAATAAATTTTCTTTGGTGGTTATTAACTTGGATTCAAGGTTGACAATGTCTTCAACTTGATTTTTTATATGATCACTTAGAGTTGAATTTTCTTTGGTAAGTCCTTCACAATTTATCTTAGATACATTTAATTCATCTTGAAGATTTAACAAATTATCTTTAGAAATTCTCAATTTGGATTCTAAATGGATAATGTTCTCATCTTGTCTTTTTAATGTATTTCTTAGATTTACATTTTCTTTATGTAGCTCATTATGACTTAATTTTATTTCATTTAGTTCATCTTGAGCATTTGATAGATTATGCAAAGTGATCATGAATTTAGAGTCTAGGCATTGAATTACTTCTTCTTTCTCTCTAAGTTCATCTTTTGAAGTGTTAATTTCCTTGTTTAATCTTTTAGATTCTTCTTTTAAACTTTTGTTGCTCTTATCAAGTTTTAGGAACAATGTATATAGTTCATTATAAGCATGTTGAAGGTCATCTTCATATTCATTTTCTTCTTGGGATTCATTAATTCCAAAGTTTGTATCTCCAATAGATGGAAGAGATGGTGGTCTAGAAGAATCTACACAAGTATCTACACAATCTAAAGTAGTGGAATCCATTCTAATGATTTTCATAGAAGCACAACACTAGGGTTTTGACTCTAGGTTTTTACACCTAATCAAGAGTTCCAAAACGCTTGATCCTAATATAGAGCACGAGGCTCTGATACCAATTGAAAGTCCGGGATCTTAACCCTAGAGGGGGGGGGGGGTGAATAGGGTGATCTAACTTTGTTGATTAATTATGACCAATTTTTATTTCTTTAAAATAAACCAGTCACATGTGATGATTATGACAATAGATGCAGAAAAGAAACAAATCAATCACCATAATCCAATCACCATAACACAAGGATTTATAGTGGTTCGGCCTCAATGCCTACATCCACTACCGGCTTGTGTATCCAACACCCCACCGGATTTCCACTATTATGCTTTTCAAAAGGCTAAGCAATAACCTCTACAATATGCTTTCCAAGGATAAGCAATAACCTTTACAA
This sequence comes from Litsea cubeba, assembly GCA_012931725.1. NCBI lineage: Eukaryota > Viridiplantae > Streptophyta > Magnoliopsida > Laurales > Lauraceae > Litsea > Litsea cubeba. The sequence goes on from CM022944.1 coordinate 57,238,724, forward strand.
TGATGTTTTTCTAGGCTAAACAACAACCCTTGCACAATGCTTTTATGTGGCTAAGCAATAACCTTACAATCAAATGATTTCTCTCAAAGAAAGTGTTTTTACAAAACACTCTAAGAGATTACAATTAGGCTTAATAAATTTGCCTCTAAGATAGGCGGATGTGAAATTGTAAATCAACTCACACAATCACTCTATGAAATGCAAAGATGTATGCTCATGATGTGTGTGTGTGAAGACTTCAATCAAGTTTAAAATTAAGACCAATGAATTTTATGCTTAAAGCATTTCAAAGTTTAAAGCACATAAAAGATATGATTGAAGTCAATTGCAAATCACTTGAACAATTACAAACTTGTGAATGATATGAAAATCTAAAGATCACAAGTTGTATGAGAATGATTAAGACTAATCAAGTGATGCATGTGCAATGTTGTTTTCAAAAACAAAGGTTTAACTAAAGTTCTAAAGAGATTGAAAACAACAATGAAGATTCAAACAAGTAAAAGAATCATGCCATAAAAGGAATCAAGGATTTTGCAAAGCATGATTAACAAAGTTTATAAAACAACCTTGTTTTGAAATCAAGGTGAAGAATCCTATGACTTAAATCAAAGATTAAGGAAGTAGAGGATTCAACACATCATAGTTTATATGCTTAAAAACATTTACCAATAGTTTAGACAAAGCATAAAACATATGAGTAAGGAAATTAAAGCTTACTAGAGTTTAAATTCTTGAGATCAAGCTTAAGCCCTTTCCTTTTGACCACACAAGCTTTCTTAGTTCATTCCTTTTGCTTAGGCCTTAAAAACACCAACAATGGCCTCTATTCTCATCATCTTTTCTCTTGGAATGAACTTGCCTTTATAGAAAAAGTGGTTCAACGGATGGCTGTCGGTCAACCGATAACTAGCCGTCGGTTGACCGATGGCTCAACGGTCATATGCAACGGTCATATTTTTTAAAGTTCTCCTGACCCTTTTGCATTCTTCGGTTGACCGTCCTTCATCGGTTGACCGATGAGGAACCGACAGCCGAGCCGATAGCACACTTATCATCAAAAAAGGTGCTGTCTGTTTTTGGAACCGATGGGTCTCGGTCTGAGATTTTATGCACTATCGGTGGACCGATGTGAACCGATAGGCTGACCGATGAGAACCGATGGATTTATCGGTTCACCTTGATCTCCTTGTGGGTCGACCGATGGGGACCGATGGCTTGACCGACAGACTGGTCAGGTCAATTTTCTGAATATCTGAAGTTTTGAGAGATGAACTTTTTGACAAGATTAAAAACTCAGATTTGAAAGGTGTCCTTTTGCATTGTTTTCATCAAGAAAAACATGATTAAAATCAAGGTTCAAATCAACCAAAAAGAAGTTTCAAATCAAAACATGAGTAGGTTGAGTTAAAAGATGATTTTCAAGAAGAAATACGCGGAATGGAAATGAACCTAATGATATGACTGTTATGCAAATGCAAGACATCAAATTGCAAATACTTAGGGTCTAACAGTTTTTCTTGATTTGCCGTGAAAGGTGATTTTTTGGCGTTTATAGCCGATTTTTGGCGTTTATAGCCGATTTTGGCGTTTATAGCCGATTTACAATTCTTATCAATAATGAAAGACAACAGTTGTGATTTTTGTCTCTTTTTAAAAAATACAAACTACTACGAAAAGCAAGAAAAGGAGGATCTAACTTTTCAGGAGATTGTGGGGGACTCGTTCAGATTGACGGTCGCAAGCCATATGTAGACTTCGCCATCATCCATGCAGATGAGAACAGAGGATGCTCTTGACTCGCTTGGCTTGGCTATAACCTCAGGTTTTTTAGGACAAAGACCAAAAGGAGGTCCTATGTCCAATATAAAACTAAGTAGACGGGCTGGAAAGCCACGTCTAAGCCATTGGAAGCAGAAGGAGAAAGCAAGGACCTTGGGGGGGGTACCCCCCAAGGGACTTTTGTCACCTTGTAGCGGTGGCCGGTGCAGAACTTCAGCAGAGTTTTCTCTCTTTCTTTCTCTTAGATTTCTGATGCCTTTTTTGTCTGAATTTCCAGATTTTTTCAAGTCTATCTCTGATCTCTGGAATGTTTGGGGTTATCTCCTACTTATAGGCTCTCGGTAGCCATTTAGGAGAGTTTATGGGCTTTTATTGTCATTAAGCCGCATAATGGGAGGAGTTACAGGATTTAATTCCTTTATTTTGTAACTCCTTTTTCTTGGCTTCTGATTGGCCAAAGGAGATTGAGGGCATTTAATCGCCTTTAATCGCCATGATGGGAGGAGTTTCATGGGTTAAATGCCATGAATCAATTGACTTGTAACTCCCGGATACTTGCTTCTGATTGGGCCGTCCAAAGAAATGGATTAATGACTGTAACAAAGCTAGTCAATTAATCGCATTAAGTGGTTGCCGAGCAGTTGAAGAGTCGTGGGCCGTGCTGCGTCTTTTGGGATTCTTCTGGTGATGATCATCGATGGATCTTCATGTAGATCGACATCGGATGACCATGTAACTTCAGGTATTGGTTGCCAACAGCGGGTCGGTGCCATCTGTCCTGTCGATTTCTTGATCGGTCGGGTAGAAAGCACACTTTTTTGGTTGACCGGTTGGCGATCAATGTTGATTTGGATACTCTTGATGATTGACCCGTGATTTTGACGAATGTCAAAGGATTTGGCACCTCAAAAGTATGAATTTTGGAAAATCCCAGGAGTCGGACGCTTCGAATCGTGAGAAACGGCGAAAAACGGGCCTTTCGGGGCCCACCCGGCGATCCCGGGCTCCATGGTCGCCGGTGACCATGGGCCAGGGTCGCAGGGGCCTTCAACCTTGGGGGGGTTTTCCCCCTTTTTGTCCCGTTTTGCGTCCGTTTTTTATATTTTTTTATTCTTTTTCCTTCTGTATTTTTTCTTGACATTTTTTATCATTTATTGGCCTAATTTTCCTGTAGAAAACTTGATGAGAATCCTTGCATTTTGGGTTGCAAAGTTTCCAATTTTCCGGGAAAGCCTAAGACCTTGTCACGCAGAGCTGCCGATTTTCCGTCAGAAGCTGAAATTGGGTCAAACGATGTCGGAATGACCTGAAATTTGGGGTGAAGCCTCTTGAGCAATAAATAAGACCAATCATAGGCTTTTGGTTTAGTTTTGAAGCCATTTGGTGTCCTATTGCCAGTAGACTTGTTTTTATCGCGATGAAGATGTCGCGGCTTGATGTGTGGTCAACCGATGTCCGAGTGACTTGAAATTTGATAGAGAACCTATTGGAGTCATTTTAAGATGATCCATAGGCTCTGTCTTGGAAACCATGGTTCCAGGGAGCTTCGCAGCCGATAGGCCTGATTTGGCTTCCGAGAGTCAATGTCTGGTCAAATGTTGTCGAAATGACCTGAAACTTGACGTGTAGCCCTTTGTAAGCATTTTGAAGCCGTCCATGTGCTCTATCTGATGAGTGATGGCCTCGGTGGTTCTCGCCGCCGAGAGGCTTGATTTAGCTGTTCGAGGGTTGATGTAGGGTCAAAGGTTGTCAGTTTGACTCGGAACTTGACGTGGAGCCTTTTGGATGTATTTTGAGACCATCCATTGGCTCTGATCGAAGATTTGGTTTCTCCGATGCTTTTGCCGCCAGGAGCTCCTTTTCAACGTCGGAGAAGTGAAGTTAGGCCAAATGATTTTGAAATGGCCCGAAACTTCTTGTGTACTCCTTTTTTGTCTGTCTTGAAGAATCTTGCAGTTTTTGTTTGATTCTGACAAGATTTGATTTTTTGGAAGTAGCATTGCCTATTTATGGCAGGCTGCGACTTCATGTAGCTTTCTGGATTTTGAAGAAGCAAAGTGACACATTTTTTTGGTGTCAACAATAGTAGTAGTAACCACCTGAGGTATCTGCACACAAAAACAGAGTCAACGACATGTTGAGCAAGAGATAAGCAAGGCATAATAGGCATGACATGCATCAAATATAGAGTAATGACAAGTGTATTAATCATGAGAATACAAGGATCGAAGCCAGGCATAAAGCAAGAGTAATAAATAGAAACAATAACGAAAATCCTAGCAATCATCTAACAATAACCACTATCCATGCAGTGCAATACAAGTATCAAGAGGGAAACTCCGAGGATGTCGACTACTGATACCAAAGTCCGGCTCCAGTGGGATTCTAGCTCCCGATCATGGGATTAGCAGCACGGTCCAAACCCGCTCCCAGCTATTCAACACCATGGACGCCGTCCAACGCCGACTGCCCACCCCGACAACTGAGTAACCGGCCCGTCAATAAAACCCCAAACTGCAGATGGCCATGATTTGCGAATAATAACATAGTGGTGTTGACACAAGGAAAATGAGATAAGCAAATCTGGCTAGGTCGATGTACAAGATATGATCATAGGGATTATCTTATTCAAGACAATACAAAACAAGTAAACCACGTGATAATCCCTTTCATTGCTAGCCTGTCATGTTTATCAATACATGACACAGGTTCCTAAGGTACACTCTAAGTCAGGTCCATAACCTAAATCCTACAAGGATTTATGTTTCATAGTTAATTAAGTATTTTATGCCAAGAGAGTGTAAAAAGAATAGTAACAACGGATACAAGTCACAAGTCAAGGAGATATTACAATCCAATCCTAGGCAAGTGGTGTCATTCCTGTACTCCACAAGTTCTAACAGAGTACGTGTGGAATTCAGATCGACGATGCTCTTAGCTAAATCCCTTGGTGTACAATCATGTTAAGCATCTGTCGATTCAGTTTCATACGCATTTAGTTAGACCATGCGTAATACACGAATACTTAGACAACCCATCGAATTCACACTAAGCCATGTGTTTCGATTTCAATTCCATTTAATAGTCATGTGATAGTAGGTTAGTGTTTTTCCAGCTTCTAAGTCCCAAACCTAAGTTACAGTTATAGTCTAAAATAAAACAAGACAATCTGGTCATTTCGGCTTACCCTCGGTCAGCCCTCGGTTAACCGAACTTGTCAGTTCAGTTAACCGAATACAAAGCTCGGCTGACTGACCTCTGGCAGGAGTTTAAAACCTGCTCTCTGGAATTCTAACCGAAGGTGAGTTCGCCTGACCGAACTTCAACCGTACCGTCCAACAATTTCCAGATCCTTCCACCTCACTCGGTCAGCTGCCGGCTCAGTTTCGGTTAACCGAACTCTAAAGTTTGGCTGACCGTGACCTGACCGAGCTTCATCAGAGCCAAAAGTCGCTCTATGGAATTGGAACCAAAGGTGGGTTCGGCTGACCAAAACCTGAGTTCGTCTGACCGAACCTTGACCGAGTGCTGACCGACAGTGTGCGAACAATGCAATTTCAGGCCATTTCTGAAACTCTTTCGCCCCAATACGTTTTCTCCATTTCTGAACCTTTCCAAAGGCTACAACCTGCACAGAAATAGAGCCTCCTGCTCTCCCAACAACCCCTTTCATTCCATCCCATTCCATTGAATCAAATTAAGCAAAAGATTACCAAATTAAAATTAACAAATCTAAATCCCTAAATCAATACCTAGCATGTTAATCCCTAAATCAGAACAGGCTTGGAATTAAGGTATTCGAACAAGAAAACATAGACAATCAATAAGAAACATACACACATGCTTGATTATAAAATGCAAATCTACTTGCCTCAACCAAGAAGATGATAGAAAAGGGCAAACTTGAGGAGAAACTCTCTACCGTGAATCCCACGAATCTAAACCAACCAAACACAACCTAAAACGCAAAGGAGAAGAAAGGAAGGAAATAGATCAAGATCAAACCTAATCTAAGCAAAGAGAACATAAAAGAAAAGATGAAGGTAAAACAAATCTTACCAAATTGGTACCGGAAGAAAGAAGAGATCGAAATGATGAAGACTAGCGGTTCGGATCTTCGAGAGTAATCTTCTGGGCTAGAGTTCTAGGCTTGAGAAAAGAAGAGGAAGAAAATGGGGCTACAGTTGCTTTCGTTACAGAAAACGAATGAAAGGATTAGGGCTAATCTTGCTTAAGAAGAAGATAAAGGGAAAAGACTAAGTTGCCCTTTAAGTGGGTCCGGTGAAAGAATGGCCCCCTTGAAGGATTTTTGATCGCCGGATCGCGACGAGTCAAGAGACAAAAGTGATCATCGTGACGAAACCTTCCCAACGAATCCAAAATCATGGCGTTCGGAATATTTCGGAAAATACTCAATTTTCCTAAATTGCAAACTACCCCCTGCTAGGATCAAATGAACTTGGAATCGCACGAAACTTCGCAGACACTATTCTAATGCTAAAAGAAACTCGTTCATAATCTAAACCCACTTAAATATCTAAAATATAATTAATTATAATAATAGCAAGTTAAATGGGTCAATGGGCCTACTATTGGGCCCAACTGACCCAGTAAGGTCGCGGACCTTACAATAATGTTCGGCCAAACTGTACCGAACAAATCCTTAACGCTCGGATATAAATATCCGAACATTAAGGATTTGTTCGGATAATTTATGATTCTGAACGGTACAGAGACGGTTTCTTTTTTTCTTTTTATTGCAGCCATCCATAGAAGAAAGCCAAGTTCAGTCAGCCTATGTAACGGACTTTACAAATGTGTTTACCACCGAAGAAGTAAGACATTATATTAAATTATGATTTAAATATAAATATTGTGTGTTACTAATATCCGATTCAATGGTTATGTGTTTAGATATTTTACAGTCGAGATGCATTAGTGAACTGGGCTCGTGATGTGGGTAAAAGAAATGGTTTCGTCATTGTGATAAAGATGTCAAATGTTGCAAGGCCTGGAATAAAAGCTAGAGTTGTCCTAGCATGTGAGAGAAGTGGCCATCTCAAGCATTCTAAGACCAATGATAAGGGGCCTACTAAGAAGAAGATCAAGCAAATAGGATCGAAGAAATGTGGATACCCTTTTACATTAAAGGGCAAAACGCTGGTTGGAAGTTGCATGTGGTGTACACAATCACTTCGCTGCAGAGTATCTATAGGGTCATTCATTCGCAGGGAGATTAACAGAGGAGGAAACAAAATTGATGGTGGATATGTCTAAGAGCATGGTACGACCGAAAGATATTCTGGTTACATTAAAATAAAGAAGTGAGTTAATGTAACTACAATGAAGACCATTTACAATGCACGTCATAGGCACAGAGTTGTTGAGCAGGGTGGGAGGACACAAATGCAACAACTGATGGGAAAGTTGACAGAGCATAAGTACATTGAATGCCACAGGAACAATGAGGACAGTGACGTAGTAACTGATTTGGTTTAGGCGCATCCAACAAGCATACAGTTGTTGTGGTCATTTCCTCATGTCTTAATAATAGATTGCACGTACAAGACCAACGGTATCGCATTCCCCTACTGGAGATTGTCGGAGTGACTTTAACAGATATGACTTTCTCTGTGTGCTTTGCTTACATGGAAGCTGAACGCGAAGGCAACCATACATGGGCTTTGGGTGTTTTACGTTCTATCATTGGTGAGGACGCTCTTCCTAGTGTTATTGTGACAGACAGAGAATTATCACTATTGAAAGCCATCAACACCGTGTTCCCTAATGTAAGGCATCTATTATGCAAATGGCACATAAATAAGAATGTTTTAGCGAAATGTAAGAAGTTGCTCTAGACCAAGGAGAAGTGGGATAGATTCACATTGAATTAAATGTAACTTCAGCACAACCCGTTCCTGTATCCCGAAAATGGTACATTATTGAAGATTGTAAACAATACATGACTTGATATAAGATTAAAAAATAAAATAAAATAAATAAAATAAAAACATACCTGTGAATGCCAAATGTATGCAACTATGTGTGTATTGAAACTGGGCAACAAAGAACGATCTTCTGGCCCCACAGTTATTTCTTGTTCAACCACAGGCTCCTCTTCATGCAGTTGCGGAATAGGGTATCCTTCTTCTTCATTGGCTTGTTACAAATCATATCCCGGTTCCTCTGCTTCTTCTGCAACCTCTTCAATTCTTTGACGACGCCTCCAGTTGGAAGCTGTCGGTCTTAATCTGGAACTGCTTGGCCTATCCATTTCTTAAACGATTGGAAGAAAAGTTTTAAAAAAAAATTTATGTACCAGTTACTGTTCGGAACTGTGAATGCGAACTAAGCATAAATGTTCGGATCTTAATTTTCGTCACCATGTATATTGTTCGAAATTTAATTCCCGTCACCATGTATATTGTTCGGAATTTAATTTCCGAACATGAGACATATTTTCGAACATTAGGTTCAGAACATACTCGGTCCTTTCAGAAAATAGTTTCTAAGCATTTATATAATGTACGAATATTTGATTCCGAACATAGTGAATGATTTCGAATTTTCAGGACCGAACAGATCGCGGTGCAGGAAAAAAATTCTATTTTGAAAAACCCACACCAGTGCAAATAGATTCATTATGTGAACAATATCAAAGCATATGTATCGTTTGAACATTTTTTTATAAAAAAAAAAAAAGTTGCTACAATGACCTATTTAAAAAAATAACACAATGAGAATGGTGAAGAAGGAAGAAGGTGACTTACATTTGACTAAAATGGAGCTTTATGTGATAAAAGATGTATTTCTTCTTCCTTATGTGCTTCTTGGCTAGTCAAAAGGCCTGAATGTAGGTCTAAATGTAGTAGAAGAGTTTTTTTTCCTGTGACAGTAGGAATAGAGAATGGGGAGAAATTGGTGAAGAAGATGTGGGGGAAGAGAAGAGAGGAGTTGTAAATGGCATGAGCATTTTGGGTATATTGATGGGTGCAGAGAAAATTCTGTAAAAATGATATTGTATATATCGGTATGGAGAGAAATTCGGTGGGAAGAGAAAAAATCGTGGTGCCAACAAAACTGCCATTCTTATTCTTACCACATGAATCAGAAAAACTCTTCTACCATTCCAATATACCAGTCGAGGCAATAAAATGAGTATGAAGCCCTAAACTGGATCCGAACCCAGACAGCTCTCACATGATCGCGTTGAAAGAGAGCATGGATATGACTGTCTCTTCATTCTTATAGCATATGGGCACCGGGCATCCCGACTAATGGCTTTGGAGAAAAAGCAGCGTTTACGTATCTGAATAGCATTCTTTAGATATTTCATCCAAATAGAACCACTCTGAGGAAGGCGAATCTCCAAAAAGCCTTCGAATCATAACTAGTAGGAGGGGTGTCCAAAATAGCATTGACCAAAACCTTATACACATAGCTAATTGAAAGCTCCCCGTTTTTATTGTAAATCCAAATTGTTTTATCCTCCATTTGCATTCTAAGGATAAATATTTTTAGAATATCATCCACATCAACTGATTCACTAAAAGTGATCCCAATAACATCAACCATCCATTTTTTATATTGGTACCACATGTTCTTTAATTTTCACATCAGGCTAACTGGGAGTTGGGGAGCTGGCATATTATATATAGGGATGACTGAGGTGACCACCTTACTCTCACATTATGCCCTGCTTGTGATAGCTAGCTCGCTGCTCGCAACTTTTGTAGCATATTAGGACCATTTGAATTAGGGATGACAATGGGGCAGATTTGGTATGGGTCAAGGTAAGCCCAAACCCTCCCCATCTCAAATTTATCGCATCCAAGCCCAACCCATCCTATGACGGGTCACTGTAATATGATACCAAACCCACCCTGTTTGGTTGAGTCAAGTCAAATTCAAAGCTTAAACTTTTTAAAAATATAAATTACATGAGAATGAGTGTGGTACAGATTGAACAGGCCACCTTCTCTTCCCACATGCCTTGAGTTAAAGCCCAAAACTACCTGACACCATATGGATTTATCTATTACTTTTTAGTAATAAGTGTACACATATTATATATTTGGGCAGGGTGGGCTGGGACAACAAAACCCAAACCCGCCCCACACCAAGAAAACCACTACCAAACCCACCACAAATAGGAGGGGGGAGGGCGGGGCATGATGGGTACCCGTTTATACCCGACCCATTGCCATCCCTAATTTGAATGATCCTTAATAGGGCAGGATTGATTCATCACTTGTTCCATCCTTTCTCCGTGGGATTGATAATCCGGACTCTTTACTCCTTTACTACTTGACAACACCATAATCTTGTGGTTAAGTGTTACACATCTTAGCGTAAATCACATGTTGATACTTGGGTATCCACACCTTCCTCTTGTTTTGTATAGTAATCACAACTTCTGTAGGCATCAGTCTTCAACCTTTTTGACGTATTGTTCTTTTCATGATTAAACCTGTAAGTGCAAAAAATGTAACTCACAAGAAGGGGGGGGGGGGGGGGGGGGGGGGGGGGGGTGCCTGCACGGACTTATCCAAAGAGATTAGGAACACCGATGCCTGTGCCTGAAACCTGAGAAAAGGAAGAAGAATAGTAGGTCAGAGGACCCTGGATTGGGCAACGCAGGGCTCTCCAATGCCTAAATCAGTTTAAGAACTGAACAGAAGGATGGAGATTTTTGGTGAAGAAGATGGCATACCAGCATGTGGTGTATTTGTTGGCCTCTTTTTCGCTCTCGAGCTGTAGCTGTGCTTATATAGAAGAAGAGAGGAGGCAAGGAGGTGGTTGACTGTGTTGTCATAGCCCACTCTGTTAGGTACTAGGGAGGCCCAGTCCCATCGTAGCCTACTTTTCTTTAATTGCAGTCCCATCAAGCCTTGTCATGGCGTTTTGGGAGCTATGGACAGCGATCTGTCAGGGACTATGGGTGGTGCCCTTGTCTTGTCGCACGTGCCGTAGCATGCTTGAGCGTCCATGGGAGGACAGTTGTCAGCCCCTGCCTTGGCTAGCTCTGGCATTGTGACCGAGGTTAGGGTGTGTTGCCGAGGTTGGGGAGCCGAGGTCAAGAACGACCTTGACTTGGCTAGAGAGAGATCTGGCAAAGGTGCCGAAGTGGAGTCCGCCGAAGTGGAGTCTGCCGAAGTGGAGCAGTCTGGCACTGCTGGGCGTGCACTGCTGAGGTGGAGGAGTTGTGCACAGGAGGCGTGGAGCTCTCATCCGAGACCAAGGCGGCGGGAGCACGAGACCGAGCCTGCCGGGATGGACTTGCTAGTGCGGGGGCCCGAGATGGAGCATCTGGCCGGGACTCTGATGAGTTCGGGAATATCCCCACACAAAACTCATTGCAAGCAATATCAGTAGAACCATACAATGGGGACAATCGGCATTATCTTATAAATAAGTTCAAGATTAGATGGACACAACGCATGATCCATTGACCTCCCTACTTTCACATATGGGGTGGGTACCTGCCGAATGTTCAATTTACAGAGTAGGTTGGTATAATATGTCAATGATTTTTAAGATGTCTAAGATCCAAATAGAGAGAACATTTTGTTCTAAGTTTTTGAAAATTGTGGGGATTGTTGGAGATTTTCAAAAATAAGAAAATCCAAGGTTTTGATTTTATTTTCTTAGAAAGCACTTTTCATATTGATTCATTTTTCAAGTAGAAAAGGTATTGAAAATCCCATCGAAAATAACCATTCTAAGAACCCATTTTTTATTTGGAAACTTGCCTCCTTTTATATATAGCTCACATCACACATCGGATATGTTTAGGAGAAAATAGACATTTATAAAAGATCCCTCAACTTACCGTGTGAGTCTATTAATAGGCTTAGACCCTAATTGGCGGACTTAGCTTTGACCTTTTTAAGTCAAAATGTCCATGTTCTTGACTTGAAGTAAAGAACAATTCGTATGTGCACGTGGTGGGTAACCTGAAATCCCTCTTATATAAGTTCTGTGAACAATCGACCATGCTTAGAACGCCCAAAATTTTATGGTGAGAAGTTTGGGATTTAGGTCCTCATTGATTTTGAGAGATCTTAAAATATGTATTCACGTCATATTTTATGCACTCCTGTGAGAAATCTTTGCATGATCTGAATCGCACATTATGCTAGAGACCTGCCATTCTTTCTTAAATTCTTTTTGAGTCCTCAGAACTTTAGATTGAATGGATCTTTAAAAAAAAATCTTTTATAGAGTAGGGCCTATCTCTATTGGCATCCCATACACATATTTTGCTGTGACCAATTTCATGCTAGAATATTCCTTTGGCTGCCGGTAGATAGTGTATATTTGGGTCTGACTTGTTTGGCACATATGACCATATTGTCGATGCAATACTTTTGCCTTCGATAAAAAGGAGGTCTATGGTGTTGCTTGGATGTTTCTTTTATTTTGCAATACTTTAGCATGTTTTCATCACACATGAGCTTTTAAAATATGCTAGGTCAGAAAGTATTGGCCCTGTTATAACCATGCTAAGATCATTTCTTATTGTGGTGTGAATTTTTCTCACTGTATGTTAGACAATGCATTCTTATTTGATTAATTGCCTGGTTGTTTGGTGCCACAAAATAAAAAATCTTACATACAGATGAGCCTTTCAAGGCTTTCTTTTCTTATTGGCCATATATAATAATGGTATCATATCCGTTTATTTAGAGCTTAACTCTTTGGTTATGATATGATAAAATTTGTGATTGTATGTTTAACGCAATTTTCATTGTGTAGTAGGCCATTTTATGTTGATTACATAAAACTCTGGATGGCCACTGATCTTCTTTATTCAGGTAAGTAAATATCATGGTTTTGGTTGTCGCATAGCCATAGCATATTTATTTTCATCATCAATATACTTTTTATCTATGACTCATAATGATGATGACGACGATGTTGTTTAGTGTGATCTACCAAAGTTTTTGAATTTGGATTATGACTAATGCCATGATGATGATGATGGAGGTGAGTACTCGTAAGCAACCATGGGACATCTTTGCGAGTATGTTTGCCAAGAAGCCAAACTCGATCGAAGATAAGGTGTGTTACCAATGTGGTAAACTGGTACACATTGCAAAGGACTGCAAAGTGATGATGGTTGTCGTTGAGGGAAATTCAACTACGGAGGACTAGAGGCAAAGGGAAGCCAATGAGCATGGGCAACCATTGCGGAGGATGGCGGGGACCCAGAGGCAAACTTCGCGACATCCGTTGAAATTTATGAGTATGCACTAACATCAATAATCTATGATGCTAATGATGTGCAATCTTCAGATTCTTTGGAGCTTGAAAATCAAATTCAATATCAGATCAAAGAAGAGGAATCAACGGTTGAGGAAGTTTGATCAATCGGGGATTTGATCAAGTCCTCAGGAGGCGTCAAATTCCCATGGGCTTAAAGATCATGTGCCAAAACGTTACAAGGAGAAGGAATCGAACGAAGTGGAGGATGATCGATCTGGGACTGAGCCGGATCCACAAGAGATGGTTGCTGCAACAGTTACAGAAGTTATTTCATGTGACGTCTCAAAGACTCATGAAGATGCAAGACACAACGGGGGGAGACTGCAACCTTGATTGGTGATGAGATATGGGACATGGCTCTATGTCCTAATGGTGTGAAGAAGTTAGGTGCATGTGGGTCGACAACCAAGAAAGTCAGTCTGGTTAGAAGCAAGGGGATTCAACTAGCAGTACAAGCTTGATCTTAACGTGACCTACGGTCTGGTAGAAAATATCAACATTGTACATGTGCAGGTTGGCATCGCAGCTAGCAAAGGTAGAAGATTCAAGCAGATGAAAGTCAATAATGCTTTTTGGCATAGGGTACATGACGTGGGGATCTACTTGAAGCAGCCACATGGTTTCGAGGACCAGGAGGAGCTAGTACCTATTGGCATGTAAAAAATCACATATGCACCCCTGCATGTAAAAATCAGACAAAGGCAAGTATAAAAGTTTGCACCACAGACATAAGGCCAATAATGCCTCATTCAACTAAATGAGGAAGAATACAAGGTTCAGAAATCAGTAGAAGCTCAACACTGAGAATCTACTCTATGTCTGAGAGTTTTAAGATGCTCAAACATAAACATCAATGAGTCCTCGATATCGACTCCAATAACTAGCTCAAAGACTTTGATCAATGTGAGTCCCACTCCAAGGTCAAGGAATACACATTCAAGGTGTTCTCCAAAGTTTCATAGTAATTCAGGGTCATTTGGCCAAGGATCTTGCCCAAGGGACCCCAAACCCTAATCCTCATATATAGACTAGTATTCTACACGCTATCAACTTCTGAAGGTCAATGGATGATTCAAAAAGTCCGACACAAGCTCAGAAGACATAACTCAGGGTTTCAAGTCAAGTCAAAACCATTTGCGCTCAGATTCAAGCAAAGAGCAACTGAAGTCAACCAAAGTCAAAACTGTATAGACATGGAGGGATGAAGTCCACTCCAACAAACTTTCAGAGACTCTATTCAAACAAAACCCACCTCAAAATCCTAGAATGAGTTTCAAGGGTGTTTCCCTGAGATTTGAAGGAGGTCATTTGAGCCTGTTTCTCATATACTAACACACCATGTCCGAATGGCTCTCAGACACCTTAGACCACTTCTGGAGGTCAAACCAAGGTGAGATCTTTCTTGATGATCAATAATATATTTTAAAAAGTTTTCTTAGAATTTCAAAACCAGTGGAGACCATTTGGGACCAAGAGATCCAAATTCAAAGTAAAGGTGCATTCATACATGGAGGCCAAAGCTCATCTCCAGAGGTCAAATGGTGATGAAATCTTCCTCAAAGTTTAAAAATCATCCCAAGAGGGATTTCCCGATATTGCAGAACAGTTGGATGTCATTTGGGCCCACTTCCCGTGGATTTGGACTCTATGCTCGAGAGTAACACTGTCTCTCGAACATGGACCCACAGTAAGGTGTTGGCGCCCATTTTTAAATTATAACTCCTTAAAACTGCTGTAACTACTCTCCCACTCTATAAATAAGTCCCCTGGCCGACCATTCAGCCTCTCCAGACCCTTCCACGGTCTCTCCATTCTCTCCAACTCCCCTATAACACACTAATGATTCCCCATATTTAGAGTTTTCAAAGAGAATTCCTCCCTTCTTAAGATCTCTTCAAGAAGGTGAGTTTCTATCTCAAAGTCCTGCAACACCCATTCTTATCCTCTCAGATTCAGTATTCAACCCTTGGAAATGTTCCTCCGGAGGCAGGGACTGAGTATAATGGCCTTACTAGCCCTTTCAACCAAAACTTATGACTACCCAGTCTTCCTTCTCTGTCTCTCTCACTTAAAGGAGTAAGGGTGTCTCTGTTTGAGACTCAGTTGTGCAAGCCCTTTCATAGCTACATTTTGGATTTTCATACTGGTATGGCCCAGAATGACACAACCTTGAACACCCACTGGAAGATAAACTAGTAACTCCCTTAGATTACACAAATGCGGTCTTTGATGAACGAGTGATGAATTTCAAAGGTTATTGTCAATCAAAACCAATTTCTATCCATCCATATACTTAGTAAGGCCATCCTAAGCCCATGACAGAGGCATTATAAGGCCTGAGGAAGAAAATAGAAGAGGAGATGAAGAAATTATACAAGCAGAGAGCCATGTCCAAGCAAACAGAGTGCTCTCGGACATGGGCTCATAGAGTTGGTTTTTACAGTCTTTTGTTTCCGTTGTTCTCATTTTCTGTATTTTGTTCAATTCTTGTTCAGTTTGAAACCATCTGAGGGCGGATGGAGGGGTTTTAAAGGGAATTTGTAAACAACCTGTGTGGGGAGATTTCCAGAACCACAGGATTAAGTTAATCGCAGCCATCAGATGAGGTTAAGCATTCTCACGTGCCATCCTCGTGCCATCCACGTGGCACCAAGCTCACCCCGGCTACCAGGACAAGAGGTCCGGCCGAAGTCAGGCAGCTCCGGGCCCTTAGCGCCGAACTGGTCCACCTCGGGAGTCATCTCGGCAAGGAGCTCCACCTCGGCTGAAGGAGCCGGGACAGAAGTCGAAGCAAGAGAGAACCTTCACCTGCGCCCCTCATCCCCCACGTCATCAGGCACGTGGAGGGATAGGGGCACGAGCTAGTGGGACAGACGCGACATCCAGCCGCCCATAATCTTCGCCAGATCCCTGATAAGGCGGCATCCAGCGGCTGAGGCCACATCAGGGAAGGGCCCGAGGGCAGATCCGCTGGTACCCCTAACGCCAAAGGCGCCCAACAGGATCTGGCCCAACAAGATGTGCATTAAATGCGATGTGGGCTGACCTGACGGGCATTTAATGCAAAGTGGGCTGGATTGGACCTCAATTAATGCAATGTGGGCTGATCATGACTTTCCAGTCAAATCACGGGACCCACACCACAATATCTCCCAAAGATTCATTCCAAACTCTATAAATAGAGGCTCAAGCCACCATCTAAGGTACGCCATTTTTCATACACAGAGCCCTTACTATGTCTCTCTTCTTCCTCTCCTTCCATTGTTCCAGTTCCCATACTGACTTTGGCATCGGAGAGCCTTGCGCCGCCCAGGCCAGGGTCCTCTGACCGTTCGCTATTCCCTTTCAGGCTTCCGGACGGCATCCAGTCATTCCCAGTCACCATCATCTTCTCGGATAAGTCCTATAAGGCTCCCTCCTTATTGTGGGTCATTATTTTCTGCACCTACAATTGGCGCCGTCTGTGGGAAAGCAATATCCCAACCTCTCAAGACCTTCCCAACCTTCTTAACCTCGACCTTTCAGAAGCCATGCCTCCGAAAGCTAGGAAGGGCGTAGAATCCTCGAGAGCAGCGCTCGAGCTGCCACCACCGCCAACGGACGTCCCTCCTCAAGGACGCTCCCGTACGGTGCATGGCACGACTGCAGGCGAGGGCCGCTTAGGCTCTCAGCTCTTTATCGAGTTCCCACTCCAAGAGGGACACGAGGCCTCGACCTCGTCAGAAGAAGTCGCGCCGCCCAGACGCGATGAGCGTCAGCATGAGCGTCCCCGGAAGGACAAAGCCGTGGCCGTAGGAGAGACGCGCCACGTTCGACCCCCTGCCACTGGAGAGGTTCCCGAAGCTGCTCTCCTCCAGAAGCAACTCCAGAAGCAAGAGCGGTTGATTCGCGAGCTCCAGCAGCAGCTGAGGGCAGTGCAAACTGCCTCCTTGAGGCAAGTCTCTGAGCCTCAAGGAAAAAAGAGGGACACCCCCAGCAGGGCAGCCCAGCCTCCCCGCGAGGAACTCAGAAATCATCTGGACCAGAAACGGAGCCAGATCCATGACGAAGGCTCGAGCAACAGCCGAAGTCACCATAGCCGCGACGGCCGAACTCATAGCCGTCGTAGCCCGAGCCATCACAAGCGAAAGCCCAGAGCTCAGACTCCAGAGAAGGACGATGAGCAAGAGCGATTCGACAAACGCGTCAGATTGGCTCTCCAGCACAACTTGGACATGCGGGACCAGAAGCAGATCTATGGTCACACTGATCTGGGGGGCTCGCCCTTTACAAAAGAGATCGAGCGCACCCCCTTGCCCAGAAAGTTCTCCGTCCCGCGGTTCGTCCCCTACGACGGACTGTCCGACCCATCTGCACACCTCCGACACTTCTCCCAGAAGATGTCCATCTGGGGAAACGAGGGTCACCTAAACTGCAAGATCTTCTCCTCCAGTCTGGGTGACCTCCCCCTGAAGTGGTTCTGCTCTCTCCCGGAGCAGTCGGTTTCCAGTTGGAAGGAGCTCCAGCTCTCCTTCCTGAAGAAGTTCCAAGCCTACACCGTCGTCCCCAAGAAGGAAGGGGACCTCATCGCCCTGAAAATGAAGCAGGGCGAAACCCTCGCCAAGTTCGCCCAGCGATTCTGGGCGGTCTACAGCCAGATCGAGGGCGCGAGGGAAGGGATAGCCATCTACGCCTTCCAGCATGCCCTGATCCCCGGCAACGACTTGCGAAAAGACTTGGCCGGGGACACCCCAGAATCCATGCCAGAGTTGATGTCCCGGGTGAAGCGCTTCATCGCCCGGGAGGAAGACGAGATCCGGGCCAGGGATCAGGACGGGCATCCGGAGCCCGAACAGAAGAATGCCCAACCTCGGCAGAGAGGCGGGAGGCCCTCCCAGAAGCAGGAGCCCAAGCGAGCCTGGGTCTCCAGTTCGGCGAAGCCTTCGTCGTCCAGGTCGGGGGGCACTTGGAAGCCCAGACCTCCCTCCAGCGCCAGTCAGAGCGTCAACGTCGTCTTCAAGGAGCCGATCTACCGCATCCTGACCAAGATCAGGTCCAAACCGTTCTTCAAGTATCCTCAGCCCTTGAAGAATGAGCCCACCGAAGGCCCCCGAAGCAAGCTCTACTGCTCCTTCCATAAGGGCAACGGGCACAGGACCGAAGACTGCAGGAATTTGCAGGAGTATCTGGAGAAGCTGGCCGAAGAGGGCCACATCCCGGAGTTCATCAAGGCAGGTGATACCGGCGGCAGCGAGGGACGGATTCATCAGAGCACGGCCCAGGCTCCAGACAGCGAGGACTCAGAGAAGATCATCAATGTGATCCATCTGGCGTCCTCAGCTCCCGCTTCCTCGTCCCGGGGAAGCTCTCAGGCCCGTGCCGAAGCCAGGCGGGCTTCGCACGGGAAAGAAATAATGAAAGCCGAACTCGCTCCGGCATCCAAGAGAGCCCGCCGCGACCGACCCGCCATCTCGTTCTCGGATCGAGATCTAGAGGGAATCCAGGTCCCTCACAACGACCCCCTGCTCCTCACCATGAAGCTGTGAGACTTCACCGTGAAGAGGATCCTCGTCGACTCCGGCAGCTCCTCCGAGGTCCTCTACTACGACTGCTTCAAAAGGATGAAGCTCTCCGAAGCAGACCTCACGGAGGTCCGAGCACCCTTGCTAGGGTTATCCGCCACGCCAGTCTATCCCAAGGGTAGGATCACCTTGGAAACCCGAGTCGGCGGGGCATCCGTGCTGGCCGACTTCCTGGTTGTGGACGCCCCTTCTCCCTACAATGTCATTCTGGGCAGAACGTGGCTCCACAAGTTAGAGGCAGTTCCTTCTTCCCTCCACCAAATGCTGAAGTTCGTCCTTGAGAACAAGGAGGTCGAGATGGAAGTCATCACAGTGAAGGGAGACCAGCAGCAGGCCAGGCAGTGCATGCTGGCCGCAGTCCCCGCAGTGAAGGAGCCAGAGCGCGTCAACCTGGCCGAGTTCGAGAAGGGCCTCGATGAGATCGGCCGGGACCCTGAGAAGAAGAGCATCGAGGACCTGGCCGAGGTCTGGCTAGACCCGGCAGACCCAGACCGGTTCTTCCTGATTGGCACCCAGCTGTCAGACGAAGAAAGGGCCGAACTCTCTCGGTTCTTGATGCAGAATGTGGACGTCTTCGCTTGGAGCCCAAGCGAAATGCCTGGGGTCGACCCTGAGGTCATGTGCCACAAGCTCAACGTCGACCCCGACCATAAGCCGATAGTGCAGAGGGCCCGCAGGACCGGGCTGTAGCAGACAGATGCGGTCGTCGAAGAGGTCGACAACCTGCTAAAAGCAGGAGCCATCCGGGAAGTCCAGTACCCGGTATGGCTGGCCAACACGGTGGTGGTCAAGAAGAAAACTGGGAAGTGGAGGGTGTGCGTGGACTTCACCGACTTGAACAGGGCTTGCCCTAAGGACAGTTTCCCCCTCCCAAAGATCGACCAACTGATCGACGCCACCGCCGGTCACGACCGAATGAGCTTCCTTGACGCCTACCGAGGCTATCATCAGATCCCGCTCTACGAGCCTGACGAGGAGAAAACATCATTCATCACCCCCCGCGGCACATACTGCTATAAGGTGATGCCCTTCGGGCTGAAGAACGCGGGGGCGACCTATCAGCGCCTCGTCACAAAAATGTTCCAGGCCCAGCTCGGCCGATCGGTAGAGGTGTACATCGACGACATGGTCGTCAAATCTGTGCGCTCCAGCGACCATCTGGCGGATCTCGGCCAAGTCTTCAGCATCCTTCGCGCATACAAGCTCAAGCTAAACGCTTCCAAGTGCGCCTTCGGCGTAGCCTCTGGCAAGTTCCTCGGCAGCTTGGTAACGCGGAGGGGGATAGAGGCCAATCCGGACCAGATCACTGCCATCCAGGGCATCCAAAGTCCCTCTACCACGAAGGAAGTTCAGAGGCTCACAGGAATGGCCGCAGCACTCAACCGCTTCATCAGCCGATCATCAGATAAGTGCAGTCCTTTCTTCCAGCTTTTAAAGAAAAATTTGAAGTTCCAGTGGACCCCTGAGTGCGACCAGGCATTGGCCGCACTCAAAACTTATTTAATGTCACCACCTTTACTCTCCACCCCAACTTTGGGGGAGATTCTGTATTTGTACCTTGCGGTTTCGGATCACGCAGTAAGCTCCGTCCTCATCAGGGAGGACGGGGGAGTTCAAAAGCCAATCTATTACACGAGCAAGACCCTGCTCGATGCCGAGACCAGGTACCTCCTATTGGAGAAGCTTGCGTTGGCTCTCGTCACCGCCTCCCGCAAGCTCTCCCATTATTTTCAATCCCACACCATTGTGGTGATCACGGAGCACCCACTCCGTTCATTGTTCAAGAAAGCTGACTTTTCAGGGCGCATATCAAAGTGGGCAGTTGAACTGGGGCAGTATGACATACAGTACCGTCCCTGAACTGCGATCAAAGCCCAGATCCTGGCAGACTTCATCGTCGAATTCGCCTCCCCCAACCCGGCTCCGACCCAGCTCGGCACGGCACTGGGGGGCACAGGGCAAGAGCCAGTAGAAACAGAGGTCCAGCAGTCTCCCACCTCGGCATGGAAGATCTTTGTCGACGGGTCGTCCACCTCCAAGAGAGCTGGCGCCGGCATAGTTCTCCAATCGCCAGAGGGACTGGTCATAGAGCAGGCCTTCACCCTGGACTTCAAAGCCACGAACAATGAGGCGGAGTACGAAGCACTGATTGCAGGGTTGAACAGCGCCCAAATCCTTGGAGCCCAACACCTGGTGATCTTCAGCGACTCTCAACTGGTAACTAGCCAGCTCGCTGGAGACTATCAGGCCAGGGACGACAGGATGGCGGCCTACTTAGCCCTTGCGAAAAAACTGCTCTCCCATTTTCAGAAAGCCGAGGTCAGGCAAATATCCCGAGATACCAACACGCATGCAGATGCTCTTGCAAACCTGGCCTCCGCTGTTGAAGCAGGAAAGAAGAGGACCATCGAGGTCGGGTCAGTATCAAGGTCAAGTCTAGAACTCCATTCATCTCGGCTTGTCTTCTGTGCTGACCTCGGCCCTAGCTGGATGGATCCAATCGTCGCCTACTTGAAGGACGACCAGCTCCCTGAGGACAAGACTGAAGCCCACAAGATCAGGCTCAAGGCAGCTCGGTTTTGGCTCTCTCCAGAAGGCAAACTCTACAGGAAGTCCTTCACAGGTCCATACCTCCAATGCGTCCACCCGACCAAGGTGGACGACTTCCTGTACGAGATCCACGAAGGAATCTGCGGCAGCCATATAGGAGGTCGGTCATTGGCCTACAGAGCAATCAGCCAGGGTTACTGGTGGCCCTACATGCAGAAGGACGCCCAGGTCTACGCCAGGAAATGCGAGAAATGCCAGAAGTTCTCCCACTCCCTCCATCAGCCAGCACAGGATCTGAGTCCCCTCTCCAGCCCATGGCCCTTCGCTCAATGGGGCCTGGACATTGTGGGGCCTCTTCACCGAGCTCCAGGGAACAAGAGATGGCTGATAGTGGCTACGGACTACTTCACAAAGTGGATAGAGGCTGAGCCGTTGTCTTCCATCACAGACAGGGACTCCAGGAACTTCGTTTGGAAAAACATCCTTACGAGGTTCGGCATCCCCCGGACCCTGATTTCGGATAACGGGACTCAGTTCGATTCCAAATCCTTCAGAGACTTCTGCCAAGAGCACGGCATCAGAAACCATTACTCCACCCCGGCATATCCACAGAGTAATGGCCAGGCAGAAATCTCTAACAAAGTGATCCTGGACGGCCTGAAGAAGCGACTGGACAAGGCGAAGGGCAGATGGACAGAAGAGCTTCCGAGCGTGCTGTGGGCATACAGGACAACTCCAAGGAGGTCCACTTTGGCAACACCTTTCTCTCTGGCCTACGGGATGGAGGCGGTCATTCCCTTGGAAATCGGCCTTCCTACCCTGAGGACAGAGCTGGTCGACCAAGGCCGAAATGAGACGAACCTGGCAATGGAGCTGGAGCTGGCAGACGAGCGACGAGAAGCAGCAGCCCTGAGACTGACCGACTATCAGCAGCGGTTGGCCAGGGCATACAATCAAAATGTCAAAGAAAGAAGGTTCACCGCGGGAGAGCTCGTTTTAAAGAAGACCCTGCCAGCTGACAAAGAACCAAACGAGGGGAAGCTTGCCCCGAACTGGCACGGCCCGTTCAGAGTAGTCTCGCAGGCAGGAAAGTCAGCCTACAAGCTCGAAGACTTGGAAGGAAAGCCGCTGCCGAGACCATGGAATGCATCCCACTTGAAGAAATTTTATTTCTAAAGATGTATCGAGCCTCAAAATTAATAAAAGCAGCTTTCACATTGTCATCAACTTGTCGTCTCTCTCTGACTGATTCCGACAGCATGGGTCCACCGCCCTGGAAAAGACCTCGAGTCCAGACTCGGTCGTTTCCTAAAGCTCCTGGCCTTGGGCCACGGAGAAGGCCTCGAGTTCAGACACTCGGCCGGGATTGGGTCCACCGCCCTGGAAAAGACCTCGAGTCCAGACTCGGTCGTTTCCTAAAGCTCCTGGCCTTGGGCCACGGAGAAGGCCTCGAGTTCAGACACTCGGCCGGGATTGGGTCCACCGCCCTGGAAAAGACCTCGAGTCCAGACTCGGTCGTTTCCTAAAGCTCCTGGCCTTGGGCCACGGAGAAGGCCTCGAGTTCAGACACTCGGCCGGGATTGGGTCCACCGCCCTGGAAAAGACCTCGAGTCCAGACTCGGTCGTTTCCTAAAGCTCCTGGCCTTGGGCCACGGAGAAGGCCTCGAGTTCAGACACTCGGCCGGGATTGGGTCCACCGCCCTGGAAAAGACCTCGAGTCTAGACTCGGTCGTTTCCTAAAGCTCCTGGCCTTGGGCCACGGAGAAGGCCTCGAGTTCAGACACTCGGCCGGGATTGGGTCCACCGCCCTGGAAAAGACCTCGAGTACAGACTCGGTCGTTTCCTAAAGCTCCTGGCCTTGGGCCACGAAGAAGGCCTCGAGTTCAGACACTCGGCCGGGATTGGGTCCACCGCCCTGGAAAAGACCTCGAGTCCAGACTCGGTCGTTTCCTAAAGCTCCTGGCCTTGGGCCACGGAGAAGGCCTCGAGTTCAGACACTCGGCCGGGATTGGGTCTACCGCCCTGGAAAAGACCTCGATCCAGACTCGGTCGTTTCCTAAAGCTCCTGGCCTTGGGCCATGGAGAAGGCCTCGAGTTCAGACACTCGGCCGGATTCCTAATATCAGGGTTTTTACACCCCTCAAAGATCATTGCCGAGCTCACGCTTCCACGGCCGAAACCAGTGGCATGATGACTCCACTTCGGCACAAGGCAGCTCGTCTCGGCCAAAGCCAGCCATTCCGGCCAAGGGCAGCTTTCCAGAGGAAGAGAGCTGTGCCAGCACTCGAACACAAAAATACACAAAAATGCAAGCATTCCAGAACAGTGCAAAGAAAGAGAGAAAGAACTCAAAAGCATTGAACACTGTTTGGGTAATCATAGAATTCCTCCTTTTTATTCATTGTAAACTGCTTTACTACAAGAGCTACAGAACAGAAAATAAAGTAACTGGGAGACTCTGGATCGAAGACGCCGAAGACGCCGGATCGTCGCTTGGAGGCTCTGAGCGATCCTGAATTTCACAGAGCTCTATAACACGCTACGGCTGGTCAGACCAAAGCATCGCACAGCCCCTCCAGTTCGGAGGCCCTGGACCTCGCTGAGCTCTTCAACACCCTCGGCGGTCAGTGGGACCAGCCAAGCTTGAAGAAACCCCCCAGTCCAGCGGGGCCTCAATCCCGCCTTCCGTACGACGGGCGCACAGGGCCGTGTCGGACGAGAATGCGCCACCGTCCCCCCGCAGCGCATCCTCATTCTGTCTGGCCGGGGACGGATGGCCATGAACGCACGTTCAGAGAGCGCGTGGTCCACGGGGAGTTCCTTCAGAGAGCGCGCAGACCACGACGGACTTCCCCCTTGGAGAAAGCCGTCCGCAGGCGCAAGGGTTCCCCCCGGATCAAAGATTGCAGAATGTCTCCCGGACATGGTCCCTACAACTATGTTCTTTCCTCCTCCCATGGTGAGCCTGCTCCCCCTACTTATAGGATGGAGAGAGGCTCAGTCTCCGAAAGGAGTTATGAGGGCGAAGTCTCCCACGCGTTACTGGAGATGCACGACTGTTGACCAGCGATCCCTATGGCGCCACGTGGAGACATCCGTCCGATTCCCTCGTCAGCCGTGCCACCTTGTTTGTTGCTATTTATGGTCTCCAGAATACGGAAAATCAGCGCTGACAGTTTGACTCTTTCTACCTCAAGGGCCACGCCACACAGTAAAGGCATTCAATACCATTCAATGCACATCCAGAAATGAAAGAGAGACAAATGCAAAGAGAAAATGCACAAGTAAAGAAGCTCGACTTTCATTGATTGCAGAAAATATTTACAAGGCTGAGAAGCAAAAACGTTACAAAAGAAAGACAGGGACAAGAGAAGGGACAGAGCTACTCCGGTCTCGGCGATTCGACCAGATCAATCACCATTTCCAAGGGGCCAGAGGCTTCGGCCGAGACAGGGACCTCGCTTGGAGCATCGCTGGCAGAAGGGGCTTCAGCTGGCACCTCAGCCGAACCAGGAGCAGAAGAGGTCTCACCCTGAGGCACGGCCAAAGCCTCGCTGGTGACTGGGGCATCGCTCAAGACCGGGGCAGCTGGAGCGTCGTCAGCAACAGGAGCTTCGACCGGGACGCTTTCAGCTGCAGGAGCTTCGACCGGAGCACTCTCCCTGCAGGTGCGGAGCTCGGCTCGGGATCCAGGTCCGAATAGACAGGATGGTCTTCAGGGACCCCCGCACGTCTCAGTGGGGCCAGGCATCCTTCCTCGAACAGGATGGCGGTGATCTCCTCCACCTGCTTCTCGTACAGCTCAGTGGCTCTATCCACCCCATCCTGGAAGGCGGACTGGGCCTCGGCCTGAAGAGAGGCCTTTTCCTTCACCAGCTTCTCCATCTCAGCGCGACCAGCCAAGACCTCCCCTCGCAACCTCGCTACCTCGGCCGTCGACTCAGACTTCAACCTGGCCAACTCCGACTCCAACTCGCAGATCCTCTTGTTCTTCGTCCAAAGCTCGCCTTTCATATGGTTGGCCCGGGACGAGAGTTCGGCGACCTCAGTCAGAGCCGATGCCAACCGAGCGGATTCTCCAGCACTGGCCACCTTGAGCTCTTCCAATCCCTTCCGCTGCTCGTCCAGCTCCTTCTTTAGCTTCTCCCGCTCGGACTCCAGGCGGGTCACTCTCGCAGCGTTCCTATCCCTCCTTCCCACCACGGTTAGGAGACTCTGCACGTTCTGCAAATGGAAACAGAGAGTCAGGTTCGACCAAGACACTTAAAGAATGAAGAAAAGCGTTGCAAACACTTACCCGAAGACTATCCTGGATCGCCGAGACCATCAGGCTCTCATCCTCGAACCTATCGTGCGTCTCCATGTCTCTTGGCAGAGCACAGGCCTTGGCGAGAGCCCCGATCACCTCGGCATTTCCCAGCAATCGGTCTTCAACGTTCAGGGGTTTGCCGGGTTGAGTTTCCATTTTCGGCTTCCACGGTGCTGGGGCAGTTCGGGGCCCGGAGGCCGATCCGGACCCTTGCC
Organism: Litsea cubeba; assembly: GCA_012931725.1. Taxonomy (NCBI): domain Eukaryota; kingdom Viridiplantae; phylum Streptophyta; class Magnoliopsida; order Laurales; family Lauraceae; genus Litsea; species Litsea cubeba. The sequence continues at coordinate 57,264,409 of CM022944.1, forward strand.
CCGCCGAGATGAGAGGCTCGCGCGCTGGACCAACAGCCGACTTGCTGACCGACGCACTCTTTTCGGCCGGCGCACTCTTTTCCTTCGGCGCGCTCTTCTCGCCTCCCTTTTCGGATGGAGCTTTAGCCCCAGGGGCTCGTTCAGGAGTTTTGCCCTTCGACTGCAGATCAGCCTTCGAGCTCTTCTCCCCCGCCTTGGGACTTCTTCTTGGGCGGGGACCCCTCCTTCGAGCGGTCCGGCGAGCGTTGCCGGGCTCCCCCGCTCGAGGCGGGGGCAGGAGCAGAGGGAGAACCGGCGCCCACCGGACCCGAAGCAGCACGAGTACCGGCAGGCGACGAAGCCCCAGAAGACGACGACCTCTACCTGAACTTAGCAGCCAGATCTCTGACAGCGAGCTCCCTCGAGCTTCCCTCCATGTCCTCTCCTCGATCAGAGAGATAAGCGTCCACTATCTGCGTCAAGTCCGGCAGCTCCAGATCAGAAGTAGACGCCTCGGCACCAGACGCAGTTCGGTCGGCAACAGGATCGGTCAAGGGGACCCCGCTAAACACCGCAACTGATACGGTCGGACGGTCAGGGTGTGTCTCGTCCACCTCAGGTACTCCAGTCCTGTGGTAGTGGCCGCGATACCTCGGCGTGTACCCAAGCAGCTTCCAAGCTGACCTGGTTTCGTGCCCCTTGTACCGTTCGACCTTGTTGATGTCGTCGGTATTCCTCCTCCAACCTTCGCTAACAGCTCGGCGTCGCCTTGCACCCGCCTCTGCTCAACAGGCAAAAAAGAGTATCAGTTCGGCATCAATGAGGTAAGCAAAACAGTAAAGGAGAAAAGCAGTGATGATTACTTGGGACTTCCCCAGGGCGACGTGGGACCGACAGCCTCCTGTCTTCACCTGGGCCGAACTCCCAGTCCCCCGAGACACAGAAGAAATCCTCCTCAGCATTCTTACTTGAATCCTCCAAGGCTAGGACGAAGCCCCTTCGCTGCGGCTTCACACGGAGATAGTATCTTCCCTCCCCAGCCTTGCAGATATCATATGTGTCCTCGATGTCGTGAGGGCCTAGGTTGGTCCCCAAGATCTCGTTCAGCTTCGCTGTGCCCATGATGACCTTGTAGCCATTGGGCATCAGCTGGCCCGGGGCGAGGGACCAAAGGCTAAGGCAGGCCCTAAGCAGGAGGTGCAGTGGAAACCTGACCCCACCCTCGATCACGGAGATCAGAGGAAACGGCATCCAGCCGCCGTAGCAGCGATACAGGGCAGCGTCGGCGAGGTCCGCCGGTTTTAGGAGGACCCCCTCCGGAATTTTGAAGGCAGCCCTAAACTCGGCTAAGCCCTCATCGGAATCTACCCTGAATCTAGGGGTGCCCATGACTAGAAGGGGCGACGACGAGGAAAAACCCTAGAAATCGAAAAACCCCAAGAAGAACCAGACGGAAGAACAGAGCGACTTACAGGGACGAAGAGGCAGATCAAGAGCAGATCCGGGCGCGTTCTACGGTCGTCCCCCTCGAACAGATCTAAGGAACCAGAGCAGAAATCGAAAGTAAAGGCGAAGACGAAAGAAATCGGGAGCGAGAAAAAGAAGGGGACGACCCTATTTGTAGAAGGGGAACCCTCATTTGGGTACCGCCTCCGAATTCGAAGAGACACTTCAAAGCCCGTGCCCGTCAATCAATGAGACAACGCAATCGGCGCAGAAGCTACGCGTGTAGCCGTCAGCTCGGTTCCCAAGACGAACAGGGCAGAGCATTTATTGCTTTAAAGAGTTGAAGCGACACCAGGCAATGATCACAGTATCCCCAGACGGATTCTTCTAGCTTTCAACCCCTAAAGGCTAGCACACTTCAGAGGTCAAAAGCTAGGGGGCAATTGTGTGGGGAGATTACCAGAACCACAGGATTAAGTTAATCGCAGCCATCAGATGAGGTTAAGCATTCTCACGTGCCATCCTCGTGCCATCCACGTGGCACCAAGCTCACCCCGGCTACCAGGACAGGAGGTCCGGCCGAAGTCAGGCAGCTCCGGGCCCTTAGCGCCGAACTGGTCCACCTCGGGAGTCATCTCGGCAAGGAGCTCCACCTCGGCTGAAGGAGCCGGGACAGAAGCCGAAGCAAGAGAGAACCTTCACCTGCGCCCCTCATCCCCCACGTCATCAGGCACGTGGAGGGATAGGGGCACGAGCTAGTGGGACAGACGCGACATCCAGCCGCCCATAATCTTCGCCAGATCCCTGACAGGGCGGCATCCAGCGGCTGAGGCCACATCAGGGAAGGGCCCGAGGGCAGATCCGCTGGTACCCCTACCGCCAAAGGCGCCCAACAGGATCTGGCCCAACAAGATGTGCATTAAATGCGATGTGGGCTGACCCGACGGGCATTTAATGCAAAGTGGGCTGGATTGGACCTCAATTAATGCAATGTGGGCTGATCATGACTTCCCAGTCAAATCACGGGACCCACACCACAATATCTCCCAAAGATTCGTTCCAAACTCTATAAATAGAGGCTCAAGCCACCATCTAAGGTACGCCATTTTTCATACACAGAGCCCTTACTCTGTCTCTCTTCTTCCTCTCCTTCCATTGTTCCAGTTCCCATACTGACTTTGGCATCGGAGAGCCTTGCGCCGCCCAGGCCAGGGTCCTCTGACCGTTCGCTATTCCCTTTCAGGCTTCCGGACGGCATCCAGTCATTCCCAGTCACCATCATCTTCTCGGATAAGTCCTATAAGGCTCCCTCCTTATTGTGGGTCATTATTTTCTGCACCTACACAACCCGTATCCACGAGGCTTCAAATGCAAACCCATGTAACATAATGGAGAAATTAATGCAATATTTCTATTATTTCCTGTGATAGAATTTTTTAAATTACTTCAAACTTGTTTTCATAATTTTCTGCCAACAACACCACGAACATGGAAGGTTTTTCACAAATTCCGATGGAAACTTGGCGTAATGTGACTGGGAGTCAACAGTGAGGGGGAGTGTTGAAGTCATCGCTAACTCAACACACGCACCGGATGGGTTGGGCCAGTGACGCTATGTAGGGTAGGATATTCTTACGAATATTTTGTTATTAGGTTAGTGAGATTTATGGTAATCTCCCATGGTTGTGTTTCCTATTTAGGGTATGACTCTATTTAGAAGGTTTGTTTTTGACTTTCTGTATATATTGGTAGATGTAATGAGATTTAGTAAGAACATAATATTACAGACTTAGTATTTTGGTGTGTATTAGTATTTTGGTGTGTATTCATCTTTCCTCTCTCCTTTCTCCCTCAACAAGTGGTATCAAAGCCCCAACATGGGTTTAGAATTTTAGGGTTTGTGGTGGAGATTTTAAGATTTAGGGTAGGAATTTGAGGGTTTGCTCCTTTCACTAGCCTATAACCATTCACTGGCCTTAAATTCAGGCTCATCCCATTCTTTTTGTCTCTTGGCCACAACCGTTGCTATGTTATTTTTCCTTTAGTTTTTTTATTTTTTGGCATTTCAGAATGTTCTAGGGTTTTATTCAGAATGTTCTAGGGTTTTATGATTAGGGCTTTCAATTTAGTGGTTTCAAGGATTCTATGACGATGGGTTTCGAATTATGGATTTTGGGGTTTAGGTTTTGATTTTTTTCACGGTGTTTAGGGAAACAATTCATATTGTACTACCCCAACTATCCAATGTCTTACCATTTTCTTGCGTTAAAAAATGTATATAGTAGTGGTATTTTCTTCACTAGTAGTTTTCTTCCAAATCTATTTTTATGATGTTTTTGTATGTGCAGGTTAAGCAATGTTAGTGGGTGTTGACATGGTGTGCTTTGAGTGATTGTTTAAGAAGGGAAATGTTGTAATGACATGATTTGAGTGACTGTTTCAGACATTGTATTGTTGGAAGTTAAAATCTTAATGATTTAACCTCAAGGGGTAGCTCAGTTGGCCTAGGACCACGGTTTGCACCCGGAGGTTGTAGGTTCCAAACTGCACTATCACACTGGGGCTACAAGGGAGTTTACCCGGCTTTCCTCTGGACCCAGAGAGATTAGTCCAGCCCAAAGGATTGGGAACCCTCAAATAGCAAAAAAAAATAAAAATAAAAAAATGTTAATGAGTACTTATTGTTAAATGTCATTGCATTGTTAATGTCAAAAAAGTTTGGGGGCTGTTTGATTGTGTTGTGGTAATCTACTCAATGTTTGTGGCGGGTTCCATTTCATCCATCAACTTCAAGTGTTACTAAAATGCACTACAACTTGGTTCACATATTAATGAAATGTAAAATTCTAATGATGCTAAAGATCCAGGTGATGCTAAATTGGATGATGCTAAAGAAAGTGCAATGAGTTTGTAAGCATTACATTGCTATCAATTTGTAATTAGAATTGATTTGGGACAGGATCTATATTCAGAGAAGTGCGGTAGTATGTAATACTAAATTGTTATCAACTTATTATCAGGAAGCATTGGATTGTTATTATATCTAAAGTGAAACCATATGTTCAAATTCAACTTCATTGGGTTAATTACATATCACCGCTCATTTATGCATCTAACCACACAAAAAATCGACCCACTGTGGGAATCAGAAGGTGCCGCTGTGGATAGCACACCCACTCATACAAATCCCACTAGGATCGATCCCTGGTTGGATAGGTCTCTTTAGTCTTCCCTGGCCAATAGGCCAATTTAGAGAAGAAAAAAAAGGTACCCACTTTGAAGAAATAACCTGGGTTGTTTATAATTATTTCTTATTGGCCCTTCAATGGGAAAAGATCGCAAATGTCACAATTTCTCTGTCAGTGCACCATGGTTTGATGTCAAGTTTTGAGACCAGGACACATTTCCTAGGTGCTTGCAACAAACAGCATCTGAAGCAATTGTTCTCTCAATCCCTCAACATTAAATGATGATCAAATACATATGGATATGCATTGAGTGCTTGTGCCTAATGAAATATGGATTACAGTTGATATAGTTTCTAATTTGAAACGTTTGGTCTTTCAAGTTTCAAGCCAAAAATAGTTAAGTCCAGATTCATGTTGATATAATGACCAAAAAAGTTTTATGATCAATATTGATGGTGGTCCTGTAAATGATGTATAAGAACCTTGTAAGTGCCTAAAATAATACGGACTTAGTAAAGAGGACTTGGATGAGCTTGGTACTCCTTTGATGGTGAGAAGTTGCCTGGAAACCTGAAAGGGGAGGAGAAAAAATAGTCAGAGGACCTTGGCTGCAGGCAGCACAAGGCTCTCTGATGCCTAAGTTAGTTTGAGAACCGAACAAAGGATGAAGATGAAATTTGGCAGAGTAAGAGTATGTTTTTTCTCGTCATACCTTAGAGTGAAGTTGGATCCTGTATTTATATGAGATGGAGCTGACTTGTGAAGGAGGACCCTATGATTGGATTTGGTACTCGAATGGTACTGTCCCTTCTGCCCATACTTCATTAAATGCTAGTCCTCTCAGCTCATCTTTTATTAAATGCGAGTCCAATCGGGCCATGCTCTGTAGCAGCCGCTAGATGTCGTTCTATTAGAAATCACGGACGGTATGGATCACCTAGGAGTCCTACTTGCTCAGGCCCTTGTTCCCTCATGTGTCCATGACATGATTGAGCTAACATAGGAGTTCGGTCCTTCAAAATCTATCTTGGCCGACCTTCTGGCGGGACTACCGAGGTACACGACCAAGGCCAGTATAAGCCGAGGTCGGGAGCGACCAAGGTCGGGAACGACCTAGACCTGGTTAGTGACCTGGCTCGGTGCCGAGGTGTTACCAATCGAGGTCGGGAATGGATTCCACCATGGTTGATGCCCCGGAAGCAATGCTAAGGTGCGCTCTGACCGGGGTTGTGGCAAGATTTGCTAGCTCGGTCTATCAAAGACAACTGTGATCTCGGTATCTTAGGAAACAGCCCACACAATTGCCCCATAGCCTCTGACCTCTAAATTCTTTTGAGGTCGGGGGATAAAAGATGAGGATTGGTGTGGTTACTTCATCTCGGTACCGACATGTTGTCGTTCGATCTACTCGATGGCGCTTTGCTTGCCGAGGCGCTTAAAAGTCGTATTAATTCATTCGTGAAAGTCGCGCTGACGGCACCACGTGTTATTACGTGATTGGTTGCCCTGTCAAATCGGAGACGCGCGCGGAGTTTTGATGCGACGTCTTTGTATTTTGAAACGACGCCTTGGGGGAGCCCCCTTTTTCTGTTATAAGTAGGGTTGTCTGCCCTTCCGTCTCCCTGTTTCATTACAGAGAGCCTGCTACTGCGAGAGAGAAGTCTTCCGCTTTTGGCGAATCCTAGTCCGGAATTTGTTGCATCTTCTTTCTCTTCTATGAGTGCTCTTCTTCCCCTAGGGTTTCTGCCCCCTGCATTTAGGGTTTTCTTCTTTCTTTCCTAGTTTCTTTTATGGGAAGATGGGGTCTATAGGCAGTTGCTAGATACCCATGCGGCCATGACTTGGTTCAGAGGGGCGTACAATATTCCGGAAGATGTCCAGACCAATCTTGATAGCCGAGAGGCCCCTTTCAACGGTTATTCTTACCGTAATGGCTGGACGCCATTTCCCATAGTTTCGATAGTCGAAGGCGGGGTTAGGTTTCCCATTAATCCCCTTCTTAGGGACTGTCTGGCCACGTGGAACCTTTGTTTGTCCCTGTCAACTATCGCCCAATGGTTTTAAGATAATATTGGGCACCGCTGAGCTCAACGAGATTCTCTGTACTGGTTTTGGTGTCCATGATCTGGAGGACGTGTATGACTTGTGCAAGTCCGTGGGGGGCAACGACTGCTATTACCTCCGGGTGAAACCAAAACAACAACCCTTCGTCAACGAATTGGAGGACTCGTACAGACATGTAGGGGACGATCTGGGAATTGAGAGTTACGGAGGATTAAGGCGAGGTCATTCGTGGTCCCTCGTCGCTTCGGGACCCATCCAAGTAAATGCCGAACTTGATAAAAGTTTATTTTCCTTCTTACCATTGTGCCGAGCTAACATTTCTTTCCTTGGTTGTGCAGAGGCTGATCAGAGGAGAAGGCAGGCAGCGATAGACGGTTGGAGGAGAAACGCCGCTTGGTTGAACAAGGCGCGAGATTATCGCGGTCACTCTAGGCGTGCTGCCTGGGACCTCTTAGGTTATACGCCGAGGTACCATACCTATCTCAGGAGGAGCGAACTGGAAGTTGCCTTGACAGACGTTGAGCATCGGCGAGCTTCAGGTGCCGAGGCGTCGACATCACTTGCCGAGCCACAAGCTGCAGACCTGCTACAGGTCGTTGAAGCTTATTCGTCTCCTTCTAATCAGGAAGAAGATATGGAGGAAAACTGACCATTGCTGAAGACGAAGAACTTAGCGGCCAAATTTTTTCCTGGCCAATGTTCTCCTGCGCCTCCTATTGCTATCATTAACACAGCGGCACCAAATGTCGCAGGGGGTTCTTCAGCTCCTACCGTCGGGGGTTCTTCGTCTCCCGCTAATGTTCCGAGTGATCGAGCTCGACAGCGTTCTGGCGATGCTGCAGGGAGAGGCCTCCCACACTGAAGAGGACCGGGGCAGCAGTTCATGGTTCAAGGGTCCGGCAGGTGCCAAAGGACAAGGCTCCTCCTGAAAAGAGACCCAAAACCACTAGGCCCCCTGAGCAAGGATCGACCTCGGGACCTTGGCCTTGCGAGCCGGCTGCCTGGATGCCGAGGTTCGAGACTGGCATCAGGAAGCCTTTGAATGTAGAGGACCAGTTGTCCGGAAATTCTCAGGTCATCGCGGTGCTGGCCAAGGCCTGCGCTCTTCCTCGTGATATGGAGAAGCATAGGAAGGTCGATGATCAGGGGCTGATGTTCTCGTTACTTCAGTCGGATATTTTAGTGGGTATCCTGAAAACGATTTCGACCGTGTGCTTTATCTTGATTGCCCATCTTTGACATGGTTTTTCCTTCTGCAGGGTGTTCAGAGGATGATGGTGCTCATGGAAAGGAACAACCAGAATGACTCTAAGATTTTGCAGCTCGAGACCGAGAAGGAAAAGCTCGGGAAGGATTTGGAGACGAGCGAAACGAAGCTGAGCGAGTTAGAGGCGCAGAATGTGGACCTAGTTGCGGAGATGGTGTCACGACCCCGGACCGGGTTGGGGAATCCAAATCCGGGATCGGGACTAATGATGCCGCGCCACGTGCATCTCTTTAGCTAAACCGCACACGGAATTAAGAAAATATTTATCCGTGCACGTGATTTCCCACAGGGATCCGTGGTGAGGATTATCCGTGCATATCATCTCACATATAAACATATCAAACATATGTCCGAGATTGCAGAAGCGTATAGCAAATCATATTAATGCTATTCCATTCCATAAATAAGACTGATTCATAATTGACACGACAAGATATCAGAATGAGCAATGATCATAAGCATATTTCCCAAAAGTAAAGTTAGTTGTATATACAAAAGATCAGTTGATTAATTTCACCAAAATAATGGTCAACAAAGACCATACAACCAATAAAACCCAAAATATGTTATCACGAGTTCCCAAAATGTGTCGTTCTCAAGGCTAGACCGAATGTCTACATAACATCGTCAGCTTGCCACTCGATTACGCGGTGCGGTTCACCGACCGCCTCCTCAGGCTCCTCCTCGATGGCAATAAGTTCGGAACCTAAGTACCAAAATAAATGGATCAGACACGACGGTCTGGCAGGTGGGTGAAAAGATATGGCAATAACAAAACAATGATACTTTGCAAGGGTTTAGAAAAACCTGTGTATAAATAATGAATTTCATAAAAGATAATGCATCATTTATTAAATAACGACATGAATGATATAAAACAATAGAGGTACCAAGAATAAGGAACTGTCAAGATGGCAACCACACAAAGCTACATCCTCTCTCACTAAAGTGAAGAGAGCGCATACCCTACAGGATCATTGACCTCAGTCACACAAGGTGAGGAGGAACAACAATAAAATATTATAATATACATATATATATACTCTGCGGGACCACGGTAGCGAACCGAATAAAAACTCTGCAGATTCCAGACTGCAGCTGACTATCAGGAGGGGAAAGATCTCCAAGTCGATGGATCAAACCGACAAGGTTGTCCAAGCTCAGTGGTGCCGACTCATAGGTCAAATACGAGAAATCAAGTCAAATGCATAGTAAAGGAACGGGGTGCCAATAGGCACAAATACATATTCACATCAGGTTGACACGTACAGGTTAGCAAAATCTAAACACATCACTTTTAATATTCTTGGGACAGTCTAGTCATATCACATGGGTTTCAAATTCCAAATAAGAGTTTGGTTGAAAATCGAGTACGAATGGTTTCTCATATATTTTCGGGCTAGACAATGAGGTTCCCAGAATTGAATCAGTGTAAATAGGGTCCCGTATGTCGGTCATGATATAAATTGGTACTCTTTAGGAATTAGAGACATTCCGGGTCCTTATACACATTGACCAATCTAGAAATCCTCACCGAATCTCCATGATGAGGTTTCTCCTTTCGCCGGACTTCATAAAACGTCTTACAAGTCTTTACATAGCATTGGGGCTCCAAAAAATACCTCCCCAAGCCTAAAAACAATGTTTCAAGTCCTTAGGTATTAACCCATGCCAGACAGGCAGTTCGCTCAGCGAACTGGGAAGTTCGCTCGGGCGAACTGCTCTCTGTTTGGGGTTCGCTCGAGCGGACCAAGATTCGCTTGAGCGACCGAGGTTCTGTGACAGGTTCGCTCGAGCGATGTGTCAAGGTCGCTCGAGCGAACTGTCCAGAAACTGATTTCTGTGTACAGCTCGGCCATTCTTTTTTCTTTCCTTTCACCCTCTTTTGAGCACCCATTAATCATACATTTGAGGGTCTTTAAAACCTCATTCAAGCCCCATTCAATCCATCATTTACTTCCCTCAACGACCACACCAACCAAACATAACTTCTCCATCACTTCCACCTCATTCAATGCAAGGCAACTCCATTCATAAAAGTCCATAAATGAACACAAATGATCTATAAACAAAACAATAATGCACATGTTTTCCAAGGGATCTATTAATAGAGAATAGCCTATCATTATGCATATTTCCAAAACCATGAAAACCCATAAAGATAGATTAGGTGAAAGCAATGAGTAAGAGTTCAAATCTTAATAATGAGAAATCATGAAATCAATCCATTCATCCACTTGCCTTAGGTCCAATGCTAAGGAAATCAAGCCACTAACACCTCTCCAAGCCAAGACACCAAATCTACACAAAACCCCCAAATACAAACCCTAAAACCATCAAACCAAACAATACAAAAAGGGAAGCTTGCACTAGCCAAGATTAAGTCTCTCTAGGGCTAGGAGAACACAAATCTAGAAGATTGGAAGGATCACTTACCTAAAAGTGTTTCAAATAGGTAGAGAGAGCTCACAAGAAGCTCCAATGGTGATGCATGTCTTCACAAATGGTACCAATAAGAAGCTCATCAGGTGAGGAAGATAAGCATGGAGTCCATTTCTTGATTGAGAAGAGCTCCTGAGGTGATTAATGGGAAAGGAAGCAAGAGGAACAAGGGAGAAACCCTAGGGCTGGAACTTCCTCTTCTCCAAGGGTTTTAGCAAGAAAGGGGGAAAAATGAAGAAGAAAGCTCTCCTTATATAGCAAGTGGGGATGGGGCCCACAGCTTAAAAGACTTGTCGGGCTAAAAACATGGCTTTCGGGGCTTCAAACGGATTTGACGAAGCAGACAAAGTTGATCGGCAAAATTTCTAGTTTCTAAAAAGTATATATTTTGCACGTTTTGGTGACATTGAAATTGGTGTCCAGATTTTTGGGTAAAAAGACCATTTTGCCCTCAAATTGCGAAAAGTCGGGTTTAGGCCTCTCGAATGGGAACGATGTCAACATGAAAGTTGTAGGGATTAACAAGATAAGTCAAATAGGGTTAAAAACATAATTTTTGGAAATCATTGGTAAACCCCAAATCTCACGCAATTCGTAGCAAGAACCCCCAAAGGGTCCCACAAGTAAAAATACTCTCCAAATTCCCCAAAGCTATTATAAAAGCTATTCTAATCCCAAACTTAACCAAAACCCGCTAAACACACTTAAAGCTAACGCACAACTTAATTAAGTCTAATCGAGGTCTCTCGGGTCGGGGCCTTACATCCTCCACCCCTTAGGACATTTGGTCCTCCAAATGTTTATTAAAACTCACCTCTGGTAGGAGATGTGGGTACTTCTTCTGAACTTGATCCCGTAATTCCCATGTTGCTTCTTCCGGTCCATGATTCTCCCAAAGCACTTTGACCCACTGAATAGTCCGAGTTCTCAACTCTTGTTCCTTGGTGTCAATAATCTGTTTAGGTTTCTCAACATATGTAGCATCTTCTCGAATTTCCAACGGCTCATAATGGAGTATGTGTAGTCTGTCGGGGATGTACTTCTTCAACATAGACACATGGAAAACATTGTGTACGCCAGAGAGTTCGGGTGGTAAGGCTAATCTGTAAGCCACATGACCAATCTTACTCACAGTGTCATACGGTCCAATGTACCTCCGAGATAGCTTGCCCTTCTGTCCAAACCTCAAAGTTCCATGAGTAGGTGACACTTTCAAGAAAACCTTATCTCCCTCTTTGAACTGTAAGTCCCTTCTGTGAGAATCTGCATAGCTCTTCTGCCTACTCTGAGCCACTTTCAGACGTTCTTGGATCAACTTGACCTTGTCACTTGTCTCACTAACAATGGTCGGACCATGGAAATTGCGAGTGCCAACTTCTTCCCAACAAACAGGTGTCCTACACCTTCTGCCATATAAAGCCTCAAAAGGCGCCATTCCGATACTCAAGTGGAAACTATTGTTGTAGGCAAACTCACACAACGGTAAGGCTTCATCCCACTGAGTCTTGAAATCTAGCACACAAGCTCGGAGCATATCCTCAAGTGTCTGAATTGTCCTTTTCTGACTGACCATTGGTCTGTGGGTGATAGGCTGTGCTGAACTGTAACTTTGTACCCATAGACTCATGCAATGTCTTCCAAAATCTCGAGACAAATCTGCTGTCTCTATCGGATGTGATAGAAACTGGTTGTCCATGTTGACTGACGATCTCTGTAACAAACAACTGTGCCAAAGGTAACATATGCATCTTCTTTCCAGTCTTCATCGGTAGAAAATGAGCTGACTTGGTGAGATGGTCCACTATGACCTAAATAGCATCATTGCCCTTGCTAGTCTTCGGTAATCCCGAGATAAAATCCATGGTAATGTGCTCCCATTTCCACTCCGGAATCTCTAATGGCCGTAGCAACCCTGGAGGCTTATGATGTTCTGCCTTGATCAACTGACATGCCATACATCTAGAGACAAAAGCTGCTATCTCTCTCTTCATGTTATTCCACCAAAATCTGCCCTTCAAATTCTGGTACATCTTCGTACTGCCCAGGTGGATAGAATACTTGGTATTGTGAGCCTCGGTCATGATATCATTTTTCAAGTCCTCCAAGTTAGGCACACATAGACGGTCTCGGTAGTACAAAACTCCATCCACAACACGAAAATCCGGACGATCTGCCATATGCTCGGAAATCTTAGCCAACTCTGGGTCTTGCAACTGATTCTCTTTGATCTTCTAAATGAAAGAAGGCTCTGACACTGACATGTTTGCCAACATGACACCCTCCCTTAGTGGCTAGAAATCTACTCCCAACTCTTCTAACTGTTGTACAACATAAGTCCCCTGAAGACTTGCCATGCTTACTGACTTTCTACTCAAGGCTTCTGCAACTACATTCGCTTTCTCCGGGTGATACTTGATTGGAAAATCTTAGTCCTTGATATATTCCATCCATCTTCTCTGCCTCATGTTCAACTCCTTTTGAGAAAACAAGTACTGTAGACTACGGTGGTCGGAGTGAACCTCAAACTTCTCTCCATAGAGGTAGTGTCTCCACATCTTCAATGCTAACACAACTGCTGCCAACTCGAGATCATGTGTTGCATAGTTCTTCTCATGATCTTTCAACTGCCGGGATCCATATGCAACTACCTTCCCATCTTGCATTAGAAACACATCCGAGTCCAACATTGGAAGTATCGGTAAAAATGGTGAAACCGCCGCTCCTTGATGGCAAAGTAAGGACTGGAGCTGTAGTCAATCTCTTCTTCAGCTCTTGGAAACTAGCCTCACACTTGTCTGTCCATACATATGGTGTGTTTTTCCTAGTCAACTTCGTCAAAGGTGACGCAGTCGACGAAAATCCTTGCACAAACCTCCAATAATACCCTGTCAATCCAAGAAAACTCTTGATCTCTGATGCATTCTTCGGTCTGTCCCAATTCACAACTGCCTCAATCTTGGACGGGTCCACTGATAATCCTTCCTTCGAGATGATATGACCCAAAAATGTGACTTGGTCCAACCAAAATTCACACTTACTAAGTTTTGCAAACAACTGGTTTTCCCTCAAAAACTGGAGTGCTATCCTCAAATGTTCTTTGTGCTCTTCTTTGGCCTTGGAATATACCAAAATATCATCAATAAACACTACTGTATACTGATCCAAATACTCTGCAAATATCTTGTTCATGAATGCCATGAAAACTGTCGGTGCATTAGTCAAACCAAATGGCATCACTAGAAACTCAGTGTCCATATCTTGTCTGAAAGGCTGTTTTTGGTACATCTGAATCTCTAACTCTCAATTGATGGTAGCCGGACCTCAAGTCAATTTTCAAAAAGTAAGCAGCTCCTTGCAAACTGATCGAACAATTCATCTATCCTTGGCAATGGATACTTGTTTTTTATGGTCACTTGGTTCAATCTTCTATAGTCGATGCACATTCTCATAAAACCATCTTTTTTCTTCACAACCAAAATTGGTGCTCCCCACGGTGACACACTAGGTCTCACAAAACCTTGTCCAAAAGTTCTTGCAACTGTATCTTTAGCTCTCCCAATTCTGCCGGAGCCATTCTATAAGGTGCAATAGAAATCGGAGCGGTCCCCGGTAACAACTCAATAGTGAAGTCCATTTCTCTAATGGGTGGCAATCCTGGTATCTCCTCCGGGAAAACATCCGGAAATTCACAAATGATTGGGATCTCCTCCACCCCTTGGGACCGTTTATCCTCCGTGATAAACGCCAAATAAGCCTCACAACCACTTCTTAGAAGTCTATCAGCCTTCAACGCTGAAATAAACCCTACACCAGAACTACTACTCTCTCCCTGAAACAACACCCCTGCTTGGGTCTCCTCTAACTTAAAAGTTAGGGTCTTATGGAAACAATCCATAGAAGCATGGTATCCTGCTAACCAATCCATCCCTAGGATGACCTCAAAATCTTGCATCTCCAATAAAATGAGATCCGCCGGTAATATTACTTCTCCTATCATGACTGAACAACTAGGATAAAAAGTTCTACAAACAACTTCCTTACCTAAAGGGGTAGCCACAGTCAAAATCAAACTCAACTCTCTAGCATGCATATCAATCAACTTAGCAAATTTTGGAGATAGGAATGAGTGAGTAGAGCCAGGGTCAAACAAAACCCTAGCATCAAAACCACAGACGAGAAGTGTACCTTCCACTACATTGCCTTCCGCCTTTGCATCAGCTCTATTGACGGCATAGAGTTGTGCCCTCTGTTGTGGCCTGTTTTGTCCTTGTGGTGCCTACCTTGTTGTGCATTCTTGTTCTGATTCTGAGGACGCTGATTTTGATTCTGATTTTGCCCTAGCTGACGAGCCTGTTGTTGCTGCTGTCGCATATACTGCTGTTGTGGTGCCTGTTGCTGTAGTGGCCTTGCCTGATTCTGGACTACTAACGCATTCTGAGGTGGTGCCTGACGCTGCACTCCCTGCTGCTGTCTATTCTGTCTATCTGGCCTTGGGCAATCCCTCATCTGGTGGTCCATCGAACCACATCTAAAACATGCCCCTGTGATAGAATGACATTGGGCATTCCCATGATATTTTCCACAATGGATGCAAGCCCTTGGATTCTGTGCATTCTGTTCTAGCTTTGGCCTCTTATTCTGATTATTCATCTGCTGATTGTTCTGCTGCTGGTGGCCTTGACCCTTTCCTTGGTTCTTGATGATTTTGTTATGAAAGTTCTCAAACTTGTATGCTCTTTTGACAGCTTCTTCAAAGGTGACCAGTGGTACAACTCCGGTAGCATCTCTCTCAATAATTGGGTGAAGCCCTTCAAGGAACTTAGTTATCTTCTTTTCCACCGTGTCCACCAACTCTGGTGCATACCTTGACAATCTCTCGAATTTGGTGAGGTATTCGAGGGCTGTCATATTCCCTTGCACAAGTTGCTGAAATTCTCCTGCCTTCTGCCTCTTGACATGTGCAGGTACATATTTCTCTCCAAACTGCCTCTTGAAGTTAGTCCAAGCTTCTGCATCAGCCATTGTCCTGTATTCTGCCTTGATGGTCTTAAACCATATATCTACTAAGCCCGTGAACATAGAAGCTGCGAGCTGCACTCGTTCTACACCCGTACATGTGAAGATTTCAAATATATTTTCTGTGTGCTCAAGCCAGTCATCTGCTGCCATTGGATCCTCGGTTCCCAAGAACTCCTTCGGTCCTCTCTTCCTGAACCATTCGTACAACACATTAGGGTCATTCCCTCTATTGTTGACCGGACCCGGTGGTGCAACTGGGATTGGTTCCGGTCTCCTCTCTAGCACACCCAACAACTGTGCTTGCATTTGAGCTATTTCCCTAGCATGATCCTCGTCTTTCTTAAGCATTTGTTCTTGCAATCTGGTCTGTGTCTCATGTGCTTGTGCTTGGAGTCTAGCCTGGTTCTCATTGGCCTGACGTTGCTGGTCTAACATGGCCGGCATCATCTGTTGGAATTGGTTCTGCATATTGTTATCCTATGTATTCTCTGCAATAGGCCCTGTATTCTCACTATTACTGGCAACGTGGTTACTGTTTGTTGCTCGATTACGAGGCGGCATAACGCTGCAAAACAATTTGTTAGCATATATAAATCAAGTACAGGGTGGTTACACATTGCTCACACAATTCTATCTAACGAGAGTCTAACGAATCCTTACCACGTACTTAAGATTTCTAGTTTCTTTTAATTGCCTGAAACATGTCCCGCTCTGATACCAGTCCAGTCGCGACCCCGGACCGGGTTAGGGAATCCAAATCCGGGATCGGGACTAATGATGTCGCGCCACGTGCATCTCTTTGGCTAAACCGCACACGGAATTAAGAAAACATTTATCCGTGCACGTGATTTCCCATAGGGTTCCGCGGTGAGGATTATCCGTACATATCATCTCACATATAAACATATCAAACATATGTCCGAGATTGCGGAAGCGTGTAGCAAATCATATTAATGCTATTCCATTCCATAAATAAGACAGATTCATAATTGACACGACAAGATATTAGAATGAGCAATGATCATAAGCATATTTCCCAAAAGTAAAGTTAGTTGTATATACAAAAGATCAGTTGATTAATTTCCCCAAAATAATGGTCAACAAAGACCATACAACCAATAAAACCCAAAATATGTTATCACGAGTTCCCAAAATGTGTCGTTCTCAAGGCTAGACCGAATGTCTACATGACATCGTCAGCTTGCCACTCGATTACGCGGTGCGGTTCACCGACCGCCTCCTCAGGCTCCTTCTCGATGGCAATAAGTTCGGGACCTGAGTACCAAAATAAATGGATCAGACACGACGTTCTGGTAGGTGGGTGAAAAGATATGACAATAACAAAACAATGATACTTTGCAAAGGTTTAGAAAAACTTGTGTATAAATAATGAATTTCATAAAAGATAATGCATCATTTATTAAATAACCACATGAACGATATAAAATAATATAGGTACCAACAATAAGGAACTGTCAAGATGCCAACCACACAAAGCTACATCCTCTCTCACTAAAGTGAAAAGAGTGCATACCCTACAGGATCATTGACCTCAGTCACACAAGGTGAGGAGGAACAATGATAAAATACTATAATATACATATATATACTCTGCGGGACCACGGTAGCGAACCGGGTAAAACTCTGCGGATTCCAGACTGCAGCTGACTATCAGGAGGGGAAAGATCTCCAAGTCTGTGGATCAAACCGACAAGGTTGTCTAAGCTCAGTGGTACCGACTCATAGGTCAAATACGAGAAATCAAGTCAAATGCATAGTAAAGGAACGGGGTGCCAATAGGCACAAATACATATTCACATCAGGTTGACACGTACAGGTTAGCAAAATCTAAACACATCACTTTTAATATTCTTGGGACAGTCTAGTCATATCACATGGGTTTCAAATTCCAAATAAGAGTTTGGTTGAAAATCGAGTACGAATGGTTTCTCATATATTTTCGGGCTAGACAATGAGGTTCCCAGAATTGAATCAGTGTAAATAGGGTCCCGTATGTCGGTCATGATATAAATTGGTACTCTTTAGAAATTAGAGACATTCCGGGTCCTTATACACATTGACCAATCTAGAATCCTCACCGAATCTCCATGATGAGGTTTCTCCTTCCTACGGACTTCATATAACGCCTTACAAGTCTTTACATAGCATTGGGACTCCAAAAAATACCTCCCCAAGCCTAAAAATAATGTTTCAAGTCCTTAGGTATTAACCCATGCCAGACAGGCAGTTCGCTCAGCGAACTGGGAAGTTCGCTCGGGCGAACTGCTCTCTATTTGGGGTTCGCTCGAGCGGACCAAGATTCGCTCGAGCGGCCGAGGTTCTGTGACAGGTTTGCTCGAGCGTGATGGGATTGGTGTATGCCCTAAAGCCCACTAGCTGCACTTTCATCTTTTGTTACTGGATATTTACTAGTTATTTAATAAAAAGACTCTTTTATGCTTAAACATGTATATATATGGTTGTGTAAGGCCCATTGTTTCTAGTAAATGAATTAGGTGTGTAGTGTCTACGCACAGATAGGTCTAATTCATGGACAACTGGAAACATCATATTAGTTCATAACTGAAAGATGGAGCTGGGCACTTCATCTTGGTATAAGTTATAATGAGAGACTCTCCTGTATTCAGGGTGACTTACCTAAGTCATGGGAGGGCTTTCCCGGATTCATCTCATTAGTGCATATGCAATGCATTGAACAGGACCATGGTAGGTGTGATCTCTAAAATAGTACTATCACAGAAAGAGATCAAGTCACCTCATGCTACTGAGTGACCGGTGCTCTTAATCTTGAGCATTTGTGGATGAACTGATGAAGTCAAGTTCTTGTGCTTTAATTCACTATGGGTGAGATTCTTTTCATGGGTCAACAGCTCTGTGTTTTGGGTACTCGGACTTGATCAGTTGGGACGTGCAGATGTAATATGGAATCTATGCATCTGATGATGGAATAATCGTCCCCTTAGAATTATCCGATTAATCATCAAAATCTAAGATCTTAGTACATGGATGTTCCATATGGATATTGAACTTGTGGGTCGCTCCCTGGATCAAGAGAATGATATTCGAATGATGATTATGTTTAAGGATATGAAGTTCTAAGGTTTAGATGTAATCGGGAAGGTTGATAGTACATGTAATAACCTGACTCGATTATGGATGTTACATAGAGGGGCATTCAGGTCATTACACTTAGTAGGTCGAAGACAACCATCATTTTATGACGAGCCTATTATATTATATATTTGTCCTTGGAGTTCAACCATAACTCTTTAGTGGAATGAGTTGAGGTTAAAATGGTCTTAATGTTGCTATGGGTTTAGCATGGACATTTTGGTCATTTTGGGAGCCAATGGCAAATATGTCTTTTGGTCCCTTCTCTAGTCACTTTCCAAGATTGGCATGGTTTCCTAAAATGTTTAGATAACATAAGGATGAATTATTTTAGTGGAAAAATAATTTTGAGTTGAAATTCAAATAGGCCTTTGATGGCATACATGAATTTAACTCTAGATAAGTTGTATGTGGGCCATGGTGTGCGTTAATATGTGAGGCGTCCATAATGGGATATCCATGGGTAAGGTTTTCAACTTTGAGTAGGACTCTCTACTTGGAAAGTTGGACTCCTCTTTGGATTAGTATTCCTATGAGAAAGTTTCCTTTTTGGATTAGGAACTTAAAATTAGTAAGTGTTCTACAACTAGGATTACTAATTGCATGGGAAGTTCCTTTTAGTTTCCTTTTCTAATTGGAGTGTTTCTTAAAGGAAATAAGTCTTTCCTTTTAGGACATCCATGAGAATTAGGAGAGAAAAACTTTTAGGAAAGGTTTCCTCAAAGTTTCTATAAAAGAAACACAAACCCCTCTTGGACGTCCAACACTTTGTGAGCACAAGGAGAGTCCCACACGTCCAGCCTTTGGAGGTTTTCTTCTTCATTGAAGAAGGCTTAAGGTCTGAGATTTTTCCTTGGAGAAATAGTTCTCAACTCCTAGATTAAGATCCCACCATCTTAGCCAATCAGATTTGGAAGTGAGATAGAGGAGAAGATCAAAGGCAATACTAGTGCAGAAAATTCCAGCAACTTGTTTGCTGATTGCAAGTCTGAGTTCGGGCCTTTGGATCTATTTTTTCAGAGATTTGAAGTCTACAAATCTTCGAGGTAGTAGTCTTCTTCATTCTCCTTTAATTATACACTTGTTGGTCATGAATTCATGGAGTTCTCATGCGATCTATATGGCTGATTTATGCTGGCCAAATCAGATTTTTAAAAATCTGTCATGTTACAAATTAGCCATGAATATCTTCCGCTAATTCAGATCTGAATCGCAATTTCTTTAAGAGCGATGTGTCAAGGTCGCTCAAGCGAACTGTCCAGAAACTAATGTCTGTGTACAGCTCGGCCATTCTTCTTTCTTTCCTTTCACCCTCTTTTGAGCACCCATTAATCATACATTTGAGGGTCTTTAAAACCTCATTCAAGCCCCATTCAATCCATCATTTACTTCCCTCAACGACCACACCAACCAAACATAACTTCTCCATCACTTCCACCTCATTCAATGCAAGGCAACTCCATTCATAAAAGTCCATAAATGAACACAAATGATCTATAAACAAAACAATAATGCACATGTTTTCCAAGGGATCTATTAATAGAGAATAGCCTATCATTATGCATATTTCCAAAACCATGAAAACCCATAAAGATAGATTAGGTGAAAGCAATGAGTAAGAGTTCAAATCTTAATAATGAGAAATCATGAAATCAATCCATTCATCCACTTGCCTTAGGTCCAATGCTAAGGAAATCAAGCCACTAACACCTCTCCAAGCCAAGACACCAAATCTACACAAAACCCCCAAATACAAACCCTAAAACCATCAAAACCAAACAATACAAAAAGGGAAGCTTGCAATAGCCAAGATTAAGTCTCTCTAGGGCTAGGAGAACACAAATCTAGAAGATTGGAAGGATCACTTACCTAAAAGTGTTTCAAATAGGTAGAGAGAGCTCACAAGAAGCTCCAATGGTGATGCATGTCTTCACAAATGGTACCAATAAGAAGCTCATCAGGTGAGGAAGATAAGCATGGAGTCCATTTCTTGATTGAGAAGAGCTCCTGAGGTGATTAATGGGAAAGGAAGCAAGAGGAACAAGGGAGAAACCCTAGGGCTGGAACTTCCTCTTCTCCAAGGGTTTTAGCAAGAAAGGGGGAAAAATGAAGAAGAAAGCTCTCCTTATATAGCAAGTGGGGATGGGGCCCACAGCTTAAAAGACTTGTCGGGCTAAAAACATGGCTTTCGGGGCTTCAAACGGATTTGACGAAGCAGACAAAGTTGATCGGCAAAATTTCTAGTTTCTAAAAAGTATATATTTTGCACGTTTTGGTGACATTGAAATTGGTGTCCAGATTTTTGGGTAAAAAGACCATTTTGCCCTCAAATTGCGAAAAGTCGGGTTTAGGCCTCTCGAATGGGAACGATGTCAACATGAAAGTTGTAGGGATTAACAAGATAAGTCAAATAGGGTTAAAAACATAATTTTTGGAAATCATTGGTAAACCCCAAATCTCACGCAATTCGTAGCAAGAACCCCCAAAGGGTCCCACAAGTAAAAATACTCTCCAAATTCCCCAAAGCTATTATAAAAGCTATTCTAATCCCAAACTTAACCAAAACCCGCTAAACACACTTAAAGCTAACGCACAACTTAATTAAGTCTAATCGAGGTCTCTCGGGTCGGGGCCTTACATCCTCCACCCCTTAGGACATTTGGTCCTCCAAATGTTTATTAAAACTCACCTCTGGTAGGAGATGTGGGTACTTCTTCTGAACTTGATCCCGTAATTCCCATGTTGCTTCTTCCGGTCCATGATTCTCCCAAAGCACTTTGACCCACTGAATAGTCCGAGTTCTCAACTCTTGTTCCTTGGTGTCAATAATCTGTTTAGGTTTCTCAACATATGTAGCATCTTCTCGAATTTCCAACGGCTCATAATGGAGTATGTGTAGTCTGTCGGGGATGTACTTCTTCAACATAGACACATGGAAAACATTGTGTACGCCAGAGAGTTCGGGTGGTAAGGCTAATCTGTAAGCCACATGACCAATCTTACTCACAGTGTCATACGGTCCAATGTACCTCCGAGATAGCTTGCCCTTCTGTCCAAACCTCAAAGTTCCATGAGTAGGTGACACTTTCAAGAAAACCTTATCTCCCTCTTTGAACTGTAAGTCCCTTCTGTGAGAATCTGCATAGCTCTTCTGCCTACTCTGAGCCACTTTCAGACGTTCTTGGATCAACTTGACCTTGTCACTTGTCTCACTAACAATGGTCGGACCATGGAAATTGCGAGTGCCAACTTCTTCCCAACAAACAGGTGTCCTACACCTTCTGCCATATAAAGCCTCAAAAGGCGCCATTCCGATACTCAAGTGGAAACTATTGTTGTAGGCAAACTCACACAACGGTAAGGCTTCATCCCACTGAGTCTTGAAATCTAGCACACAAGCTCGGAGCATATCCTCAAGTGTCTGAATTGTCCTTTTCTGACTGACCATTGGTCTGTGGGTGATAGGCTGTGCTGAACTGTAACTTTGTACCCATAGACTCATGCAATGTCTTCCAAAATCTCGAGACAAATCTGCTGTCTCTATCGGATGTGATAGAAACTGGTTGTCCATGTTGACTGACGATCTCTGTAACAAACAACTGTGCCAAAGGTAACATATGCATCTTCTTTCCAGTCTTCATCGGTAGAAAATGAGCTGACTTGGTGAGATGGTCCACTATGACCTAAATAGCATCATTGCCCTTGCTAGTCTTCGGTAATCCCGAGATAAAATCCATGGTAATGTGCTCCCATTTCCACTCCGGAATCTCTAATGGCCGTAGCAACCCTGGAGGCTTCTGATGTTCTGCCTTGATCAACTGACATGCCATACATCTAGAGACAAAAGCTGCTATCTCTCTCTTCATGTTATTCCACCAAAATCTGCCCTTCAAATTCTGGTACATCTTCGTACTGCCCAGGTGGATAGAATACTTGGTATTGTGAGCCTCGGTCATGATATCATTTTTCAAGTCCTCCAAGTTAGGCACACATAGACGGTCTCGGTAGTACAAAACTCCATCCACAACACGAAAATCCGGACGATCTGCCATATGCTCGGAAATCTTAGCCAACTCTGGGTCTTGCAACTGATTCTCTTTGATCTTCTAAATGAAAGAAGGCTCTGACACTGACATGTTTGCCAACATGACACCCTCCCTTAGTGGCTAGAAATCTACTCCCAACTCTTCTAACTGTTGTACAACATAAGTCCCCCGAAGACTTGCCATGCTTACTGACTTTCTACTCAAGGCTTCTGCAACTACATTCGCTTTCTCCGGGTGATACTTGATTGGAAAATCTTAGTCCTTGATATATTCCATCCATCTTCTCTGCCTCATGTTCAACTCCTTTTGAGAAAACAAGTACTGTAGACTACGGTGGTCGGAGTGAACCTCAAACTTCTCTCCATAGAGGTAGTGTCTCCACATCTTCAATGCTAACACAACTGCTGCCAACTCGAGATCATGTGTTGCATAGTTCTTCTCATGATCTTTCAACTGCCGGGATCCATATGCAACTACCTTCCCATCTTGCATTAGAACACATCCGAGTCCAACATTGGAAGTATCGGTAAAAATGGTGAAACCGCCGCTCCTTGATGGCAAAGTAAGGACTGGAGCTGTAGTCAATCTCTTCTTCAGCTCTTGGAAACTAGCCTCACACTTGTCTGTCCATACATATGGTGTGTTTTTCCTAGTCAACTTCGTCAAAGGTGACGCAGTCGACGAAAATCCTTGCACAAACCTCCAATAATACCCTGTCAATCCAATAAAACTCTTGATCTCTGATGCATTCTTCGGTCTGTCCCAATTCACAACTGCCTCAATCTTGGACGGGTCCACTGATAATCCTTCCTTCGAGATGATATGACCCAAAAATGTGACTTGGTCCAACCAAAATTCACACTTACTAAGTTTTGCAAACAACTGGTTTTCCCTCAAAAACTGGAGTGCTATCCTCAAATGTTCTTTGTGCTCTTCTTTGGCCTTGGAATATACCAAAATATCATCAATAAACACTACTGTATACTGATCCAAATACTCTGCAAATATCTTGTTCATGAATGCCATGAAAACTGTCGGTGCATTAGTCAAACCAAATGGCATCACTAGAAACTCAGTGTCCATATCTTGTCTGAAAGGCTGTTTTTGGTACATCTGAATCTCTAACTCTCAATTGATGGTAGCCGGACCTCAAGTCAATTTTCAAAAAGTAAGCAGCTCCTTGCAACTGATCGAACAATTCATCTATCCTTGGCAATGGATACTTGTTTTTTATGGTCACTTGGTTCAATCTTCTATAGTCGATGCACATTCTCATAAAACCATCTTTTTTCTTCACAACCAAAATTGGTGCTCCCCACGGTGACACACTAGGTCTCACAAAACCTTTGTCCAAAAGTTCTTGCAACTGTATCTTTAGCTCTCCCAATTCTGCCGGAGCCATTCTATAAGGTGCAATAGAAATCGGAGCGGTCCCCGGTAACAACTCAATAGTGAAGTCCATTTCTCTAATGGGTGGCAATCCTGGTATCTCCTCCGGGAAAACATCCGGAAATTCACAAATGATTGGGATCTCCTCCACCCCTTGGGACCGTTTATCCTCCGTGATAAACGCCAAATAAGCCTCACAACCACTTCTTAGAAGTCTATCAGCCTTCAACGCTGAAATAAACCCTACACCAGAACTACTACTCTCTCCCTGAAACAACACCCCTGCTTGGGTCTCCTCTAACTTAAAAGTTAGGGTCTTATGGAAACAATCCATAGAAGCATGGTATCCTGCTAACCAATCCATCCCTAGGATGACCTCAAAATCTTGCATCTCCAATAAAATGAGATCCGCCGGTAATATTACTTCTCCTATCATGACTGAACAACTAGGATAAAAAGTTCTACAAACAACTTCCTTACCTAAAGGGGTAGCCACAGTCAAAATCAAACTCAACTCTCTAGCATGCATATCAATCAACTTAGCAAATTTTGGAGATAGGAATGAGTGAGTAGAGCCAGGGTCAAACAAAACCCTAGCATCAAAACCACAGACGAGAAGTGTACCTTCCACTACATTGCCTTCCGCCTTTGCATCAGCTCTATTGACGGCATAGAGTTGTGCCCTCTGTTGTGGCCTGTTTTGTCCTTGTGGTTGCCTACCTTGTTGTGCATTCTTGTTCTGATTCTGAGGACGCTGATTTTGATTCTGATTTTGCCCTAGCTGACGAGCCTGTTGTTGCTGCTGTCGCATATACTGCTGTTGTGGTGCCTGTTGCTGTAGTGGCCTTGCCTGATTCTGGACTACTAACGCATTCTGAGGTGGTGCCTGACGCTGCACTCCCTGCTGCTGTCTATTCTGTCTATCTGGCCTTGGGCAATCCCTCATCTGGTGGTCCATCGAACCACATCTAAAACATGCCCCTGTGATAGAATGACATTGGGCATTCCCATGATATTTTCCACAATGGATGCAAGCCCTTGGATTCTGTGCATTCTGTTCTAGCTTTGGCCTCTTATTCTGATTATTCATCTGCTGATTGTTCTGCTGCTGGTGGCCTTGACCCTTTCCTTGGTTCTTGATGATTTTGTTATGAAAGTTCTCAAACTTGTATGCTCTTTTGACAGCTTCTTCAAAGGTGACCAGTGGTACAACTCCGGTAGCATCTCTCTCAATAATTGGGTGAAGCCCTTCAAGGAACTTAGTTATCTTCTTTTCCACCGTGTCCACCAACTCTGGTGCATACCTTGACAATCTCTCGAATTTGGTGAGGTATTCGAGGGCTGTCATATTCCCTTGCACAAGTTGCTGAAATTCTCCTGCCTTCTGCCTCTTGACATGTGCAGGTACATATTTCTCTCCAAACTGCCTCTTGAAGTTAGTCCAAGCTTCTGCATCAGCCATTGTCCTGTATTCTGCCTTGATGGTCTTAAACCATATATCTACTAAGCCCGTGAACATAGAAGCTGCGAGCTGCACTCGTTCTACACCCGTACATGTGAAGATTTCAAATATATTTTCTGTGTGCTCAAGCCAGTCATCTGCTGCCATTGGATCCTCGGTTCCCAAGAACTCCTTCGGTCCTCTCTTCCTGAACCATTCGTACAACACATTAGGGTCATTCCCTCTATTGTTGACCGGACCCGGTGGTGCAACTGGGATTGGTTCCGGTCTCCTCTCTAGCACACCCAACAACTGTGCTTGCATTTGAGCTATTTCCCTAGCATGATCCTCGTCTTTCTTAAGCATTTGTTCTTGCAATCTGGTCTGTGTCTCATGTGCTTGTGCTTGGAGTCTAGCCTGGTTCTCATTGGCCTGACGTTGCTGGTCTAACATGGCCGGCATCATCTGTTGGAATTGGTTCTGCATATTGTTATCCTATGTATTCTCTGCAATAGACCCTGTATTCTCACTATTACTGGCAACGTGGTTACTGTTTGTTGCTCGATTACGAGGCGGCATAACGCTGCAAAACAATTTGTTAGCATATATAAATCAAGTACAGGGTGGTTACACATTGCTCACACAATTCTATCTAACGAGAGTCTAACGAATCCTTACCACGTACTTAAGATTTCTAGTTTCTTTTAATTGCCTGAAACATGTCCCGCTCTGATACCAGTCCAGTCGCGACCCCGGACCGGGTTAGGGAATCCAAATCCGGGATCGGGACTAATGATGTCGCGCCACGTGCATCTCTTTGGCTAAACCGCACACGGAATTAAGAAAACATTTATCCGTGCACGTGATTTCCCATAGGGTTCCGCGGTGAGGATTATCCGTACATATCATCTCACATATAAACATATCAAACATATGTCCGAGATTGCGGAAGCGTGTAGCAAATCATATTAATGCTATTCCATTCCATAAATAAGACAGATTCATAATTGACACGACAAGATATTAGAATGAGCAATGATCATAAGCATATTTCCCAAAAGTAAAGTTAGTTGTATATACAAA
Source organism: Litsea cubeba (assembly GCA_012931725.1). NCBI lineage: Eukaryota > Viridiplantae > Streptophyta > Magnoliopsida > Laurales > Lauraceae > Litsea > Litsea cubeba. Next base: position 57,290,905 of record CM022944.1, read on the forward strand.
AAATCAGTTGATTAATTTCCCCAAAATAATGGTCAACAAAGACCATACAACCAATAAAACCCAAAATATGTTATCACGAGTTCCCAAAATGTGTCGTTCTCAAGGCTAGACCGAATGTCTACATGACATCGTCAGCTTGCCACTCGATTACGCGGTGCGGTTCACCGACCGCCTCCTCAGGCTCCTTCTCGATGGCAATAAGTTCGGGACCTGAGTACCAAAATAAATGGATCAGACACGACGTTCTGGCAGGTGGGTGAAAAGATATGACAATAACAAAACAATGATACTTTGCAAAGGTTTAGAAAAACTTGTGTATAAATAATGAATTTCATAAAAGATAATGCATCATTTATTAAATAACCACATGAACGATATAAAATAATATAGGTACCAACAATAAGGAACTGTCAAGATGCCAACCACACAAAGCTACATCCTCTCTCACTAAAGTGAAAAGAGTGCATACCCTACAGGATCATTGACCTCAGTCACACAAGGTGAGGAGGAACAATGATAAAATACTATAATATACATATATATACTCTGCGGGACCACGGTAGCGAACCGGGTAAAAACTCTGCGGATTCCAGACTGCAGCTGACTATCAGGAGGGGAAAGATCTCCAAGTCTGTGGATCAAACCGACAAGGTTGTCTAAGCTCAGTGGTACCGACTCATAGGTCAAATACGAGAAATCAAGTCAAATGCATAGTAAAGGAACGGGGTGCCAATAGGCACAAATACATATTCACATCAGGTTGACACGTACAGGTTAGCAAAATCTAAACACATCACTTTTAATATTCTTGGGACAGTCTAGTCATATCACATGGGTTTCAAATTCCAAATAAGAGTTTGGTTGAAAATCGAGTACGAATGGTTTCTCATATATTTTCGGGCTAGACAATGAGGTTCCCAGAATTGAATCAGTGTAAATAGGGTCCCGTATGTCGGTCATGATATAAATTGGTACTCTTTAGAAATTAGAGACATTCCGGGTCCTTATACACATTGACCAATCTAGAAATCCTCACCGAATCTCCATGATGAGGTTTCTCCTTCCTACGGACTTCATATAACGCCTTACAAGTCTTTACATAGCATTGGGACTCCAAAAAATACCTCCCCAAGCCTAAAAATAATGTTTCAAGTCCTTAGGTATTAACCCATGCCAGACAGGCAGTTCGCTCAGCGAACTGGGAAGTTCGCTCGGGCGAACTGCTCTCTATTTGGGGTTCGCTCGAGCGGACCAAGATTCGCTCGAGCGGCCGAGGTTCTGTGACAGGTTTGCTCGAGCGTGATGGGATTGGTGTATGCCCTAAAGCCCACTAGCTGCACTTTCATCTTTTGTTACTGGATATTTACTAGTTATTTAATAAAAAGACTCTTTTATGCTTAAACATGTATATATATGGTTGTGTAAGGCCCATTGTTTCTAGTAAATGAATTAGGTGTGTAGTGTCTACGCACAGATAGGTCTAATTCATGGACAACTGGAAACATCATATTAGTTCATAACTGAAAGATGGAGCTGGGCACTTCATCTTGGTATAAGTTATAATGAGAGACTCTCCTGTATTCAGGGTGACTTACCTAAGTCATGGGAGGGCTTTCCCGGATTCATCTCATTAGTGCATATGCAATGCATTGAACAGGACCATGGTAGGTGTGATCTCTAAAATAGTACTATCACAGAAAGAGATCAAGTCACCTCATGCTACTGAGTGACCGGTGCTCTTAATCTTGAGCATTTGTGGATGAACTGACGAAGTCAAGTTCTTGTGCTTTAATTCACTATGGGTGAGATTCTTTTCATGGGTCAACAGCTCTGTGTTTTGGGTACTCGGACTTGATCAGTTGGGACGTGCAGATGTAATATGGAATCTATGCATCTGATGATGGAATAATCGTCCCCTTAGAATTATCCGATTAATCATCAAAATCTAAGATCTTAGTACATGGATGTTCCATATGGATATTGAACTTGTGGGTCGCTCCCTGGATCAAGAGAATGATATTCGAATGATGATTATGTTTAAGGATATGAAGTTCTAAGGTTTAGATGTAATCGGAAAGGTTGATAGTACATGTAATAACCTGACTCGATTATGGATGTTACATAGAGGGGCATTCAGGTCATTACACTTAGTAGGTCGAAGACAACCATCATTTTATGACGAGCCTATTATATTATATATTTGTCCTTGGAGTTCAACCATAACTCTTTAGTGGAATGAGTTGAGGTTAAAATGGTCTTAATGTTGCTATGGGTTTAGCATGGACATTTTGGTCATTTTGGGAGCCAATGGCAAATATGTCTTTTGGTCCCTTCTCTAGTCACTTTCCAAGATTGGCATGGTTTCCTAAAATGTTTAGATAACATAAGGATGAATTATTTTAGTGGAAAAATAATTTTGAGTTGAAATTCAAATAGGCCTTTGATGGCATACATGAATTTAACTCTAGATAAGTTGTATGTGGGCCATGGTGTGCGTTAATATGTGAGGCGTCCATAATGGGATATCCATGGGTAAGGTTTCCAACTTTGAGTAGGACTCTCTACTTGGAAAGTTGGACTCCTCTTTGGATTAGTATTCCTATGAGAAAGTTTCCTTTTGGATTAGGAACTTAAAATTAGTAAGTGTTCTACAACTAGGATTACTAATTGCATGGGAAGTTCCTTTTAGTTTCCTTTTCTAATTGGAGTGTTTCTTAAAGGAAATAAGTCTTTCCTTTTAGGAAATCCATGAGAATTAGGAGAGAAAAACTTTTAGGAAAGGTTTCCTCAAAGTTTCTATAAAAGAAACACAAACCCCTCTTGGACGTCCAACACTTTGTGAGCACAAGGAGAGTCCCACACGTCCAGCCTTTGGAGGTTTTCTTCTTCATTGAAGAAGGCTTAAGGTCTGAGATTTTTCCTTGGAGAAATAGTTCTCAACTCCTAGATTAAGATCCCACCATCTTAGCCAATCAGATTTGGAAGTGAGATAGAGGAGAAGATCAAAGGCAATACTAGTGCAGAAAATTCCAGCAACTTGTTTGCTGATTGCAAGTCTGAGTTCGGGCCTTTGGATCTATTTTTTCAGAGATTTGAAGTCTACAAATCTTCGAGGTAGTAGTCTTCTTCATTCTCCTTAAATTATACACTTGTTGGTCATGAATTCATGGAGTTCTCATGCGATCTATATGGCTGATTTATGCTGGCCAAATCAGATTTTTAAAAATCTGTCATGTTACAAATTAGCCATGAATATCTTCCGCTAATTCAGATCTGAATCGCAATTTCTTTAAGAGCGATGTGTCAAGGTCGCTCAAGCGAACTGTCCAGAAACTAATGTCTGTGTACAGCTCGGCCATTCTTCTTTCTTTCCTTTCACCCTCTTTTGAGCACCCATTAATCATACATTTGAGGGTCTTTAAAACCTCATTCAAGCCCCATTCAATCCATCATTTACTTCCCTCAACGACCACACCAACCAAACATAACTTCTCCATCACTTCCACCTCATTCAATGCAAGGCAACTCCATTCATAAAAGTCCATAAATGAACACAAATGATCTATAAACAAAACAATAATGCACAAGTTTTCCAAGGGGACTATTAATAGAGAATAGCCTATCATTTTGCATATTTCCAAAACCATGAAAACCCATAAAGATAGATTAGGTGAAAGCAATGAGTAAGAGTTCAAATCTTAATAATGAGAAATCATGAAATTAATCCATTCATCCACTTGCCTTAGGTCCAATGCTAAGGAAATCAAGCCACTAACACCTCTCCAAGCCAAGACACCAAATCTACACAAAACCCCCAAATACAAACCCTAAAACCATCAAAACCAAACAATACAAAAGGGGAAGCTTGCAATAGCCAAGATTAAGTCTCTCTAGGGCTAGGAGAACACAAATCTAGAAGATTGGAAGGATCACTTACCTAAAGTGTTTCAAATAGGTAGAGAGAGCTCACAAGAAGCTCCAATGGTGATGCATGTCTTCACAAATGGTACCAATAAGAAGCTCATCAGGTGAGGAAGATAAGCATGGAGTCCATTTCTTGATTGAGAAGAGCTCTTGAGGTGATTAATGGGAAAGGAAGCAAAAGGAACAAGGGAGAAACCCTAGGGCTGGAACTTCCTCTTCTCCAAGGGTTTTAGCAAGAAAGGGGGAAAAATGAAGAAGAAAGCTCTCCTTAAATAGCAAGTGGGGATGAGGCCCACAGCTTAAAAGACTTGTCGGGCTAAAAACATGGCTTTCGGGGCTTCAAACGGATTTGACGAAGAAGATAAAGTTGACCGGCGAAATTTCTAGTTTCCAAAAAGTATATATTTTGCACGTTTTGGTGACATTGAAATTGGTGTCCAGATTTTGGGTAAAAAGACCATTTTGCCCTCAAATTGCGAAAAGTCGGGTTTAGGGCTCTCGAATGGGAACGATGTCAACATGAAAGTTGTAGGGATTAACAAGATAAGTCAAATGGGGTTAAAAAAATAATTTTTGGAAATCATTGGTAAACCCCAAATCTCATGCAATTTGTAGCAAGAACCCCCAAAGGGTCCCACAAGTAAAAAGACTCTCCAAATTCCCCAAAGCTATTATAAAAGCTATTCTAATCCCAAACTTAACCAAAACCCGCTAAACACACTTAAAGCTAACGCACAACTTAATTAACTCTAATCGAGGTCTCTCGGGTCCGGGTCTTACAGATGGATACGGTAATAGCCGAAATAACCGGGGTCATGGCCGCGTCCCATGAACTGAAAACTGTGGCCCAGGTGAGGGAGAAGAGGGTAGCCGAGCTAGAGGTCGAGCTAGAGAAAGGGAGGGCTGAGCTTGCGAGACAAAAGGCCGAGCTCGAACGCATGCTGAAGCAGAAGTCTGATCTTCAAGACTCCGTGCAGGCCAGAATCATTACGTCATTCTAGGATGGGGTTGATCAGGCGACGAAGGACTATGAAGCTCAGATTGATGAGATAAGCCCCGAACTGTTCGAGCTCAGGTGTCGTACCGTGCTAAAAGAGTATGGAGTCCCCAAAGATCACCCCATCTACCAGAATCTTCCGAAGCTCAAAATTACGGAAGCTGAGCCGAGCTCTACCCCTGCCCCTGAGGTTCTGGAAAATGTCCCGATATCTCCTCCCTTGTCTGAGGCAATGCCCAAATCTGCAACTGGGGCTGAGGTGACCGGCCCTCAAGCGGCCAACGCTGATGCGGCTCGCTGAGGCTTGCTCATTCTTTTTGTAATGTATCTTTCGCTTTATTGATTGTATCTTAGTTTGTTGATTGTATCTTTTGGTTTTTCTATGTAATGAACGCTGATTTAATACAATCGAAACTGTGTGCAATTGATTTTGCCTTTCCTTCGCCCTCCTATGCATGTACTTGCTTTCTCATAATCGCACAAGTGTGCGAGGTAGGTTTGACTATTGAAACTTTGCATACCGAGTTTATTCGTAGCTAAGGTATGACGAACGACCCATTGGCTCGTCGCCAGGGGCGTGCTGATAATCTGGCATGAGTGTCGAGATGCTCACATAGAACGAAATGGGGATAACCTGCTAGCTCGTCGCCAGGGGCGTGCCGGCAACCTGGCATGAGTGTCGAGATGCTCACATAGCACGAAATAGAGATGACCCTCTAGTTCGTCGCCAGCGGAGTGCTGGAAATCTGGCATGAGTGTCGAGATGCTCACATAGCATGAAATGGAGATGACCCTCTAGTTCGTCGCCAGGGGCGTGCCGGCAATCTAGCATGAGTGCCGAGATGCTCACATAGCACGAAATGGAGATGACTCTCTGGCTCGTCGCCAGGGGCGTGCCGGCAATCTAGCATGAGTGTCAAGATGCTCACATAGCACGAAATGGAGATGACCCTCTGGCTCGTCGCCAGGGGCGTGCTGGCAATCTAGCATGAGTGCCGAGATGCTCACATAGCACGAAATGGAGATGACCCTCTGGCTCGTCGCCAGGGGCGTGCTGGCAATCTGGCATGAGTGCCAAGATGCTCACATAGCACGAAATGGAGATCCGAGACATGTAGTCCCTTGGGCACTGTCGGCGAGTTCTATATTGAAATAGGCAAAGAACAGAGTTTGCTTTTATTGCTCTTCAAAAATCAATTCCAATTTAGAAAAAGAACTTTTTGAGGTGCGTCGCGTTCCACGGTCCTGGTAATTGTTTACCATCCATGTCCTCAAGTTTGTATACTGATCGACCGCAGACCGAGATGACCTTGAATGGTCCGTGCCAGTTCGGTGCCAGCTTACCATGGTTTGGATCTTTGTCCTGAGGGAGAGACTTCTTCAAGACGAGCTCTCCGACTGAGAATTTCCTCTCCTTGACTCTTTGGTTGTAGCCCCTGGCAGCTGTTGCTGGTAGGCAGCCAGGCGGATGGCTACTGCTTCTCTGCGTTCTTCGGCTAGGACTAATTCTCGAGTCAAGTTCATGTCGTTCTGGCCTTGGTCGAAGAGTTTCGATCTCAAGGTCGGGAGGCTGACCTCGAGTGGGATCACGGCCTCCATGCCATAGGCGAGAGAGAAAGGTGTTGCCGAGGTGTAGTGCCTTGGAGTCGTCTTGTATGCCATAGGACACTTGGTAGTTCTTCCAACCATCTTCCTTTGGCTCGGTCGGGCCTTTTCTTGAGTCCGTCTAGCACCACCTTGTTGGAGATCTTGGCTTAACCGTTGCTTTGTGGGTATGCTGGGGTGGAATAATGATTTCTGATACCGAGCTCCTGGCAGAAGTTTCTGAAGAGGTTAGAGTCCAACTAGGTCCCGTTGTCCGAGATCAAGGCTCGTGGAATTCCAAACCTTGTGATGATGTTCCTCCAGACAAAGCTCTTTGAGTCGCTCTCGGTGATGGAAAATAATGCTTCTGCCTCTACCCATTTGGTGAAGTAATCAGTGGCTACTATCAACCACCTCTTATTCCCTGGAGCTCGATGGAGAGGTCCCACGATGTCCAGTCCCCACTGGGCGAAGGGCCATGGACTGGAGAGTGGACTCAGGTCTTGTGCTGGCTGATGGAGCGAGTGTGAGAATCTTTGGCATTTCTCGCACTTCTTGGCATATATTTGCGCGTCTTTCCGCATATACAGCCACCAGTACCCTTGGCTGATAGCCCGGCATGCTAGCGACCATCCTTCAATGTGGCTTCCGCAGATTCCTTCGTGTGTCTCGTAGAGGAAGTTTTGGACCTTGTCCAGGTGCAGGCATTGAAGGTAGGGGCCGGTGAAGGACTTCCTGTAGAGTTTCAGGGCTCAGCCAAAACCGAGCTTGATACTCCTTTGATGGTGAGAAGTTGCCTGGAAACCTGAAAGGGGAGGAGAAGAAATAGTCAGAGGACCCTGGCTGCAGGCAGCGCAAGGCTCTCCGATGCCTAAGTTAGTTTGGGAACTGAACAAAGGATGAAGATGGGATTTGGCAGAGTAAGAGTACGTTTTTTCTCGTCATACCTTAGAGTGAAGTTGGATCTTGAATTTATAGGAGATGGAGCTGACTTGTGAAGGAGGGTGTCACAACCCCAATACGAGGGGCCGTGAAAATTGGGAGTTAAGTGATGATTATGTTTCTCCCAAGATCCGCGTGTGTGAGGATAACACGTTCCAACACATCCTGAATATTTTCGCGGAAGCTTTCGTGGCGTTGCAACTGAAGTCCGTGGCCATCGGATTCCGTGTCGCACTCAACCCAAGCATATAATTATCTTATCAATGAACATATCAGACTGGAACAAACCATTATAACAAAATACAGAGCTGACAGTATCTAGATATTATATTCTCACATATGTTCAAGTTACAAATAACAATGTGCATTAATTACAATCCCAATAAACGGGCTAATAAAAGCCATACAAAATAAGCTAATAATCACTACCCATATGTGACGTAGCTCCGATGTCAAGCTCAATGTCTACACGACATAGCTGACAAAACGACCTGCAAGCTCATGGCTCCATAGCCAAAACGTGCACTCATCTTGGGCAAGAAATCTGAACCTGAGTACCAAAGTAGTGGGTTAGACACGACGGTCTGGCAAGTGGGTGAAAGGATATAAACAATATATTGAAAAATAAAACATATGATAAATCACGCTATTTGATCAAAAGCTATACATAATTAAAATATATAGAAATTCGTGAACATCTGACAAAATCCTGTGTTCATATAAAAATGAGTATAAAACATGAATATTTAACAAGACATGTATTCCTTTAAAGCGTGTATGAAACATGAATATTTGATAAAATCCTATATTCTTTTAAAGCATGTATAAAACATGAATATCTAGCAAAACATGTATTCATTTGAAACGGGTGTAGAACATGGATATTTGACAAATCGAGAATTCATTTATAACATGTACAAAGTATGAACATTTACAAATCGGGGATTCAATTAAAACATGTACAAAGTATGAACATTTACTAATCAGGGATTCATTTAAAACATGTATGAAGCATGTATATTTAAAACAGTAAGGGCATCAAGGATTGGGAACTGTCAAGATGGCAACCACACAAAGCTAAATTCTCTCTCACAAAAGTGATGAGAGCACATAACCTATAGGATCATTGACTCAGTCACACAAGGTGAGGAGGGACAATGATAAAATACTATAATATACATATATATACTCTGCGGGACCACGGTAGCGAACCGGGTAAAACTCTACGGATTCCAGACTGTAACTGACTAACAGGAGGGGAAGGATCTCCAAGTCGGTGGATCAAACCGACAAGGTTGTCCAAGCTTAGTGGTGCCGACTCATAGGTCAAATGTGGGAAATCAAAACAATTGCATATAACGGAACGGGGTGCCATAGGCACAAATGCACATTCATATCCAGTCGAGCATATACAAGTTAGCAAAAGCTAAACACATTTTCCAAATAAATACATAATAACGGGACAGGGTGCCCATAGGCACAAATACGCATTCATATCGGGTGGGACATATACAGGTTAGCAAAAGCTAAACACATTTTCCAAAACTTTCGGGACAAGTCCAAATCATAAGATATGATGTTTGAAAAGCACAAATAAAATCAGGTCAAGATAAACGTGAATGGGTTTCCAACATTCTCTTGGTTAAATGTTGAAGGTCCAAGATTTGAATCAATATAAATAGGGTCTCGTTTGTCAATTTAACATTTATTTGGTACTCCATAGGAATTAGAGACAACCCGGTACCTAACGCACATTGTCAAGTCTACAAGACCTTTTTCAAAGATTAGAATGATGGTCCTTCTTCCTCACTATAATCTTACATAATTATTCAGAAATAGTCAATTAAATTATATGGTTTCGGTCAACTTTTCGGTTGGTTATCGGCTAGCCAAAATGCTGACCTACGGCTGACCGAAATTCTGACCGAGTACAGAAATGGGGAGAAAGTAGCTCTCTGAAATTCGAACCGAAACATTTCGGTTAGAGTTTCGGTTAGCCGAAACTCCACAATCAGAATTTAACAAAAACTGCAACTCTCTGAAATTCGAACCGAATCATTTCGGTTAGCTTTTCAGTTAGCCGAAATGCCACAATCAGAATTCAACAGAAATTGTAGCTCTCTAGAATTTGAACCGAAAACATTTTGATTAGCCGAAATTCTGACCGAAACTGTTACGGGACTGATTTCTGAAGCTGTTTTCAGTCCTCCCTTCCTTTAAACCTTTCTCATTTTTAAGGGTCAGATCCTTACACAATATTGAGTTGAAACTCCACCATTCCTATATTGAAAATTTCCATTCTCAACACTTCAAATCCACCATTTGAATCTCCAAAGCATTCACCCAACACCTCCTTTCCATCCATTCAAATCATGTGGAATCCATTACAACATAAGCCATTCAAATTTAACATAAAACAATGCATATTTGCAAGAGATAGAAAGACACATTAATAGGTCCATTTGAAATCAATAGAAGACAAGTCATAACCATGATTTAAGCAAATCAAATCATAAATGAGAAAATTAAGAACATGCATAAATATGATTTTCACATTAAATGAATCATTTCATCCACTTGCCTTAGGTCCAAAGCTAGCAAATCAACCTCTAATCACACTCCAAGCTAAGAAATCACAACCTATGCAAAAACCCCCAAAAATAAGCCTTAAAATGTCAAAACCAAGAAATACAAAGAGAAAGCTTTCAATAATGGAGATGGAGAATTTCATGGGCTAGGAAAACACATTTAGAAGAAGGAAGAGATTGCATACACGGAAGGTCTTCAAATAGACAAGGCTAGCTCAATGAAAAACTTGAAAAGCTTGGTTTTCTTCAAAAATGGTGCCAAACAAGAGAGGAGATGAAGGGGAAGAAGATGGCATGGTTGGGTTTCCAAATGGCAAGGATTTACTCCATGAATGGGGAGGAGAAAATAAGAAGAAAAGGGAGGGAAGCTCAGTTGCAGAGCTCCCCCCTTTGAGCTGCAACAGATGAGGGAGAAGAGAGGAGAGGGGTACTTTTTATAATTGGTGGGTGTGGGCCCCACCACACTTAGAATCACTTAAAATTTACAATGGAGATTAGAAGGCTTTCTAGACATCGGATCAAGAAACTTAAAATATGAAAAGTGTCCAAAATAAAATTATCTTTCCAACAAGTTTATCGATATACTTTCGGGGTCCACAGAAAAAGTTAACTGTTTGGTCAAAGAGATCAAAATAATGGATTCATGTGTTAAGACATCGATTTCTGAGCCTCAAATGCGATCGACAAAGAAGAGAGAAATGTTTCTCATAAAACCTAGTTTCCAAAAAGTATATATTTGGAAAGGTTCTGAGATCTCGAAATTTGGGTCCAGATTTTGTGTAAAAAGACTGATTTTTGCCCCCAGGGTTGGAAAAACTGATTTTCGAAGTTTCAAATGGGTACGGAGTGAACACAAAAGTTGTAGGGAATGGCGAGATTAGTCAAATGAAGCTAAAATGGGGATTTTCAGAAATCAAAGAGAATCTCTCCAAAATGACCACACAAAACAACTAGGATCCTACGATCACTGTCTAGGTTCACTGGCTCCCAAAACCAAAGAAAATATAATCAAACTCAGAAATTCGATCAAACAACCGGTAAACCCATTGAGAAAACTAATTCATGATTAAAAACACGCTAAACTAGGAAATCTGGGGCCGGGTTCTCACAGAAGGCCCTATGATTGGATTTGGTACTCAAGTGGTACTGTCCCTTCGGCCCATACTTCATTAAATGTTAGTCCTGTCAGATCATCTTTTATTAAATGCGAGTCCAATCGGGCCATGCTCTGTGGCAGCCGCTGGATGCCATTCTGTCAGAGATCATGGACGGTATGGATCACCCAGGAGTCCCACTTGTTCAGGCCCTTGTCCCATCGCCTGTCCATGACATGATTGAGCTAACATAGGAGTTCGGTCCTTCAATATCTGTCTTGGCCGACCTTCTGGCGGGACTATCGAGGTACACGACCGAGGCCAGGATATAAGCCGAGGTCGGGAACGACCGAGACCTGGTTAGCGACATGGCTCGGTGCCGAGGTGTTACCAATCGAGGTCGGGAATGGATTCCATCCTGGTTGATGCCCCGGAAGCAGTGCTGAGGTGCGCTCTGACCGGGGTTGTGGCCAGATTTGCTAGCTCGGTCTATCAAAAACAACTGTGATCTTGGTATCTTAGGAAACACCCCACACAAACCTTATAATTCAATTCTTCAGTGATGATAGATACTTGGGTTCTATGTCCAAAACATGAGTTCAATACCTTGGATGAAAGATACTTTCTATTGGTTGGTTTAGTTCATGGATGACCATAGTATTTGAGCGATTTGCTAGCATGAGGAATATGCCATGGATTCACCCAAAATAAAAATGAGATCCAAGTGAAAAAAAATACCATCAGTGGCAGAGGGAAGTGGGGTTGAGGAGGGGCAATTCAACTTCTTTCGATCACTATAATACGTGGGATTGGTTTAAAAAATATGTCAACTTCTTACAAATTTGCCCCACCTCATTTACTTTTTCTCTTTTATAAAAGGATAGAATTTGAAAAGCCTCCATGTTAAATTCGTCTTTTGCTAGCTTCTAAAAGACAAGTAAATCCTTATGCAAAATTTAAGGAGAGTTTTAAGGATTTAGTTAAAGTAAATCCTTCTTCCCCTTCCCCTTTCTCTCCAAATTAATGTAAATCTTGGAAGAGACATTTATCCTCTTGACTTTTTTAGAAGTCTACAAGTAGTTGGATTTGAGCACCTAGCTATCCATTGGACTCAAATAGAAGTTGGTCCCACTATATTTGAGCAACTTTTTAAAATAATGTGTACTAATCTTATGGTGGGACCAACTACTATTGAAGTAAAATTTGAAGAAAATTCACTTAAAAAGAGGTTGTTTATTCTAAGCATCATGGATGTTAACCAATGAATCTTCACTTTTTTATGGCATTAGTTATCAATGGTGTGCTCTCAACCATTCATGCCTCCCAAGGGCACTATGGCCCATCAAACAATCACCAGTAATCAATCAATGAGATTTTTTACCATCCATGTCTACCATATGCGTCAATCAACGAGTTTTTTTTTTTTATCATCCATGTCTACCATATGCATCGTGACCCATTAAACGATTCCAAGTAATCAATCAACAGATCTTTATTGATTAATTATGGGTGGATTGATTTACATTCGATCAATTCGATATGGGATCTACTTTGATCAAAGTGAAATACATGTTTCAGTCCTAAAGCAAAGAGTAAATGATTATTCTAAGTGATTTGGATTCATTACAGTGAGCAATATTATTTTTCTATTTTAATTATCCTCAATTTTGAGATATTAAGTCTTTAAAACTAGTGAGTTATTTTCAAGTTGAGGGGTTTTTCTCTAAATATTAGTAAGAAACTATGCAAAGAATAAATATATTTATTTTAAAATTATAAGTGAAAAAATCACCAAATATAAAAATTGTTATTGATTCCCTCTAGAAAAAATGCATTGGCTTTGCCGTTCCTAGTCGACCCTTGCCCCCTTTTGAAGAAAGTTCACCACTAGATGCCATTACTGGAACTGGAAACATGAATCTTTCAAATTGATTGGTCTCCCTTAATTAGAAATGGGCCATATGGCTTTAGATTCTTTATCATATCAAAATCTAACGAACAACCAGTTGAAAACAATAATATTTTTTATTTATTTTTTTGAAAAAGACAATATTGAACTCGATGAAAATGCAATTTTATTCAAAAGTTGTACAACAGTAAGTTAGTTGTTGGCAATGACCCAAGTAAAAAGAACGATACAATAAAAAATCGTTCAATAAAAAATCGTTCTATTAAATCCATTAATTCCTATTCCACGACCTCTTCCAACCATCTCTTGAACAAATCTCCATTTGAAACAAGCACCCGTCTCCATCCAAAATCTCCTCTATCAACGTACTCCAAGGCTCATAATCTTTCAGACCTCTATAATTCTTTTTTTTGCTAAAGGTTAATTTGTATTGATAAAAAGAGAAAAGGGCAAGAAGCCCCCAAAATTACAAAAGACTGCACAGGGGCAGAAGCAACCCATTAAACGAAACCAGCTCAAGGAATTACATTTGGGACTACAATGCTGAGAAAAGGAGGTAGACTACCAGTAGAAGATCCAGAGCAAAAAGGAAGAGAATAAATAGGAACCAGCTCCCCTCCAGACCAACTGCGCTGGATAAATAGGAGACAGCAACCAGCAGATCAAAACCAAGCGGCTCAAAATCCTCTTTGCTTGATAGAACAGTGCTACACCCAGCTCTGCAGAGAATAGGCAGCAGAGACCGGAGGAACAGCAGCTCGCCAGGCAGAAGGGACGGAACTGCACCCCAGAGAGAACAGCTTGAAACTATCTGCATGCAGAGCTCGTTGAAAAGGAGCTAACAACTGTATAACAGGCAGCAACTGGATCACGATCGACTGAGAAGGGTGTCAGCAACCAACTAAACAGAAATGAAAAGAAGGTAGACACAAAGCTCTGCCTCAACTTTCCTAGCCGAATTTCCTGAGAGACAGAAGAAGCTCGGGATCCAGGTGCTGAAGCTTAACCCGGGGCAATCTGAGGAACCCAAGGCTCAAGCAGGAAGGAGCACCTCCAGCGGAAGGAGCAACTATAGCAAAGATAGACCCATGAGCTTGAAAATCTGTCCTCTGATCAATTCAACAGAGCCACTGAGCAGGCACACATGGGCTTGAAGGAAGCTGTCCTCTAATTATACAGGACCAACAGAGCTGGCACAGAGAACCCAAGAGGAGGAAGGGAGAGGCTAGGAGATGTACAAAAGTCAGAGGTTGTGGTTAGACAAAAAATGTATGAACAGCTGAAGAGTCCTACCAGAAAAAGGTCTGTTGATAGAACTGAGAGAGGAGGAGAGAAGCTCTTTCAGTAGGATCTTGACCTTCGTCTGAGAGGCTCTTAAATTTCTGTGAATTTGATCATTTCTACATTTCCAGATTACATAAGTAGTAGAGAAGAAGATGGAGGAGACTCCTAGTCTTGCTATCTTGTCACAGTTAGCTGAAAGGCTCTGCCAAATAACAGAAGGAGAACAAGGAGCTGCAATATTAACTCCTGCAGCTTGAAGAATCCATCTCCATTGGTCAGTGGCGAAGGGGCAGAGGAAAAAGAGATGCAGCACAGTTTTTACATGCTGGTTGCAGAGACAACACCTGGAGGCTAGACTGATTCCAGTGGCTTGAGCCCGGTCGTTTGTAGGAGTCTTGCAAAGCATCAGGCGCCAAGCGAAGAAGGAGACTCTCGGATTAATGAGATGGTTCCATACCAGGGGAGCCCAAATTTTGCGGGGCTGAGATTGCCTAATTAGCTGCCAAGCCTCTTTGAGAGATAAGTCTTTCCCTGGGTGGCTTTTCCAATAGATGGAATCAGATTTGGCAGGGTCTATAGAGATAGACTGGACGGCACTCCTTAAAGCTTCTTCCACCTCTCTTTGAAGCCCTGATGGCAAGGTCCAGGCAGAGCCATCCCAAAGGGAGCTGACTGTCTGGTGAGGGGTAAAGGAGAAAGAAGGGAACTGATCTGCCAGACTTGACTCTGAAGACCAAGAATCAAACCAAACATCAGCCAATTTGCCATTCCCAATAATCCATTTACTGCCTTCTTGAATGATGTGAGCTGCCTTCCTGATTTTCCGCCACACGCAGGAACCAATTTTGGTCGTGGCAGAGCTCCATAAGGTAGCCTTGGGGAAGTACCTCCCTTTCATCCAGTCAGCCCAAAGAGAAGCTGACGTAGCAGCTGTCCATGCTAGCTTGACAAAAGAAGCTCCGTTATGGTCTTGGATTCGCCTGATACCAAGACCTCCCTCAAGGGTGGGAAGACACACCATATCCCATCGAATCTGACTCCTCTTAGATCTAGTAGCAGCTCCCGACCATAAGAAATTCCTCATTATGCTTTCTAAGTGGTTAGTGACTGACTTTGGGAGGGGGAAGACCATCGCAATGTGAGTAGGTAAACTGCCTAGCACATGCCTGATCAGGGTGGTGCGACCAGCAAGAGAGAGCAGCCTGGACTTCCAGCCAACTAGCTTGGAGAGGAACCTATCCACCAGAGAGTGCAGGTGATGTCTTTTCGGCGTTCCAGTTATCAGAGGTGCACCGAGATAAGAAGAGGATAGAGGATGATCTTGAAGGTTGGTGATGGACAGGATCTGTCTTTTTGTCAACGGGCTACACTTGCCTAAGAAGAGTTTGCTTTTTGCCACATTGATGTGTTGCCCCGAGCAGAATTGATACTTTTCTAGGAGTTGTTTGAGAGCCATCAGACCTTTCTTGTTGCCTTTCAAGAAGAGCAGTATGTCATCAGCATAGAAGAGGTGGCAGGGGGTCTTTGGCACTGAGGAAAGAGGGAGGACCAGCCTTGAGGAGACCAGTTTCTGAATGTTAAGGCTGAGAATTTCCTCTGCTAAGATAAATAGGTAAGGGGACAGGGGGTCCCCTTGTCTGAGACCACAAGTGGAATCAAAAAACCCATAAGGCACTCTATTTATAAGGACAGAGCCTTTACCAGAACAGACACAGGCTTTAACTAGGTTAATCCAGCTGTTAGAGAACCCAAAGAAGGCTAGAGCTTTAAAGAGGAAGGCCCAGCTTAACTTGTCAAAAGCTTTGGATATGTCGATCTGCATACAAAGAGATCCACCCCTTGTCTTCAAGCGGAGGAATTGGAAGAGCTCATGGGCTAAGGCAATGTGTTGATGGATTGATCTCCCTTTAACAAAAGCTGCTTGGTTTGGAGAGATTAGAGAGGGGAGGATGAGAGACAGTCTGGATGCTAAGATTTTGGAGATGATTTTGTAGGAGAAGTTGAGAAGGCTAATTGGCCGATAATCAGTGAAAGAACTTGGCGAATTTGATTTAGGAATCAATGCCAGAAAGTAAGCATTGGAGGCTTTGTACAGATTACCAGAGGAGAAAAAGTGTTTCACTGCTCTAATGATTGTCCCTCCAGTAATCAACCAGGTGGCTGTGAAGAAGGAACCAGGGAAACCATCTGGCCCTGGGGAGCTGTCCGCCTTCAAATCAAAAACTGCCCTCTTGATTTCTTCTTCTTCCGGAATTCTTGTCAGGTGGAGGTTCATGACAGAAGAGACATTGTTACTCTCTAATTCAAAAAGGCTCCCTCCAGGATCAGGGTGAACTGACTGTGCCAGGCCTGAAAAGTGACTGACTGCCAACTGCTGGATTTGGATAGGGTCCTCAATCCAATTACCATTGGATTGGATTTTGTCAATTCGGTTAACAGCCCCTCGAGATTTTGCATAGGCATGAAAGAAAGCTGTGTTTCTATCTCCATCTTTCAGCCATCTCACTTTAGATTTTTGGCGCCAGTGGAGATCTGATATTTGAAGCCAATTATGAAGAGAGGCCTTGGCCTCCGAAAGAGCCTGGTGGAGAAAGTCTGTCGGACCAGCATCCAGCCCTGCTTGGATTTCCAGCACATTCCTTTCCGCTTCTTGAGTCTTGAGTCTGATTTCTCCGAAGACAGTCTTGTTCCACACTTTGAAGACTTGCTTCATTACTTTCAGATTTTGAGCTAGCACGTATTGGGGATGGCCCTCAATGTCTGACTTCCAATTTTCCTCAACAAGACTAAGGAATTCCGGGTGTAGCGTCCACATCACTTCAAATTTGAAAGGAGCATTTGAAGGAGAGGGACTCTGTCTGTGAGAGAGAAGCAGGGGGCAATGATCAGAAGAGACCTTTGGCAAGTGGGAGAGCAGAGGATCTGACGAGATGACAGTCCATTGGTGGTTGCATAGGGCTCTGTCTAGTCTTGCAGCAACATAGCTGGTGCCTCTTCGGTTGTTAGACCATGTGAATTTGTTTCCAGAGTAGCCCATGTCTTGCAGACCAGAGGCTAGAATCATCTGTTGGAAATCTGTATTTAAGCGAGAAGGTCTGAGACTGAATTTTTCAGAGGCAGAGAGGATGGAGTTGAAGTCTCCCAGCACGCACCAAGGAGTATTTGAAGAAGCTTGAGAAGTAAGGTAGTCCCACAGCTCTCTTCTGCGAATATAGTTTGTGGAGGCGTAAATTCCAGTGAGAAGGCATTGGGTAGCATTGCCCAGGTTAGTGAAAGACAGGGTTAAGAATTGGCTGGAGAAATCCAATAGAGAGAATTGGAAAGCAGAAGTAGTTTTGAAGAAACACCAGATGGAAGCAGCTGATTGGTTGAGGTTAGTGAAGAAGCCATCAAAGCCGAAGATTGACCTCAAGGAGGGAGGGGGAGAAGGGGTCATTGGTTCCGAGAGAAAAATAATATCAGGAGAGTGAGAAGAGATGAGATGATGGAGAGCCCTAAGGGAAGGGGAATTTGCAATACCCCTACAGTTCTAATAGAGAATTTTAATCATTTGGAAGTTGAGGGGAGAGAGGGAGGTCCATTTGAGCTTCTGGTCAAAGGGCGGGAGGAAGAGGCCTTTTTATTTTTGATTTTGGTTTTCTTTCTGTTGGAGGGAGTGGTGAGATTTACCTCTAAGGATATATCAGATGGATGGGGGGAATTTGGGGGATCAGAGGAAGGCAAGGTATGAGAGGGAGAAGGAAGATGAGGGGGGAAGGATACTTCATCAGTTGGCTCTATGAAGGAGCATTTTTCCAGAATGTCAAAGGGATTTGTGGTATCTAGGATGGGAGCAGGGATTTTATCAAGAACTTCCAAAAAAATCTCCTTGGGTAGCTGATCAAGTCTGGAATTAGACTGAAGATGATGACCGGAAGAGGTGGGGGGACCAGGGGAGTCAGGGGAAGGGAGAGGGGGGAGAGAAACAGGATCCTTTTGTTGGTCCAAGGAGCTTCCTGGAATGGGATGATCAAGAGAGATCACTTGGTTTGAGGCTGGAGCTGGTTCAGACTCAGAGGGGGAGTCAGAGGTTGAAATTGGATGGTCTTGGGAAGCTGGAGACTTTCCTAGAATACCTTGGCTGTTGTGGCTCTGATTATTTGAGGATCTGGGGACTGTTTTGCAGTAGGTTTCTGAGTGTCCATGGAGAAGGCAGAGGGAGCAAGGCAAATTTTCATAGGAGACAGAGAGAAGAACTTCCTCTTCTCCTGCTAAATCCGCCTTGATTTCTGTAGGTTTAGGCCTGGAAAGATCTATGTTAACCAGGATTCTAGGAAAAGTGAGAATTTTTTGGGAGGCAGTGATGTCATCCAGTTTCAAGGGAGTACCTATGGAACTTGCTAAGGAGAGAAGGATATTTGAACTCCAACAGTGGTAAGGGATGCCATAGATACGGATCCATACTGGGTGAAGATTTGGCCATTCTACAGAACCTTGACCAGGGGACCAGGGGAGAAGAAGAAGTTTTCTATTCTGCAGGCTGTGGGGTGATTGAGACAGAGCCAAATCCCGGTCTTCCTTTGAGCTAAATCTGAAGATAAAATGGCCTTTGTCTGTAAGGGAGATCAAACATGGTTTAGAGAGGTTCCATTGAGAGTTGGCTTGGGAGGTCAGCCATTCCACAGTCGGTCTTCTTCCAATGAATTTATCGATAGCTGCATTGGAGAAGGAGTTTTTGCTTGGCTCAATCATGGAGGAAGGGATTTTCATGACTATCTGACCATCAATTAGAGAGGAGGATGGGAAGTCTGAGGGGGCAATCGGCTTTGAATCTGGGAAAAGGTCTAGCCAGGAGTTAGGTGGGGGCTTAGATTGCTGAACCAGAATTGGGTTGGAGACAGAGTTCAGAAGAGGAGCTAATGGTTCTGTGGTAGAGTATGGGGGTAATGGAGGAGGGTCGGGGGGTTTCAGAGGAGGAAGAGGTAAGGATTTACCTAACGCTGTACTGAGGAGACCCGCCAAGTGGTTATGCAGAGTAGCTAGCTGAGCTTCGTCCCAGACCTGAGTTGAGGGACGATCTGAAGTGACTATTGAGGGCTGAGACAAGGTTTGAGACCTTAAGCCCGTAGTTGAGGAGCTAAGGGACTGGGCAGGATGGGTTGGCTGTGGCGATTTTGGTAGGAGGAGCTCTGGCGAGGGAACTGCCGAGGTGGATGTTGGTCGAACCAGAGTTGCGATTGACTGGGAGCTGGGTAGAGGGGGAAAGTCTGAGGAGAGAAAAGGGGATGAGTCTTCGGCTTGGTGGGGAAGGGAACGGAGGGTTAGGGAAGGGTTAGGGCTTGCCGTCATGGTGCTCAAGACCTCTATAATTCAAAAACATAAAGAATAAGAGAACATAACTTTATTTTTAATAACATGAGGCCCACATCATAGATTTAAAAATTGAAGTCACTAATAGGCATGTCCATTGAGCCCGTTCAAATGGATATCCGGCCCGGCCCAAGCCCTAAAATATAGGGCTTTAAAAAAAATTGAGCACAGCGGGCTGGGCTTAGACAATCATTTTAAAGCTCGGCCAAAAATGGGACTGAAAATGGGCAGAACATGTCCTACCCATCTAGGCCTGGCCTACCCGCAAGCACATTTCACTATTTGAAATGTCTTGATAATCACTCCTTAAAAGAAAGGATCCTTATTTATCTTGAACTTTTAGAATTTTTATTCTCCAAATGAAATAAAAAATACAACATAAAAAACGAGAACGAAGAGTAGTATCATGGAGGCACTTAAAAATCCAAATGTTAGATGGAATTATCATTTACTTTCAGTTGTAGAATGTTACTTCTGAAGGACAATACTTTGTTCAAGGGATGTCATGGTTCTAGAGGAGATGTATGAAGAAGGAGATAGGAACTCAATTGAACACACCCTAGCAGAAGTAGGCGATGAGAATACAAATGTGTGTGGGGATGTTTCCACTGAGCCGAGATCAATGCTAGCCCCGGTCTTAAGGCAGCTTAATTATACTCACCCCGGCCAAGGCTGACCGCGGCTGAAGGTTCGCGGGACTCGCCGAGGTGAGTGCCCCCTATCCCACCTCGGCACTGCAGATTTGACAGGCGCTGATGGGACTGATGACAGGACGTAGGCGCATGCTGAGGCATGCCCTGCGATTCATCATTCCTGACAGAACGGCGTTATACGGCGCACGTGCGCCCCCAGAGCATGGCCTCAGGCCAGGCCCGATGGGACCTGGCCCAAAAGTCAGACCACTGCCTGGCCCGATAGGATTGGCATTTAATGAGGAATGGGTAGGTGAGGCTCGCATTTAATGAAGTGTGGGCTGAGTGGACAAGGCCACCCACGTGGCATGGCCCATCATAAGGCTCGCCCACGCAAGACACCACCCATCTCCTATAAATATCACATCCATCTCCTTTCTGAGGTACGCAATCCATAGCGCACACCCTTACTCTGCAGTTTTTCTCCCTATCTCCCTTACTCAGTCCTGGAACCGACTTAAGCATCGGAGAGCCTTGCGCTGCCCACGGCCAGGGTCCTTTGACGTGTTATTTTTTCTTCTTCTTCAGGTCCAGTCGGAGCCAAGACGACCTTCACCCAAACCACTCAGAACGAGGATCCTAATCCCTGGTTCAAAGTCCTTAACTTTCAGGCATTTACAACTGGCGCCGTCTGTGGGAAAGTACTAACCCATACCTGAAGACCTTTCCCAAAACTTTTTCAAAATCCTTTTTTAACCACCATGGCTCCGAGAAACAAAAGAGGCGGGGAACACCCGAAGTCTCTCCCTTCAGGGCCGCTGGTTCTCCCCGGACCATTGCCCTACGCATCCCATCCAGAAGAACGTAACGCGAGAGGGGAGGCCGCAGAGGTGGACAGTTACCACACTGAATCTGCCTCGTCCCCGTTGGAGATGGGGAGTCCGCCGCGGCTGAGTGCTCCCCCGCAGGAGCGCTTCTCGAAGGGTAAGGCCCCAGCAACGGCAGGGTCACACCGATCAGAGCGTCGCCCGGACCGCGAAGGCGACAGAGCCGACCCCGCTCGAGCAGCAATCAGGGCTCAGAACCTCGCCCTCCAGGAGAAAGACGATCTTATCCGCCAGCTCAGGCAGCAGCTCCGGGAAAAAGAGGCAGCCCCCGGGGGCGTCGATCTCGTAGGGAGAAAAGATCCCGTCACCGGTAAAGACTTAAGGGAGCATCTGAACGATAAGAGCCGCGAACGGAGCCACGTTGGGAGTTCTTGCCATAACCACATTGACAGGGGGTCAATGCCAAGGTCAGAGGTGGGAGATCAGAAGGCTTTGATTGACCGCCTGGTCAAACAGGCCATCCAGAACACCCTGAAGGAGGCAGGGCTCGCTCAGAACCAGCCAGATGTCCCCGACTTTGCAGGGCTCGACTCATCTCCCTTCTCCAGAGAAATAATCGACTACCCCCTCCCCAAGAAGTTCAGCGTCCCGAGGTTCGTCCTCTACGACGGAACCTCGGACCCAGCAGCACATCTCCGGCATTTTACCCAGAAACTATCCGTCTGGGGTGACGTCGGACACCTCAATTGCAGAGTCTCCTCCTCCAGCCTGGGGGACCTTCCCCTCAAATGGTTCTGCGTGCTCCCGGAAGGATCAATCGCGAGCTGGTCTCAATTGAGAGACTCCTTCCTGGGGAAATTCCAGGCGCACAGAGTCATTCCAAAGACCGACAGCGACATCATGGCCCTTAGAATGAGGTGGGGTGAAAGCATCACTCAATTCGCCAAGAGATTCTGGACGGTTTACAGTCAGATCGACAACTCCTCCGAAGATGTCGCGATCAGGTCCTTACAGCACGCCCTCCTGCCAGGGTGCGAGCTTCGGAAGGAGCTCGTCCGAAACCCTGTTCCCTCTGTAACAGCGCTCATGGCAAGGGTGAACAAATACATCGAGCAAGAGGAGGACGAGGCGCGGGCCAATGAGAGCTTTGGCGTTTCCAAGAGCAAGTCTCGGAATGAGAACCGGTCTCGGCAGGAGAACCGACCGCGGCAGGAGGATCGATCTCGGCAGGAAGATCAAACCTCTAGGAGGGAAAAGAGAACCTTCCACAGAGAAGAGGCGAGCCGAGACCACCACTTGGGTGGCCAGTCGTCGGCCCCGACTCGCACTCCAGGAGGGGGCAAGAGACACAGACCGTCCTACTCTTCGCGCGAGAGGGTCAATGCGGTCTTCAAAGAGCCGATTCACCAGATACTGGACAAAAGGCCGCAACCCATAAAGAGCGACCTCTCCACGAGGGATCAGACAAAGTTCTGCGCTTACCACAAGCAGAACGGGCATAATACTGAGGACTGTTACTCCCTCAAGGACCATCTCGGGAGGCTTGTCAAGGACGGGCACCTGAAGGAGTACTGCAAGGGAGCGGATGGCAGAAACGGTGAGCGACCTCGACGCCGAGCCGGGGAGGGTCATGACAGCGATGGATCGGAGAGGATCATAAGCGTCATCCACCTGGCCCCTGCTAAGCAAAACAGCAGCCAGGCCCGTACCGAGGCCAGGAGGGCCTCCCATGGAAAATAGGTCATGTCGGCCAAGCTCGGACCAGCCTTCAAAAAGGCTCGCAAAGAGCGGCCAAAGATCTGGTTCTCAGACGAGGACCTGCAAGGGGTCCAACTCCCTCACAATGACCCGCTGATTATGACCCTGAAGCTGGGGAATTGCAAGGTGCAGAGAATCCTCGTCGACCCCGGCAGTTCGTCCGAAATCCTCTACTTCGACTGCTTTACCAAGATGGGACTCACCGAAGAAGATCTCCAGGAGGCGCGGACCCCCCTGATAGGGTTCAGCGCGAAGCCCGTGTATCCAAAGGGAAGAGTCTCCCTCAAAGTCCAAGTTGGAGGCACGTCAGTAGTGGCTGACTTCCTCGTCGTAGACACGCCTTCCCCCTACAATGCCATCGTAGGGAGAAGCTGGCTGCACCAGGTAGAGGCTGTTCCCTCCTCCTACCATCAGAAACTTAAGTTCCCTTTAGAAAGGGACGGCAGAGTCGTGGTGGTCACAGTCAACGGAGACCAGCAAATGGCCAAGCGCTGTATGATGGCCGTCGTGTCCGGCGAGGAAGAGTCAAAGCAAGTGCACATGGCAGAGCTGGAGGCCGAGCTGGATAGGGTCGGCCGCGATCCAGGAGAAAAGAGCATCGAAGATCTCACCGAGGTCAGGATCGACCCCAGTGATCCCAAGAGGTACTTCCTGCTTGGGAGTCAGCTCGCCGAGCTGGAAAGATCCGAGCTGCTTAGTTTCCTGCTGCAAAACAGAGATGTCTTCGCCTGGACCCCACAGGAAATGCCAGGCGTGAACCCCGAGGTCATGAGCCATAGGCTGAACGTAGACCCTCAAGTCAAGCCTGTGGTCCAGAAGGCAAGAAGGTCTGGAATCGACCGATCTGCAGCCGTCGTCGAAGAGGTGGAGAAGTTGCTAGAGGCAAACGCCATCAGAGAAGTCCAGTATCCGAAATGGCTGGCGAACACCGTGGTAGTAAGAAAGAAGACCGGAAAATGGAGAGTCTGTGTCGACTTCACTGACCTCAACAAGGCATGTCCCAAGGACTGCTTTCCACTCCCGAAGACCGACCAGATGATTGATGCCACTGCCAGTCATGAAAGGATGAGTTTCCTCGACGCCTACCGTGGTTATCACCAGATACCTATGTACGGACCAGATGAAGAAAAAACGGCATTCATCACTCCTAGGGGGACCTACTGCTATAAAGTGATGCCGTTCGGACTCAAGAATGCAGGGGCAACCTACCAGAGGTTGGTCACCAAGATGTTCCGCGAATAGCTCGGCAAAACAGTCGAGGTGTACATCGACGACATGGTCGTCAAATCCAACCAATCTTACGACCATCTGACGGACCTAGGCCAGGTATTCGACATTCTCCGGAAGTTCGGGTTAAAGCTGAACGCCTCCAAATGCGGCTTTGGAGTCGGCTCCGGCAAATTCTTAGGGAGCCTCGTCACGCGACGAGGTATTGAAGCAAACCCAGATCAAATCTCCGCGATCCTAGGAATTCAGAGCCCGGCAACAACGAAGCAGGTCCAGCGGCTCACCGGCATGGCCGCCGCCCTCAACCGCTTCATCAGCAGGTCTTCTGACAAGTGCCGCCCTTTCTTTCAGCTGCTAAAGAAGAACCCGAGGTTCGAGTGGACCCCGGAATGTGACTCGGCTCTCTAAGAACTCAAAGCTTACCTGACCTCGCCTCCACTGCTGTCGACCCCGAAGAAAGGCGAAGCATTGTATCTGTACTTGGCAGTCTCTGATCATGCTGTGAGCTCGGTGCTGGTCAGGGAAGATGAAAGGCAGCAGAAACCCATTTATTACACGAGCAAGACCCTCCTCGACGCGGAAACCAGATACTTGCAGATGGAAAAGCTCGCGCTGGCCCTCGTCAGTGTCTCTCGGAAGCTCTCACACTATTTCCAGGCCCACACGATAGTGGTGGTTACAGAGCACCAACTCAAGTCTGTCTTCCGAAAGGCCGACTTCTCCGGACGCGTTTCAAGGTGGGTCGTGGAACTGGGACAGTACGACATCCAGTACCAACCCCGGACAGCGATCAAAGCGCAGGTCTTGGCAGATTTCATCGTCGAATTCACAATGTCAAGGAAAAGTACAGAAGAAAAAAGAATCGAAAAACAGCACAAACGGACGCAAAACGGGACACGAAAGGGGGAAAACCCCCCCAGGGTCTGCGACCCTGGGCCAGGGTCGCCGGCGACCTTGGAACCCGGGGTCACCGGGAAAGCCCCGGAAACCCCGGTTTTCGCCGTTTTTTCGCGATTCGAGGAGCCCAGCCTCTGGTACTTTCCAAGATTCATGCTTTTGAGACACCAAGTCCTCTGACATCCGTCCAAAACACGGGTAAATCATCAAGAGTATCGAAAACAATATTGATCGCCACCCGGTCAACCAAAAAAAAGTGTACTTTCTACCCGACCGATCGAGAAATCGACAGGACAGATGGCACCGACCCGCTGTTGGCAACAAACACCTGAAATTACATGATCATCTGATGTCGATCTACATGAAGATCCATCGATGATCATCAACAGAAGAATCTCAAAAGACGTGGCACGGCCCGCGACTCTTCAGCTGCTTGGCGACCACTTAATGCGATTAATTGACTAGCTTTATTACAGTCATTAATCCATTTCTTTGAACGGCCCAATCAGAAGCAAGCATTCGGGAGTTACAAGTCAAGAGATTCATGGCATTTAACCCATGAAACTCCTCCCATCATGGCGATTAAAGGCGATTAAATGCCCTCAATCTCCTCCGGCCAATCAGAAGCCAAGAAAAAGGAGTTACAAAATAAACAATTCAATTTTGTAACTCCTCCCATTATGCGGCTTAATGACAATAAAAGCCCATAAACCCACCTAAAAGGCTACCTAAAAGCCTATAAATAGGAGGGCTCTCCAAGAAGAAAACACACACACAACATCAACAGACAGCAGACAGAAATCCAGAGAAAGGAAAAAGAGAGAAAACTCTGCGGAAATTCTACACCGGCCACCGCAACAAGGTGACAAAAGTCCCTTGGGGGGTACCCCCCTCCAAGGTCCTTGCCTTCTCCTCCTGCCTCAATGGCTTAGATATGGCTTTTCAGCCCGTCTACTCGGCTTTTTATTGGACATAGGACCTTCCTTTGGTCTTTGTCCTCTAAATACCCGAGGTTATGCTAAGCCAAGCGAATTGATAGCATCTTCTGTTCTCATCTGCATGGATGATGGCGAAGCCCACATATGGCTTGCGACCGTCAATCTAAACGAGTCCCCCACAATCTCCTGAGAAGTTAGATCCTCCTTTTCTTGCTTTTCATTGTAGTTTGTATTTTTTTTTAAAAGAGACAAAAATCACAATTCTTGTCTTTCATTGTTGATAAGGATTGTAAATCGGCTATAAATGCCAAAATCGGCTATAAACGCCAAAAATCGGCTATAAACGCCAAAATCGGCTATAAATGCCAAAAAAATCGCCTTTCACGGCAAATCAAGAAAATGTCTCTTTTCTTAAATATATGTGCAATGGAAAACTTGAAAGAAGTTGATTTCTTTTTTACTTGCGAAGGTTGATCTCCGGATCACCACTTGCAATTCCAAGTAAAAATAGAAAATCTGGCACACCCACAAAAAAGAAATGTTGATGCACGCCCCCCTTTGCCCCCCGGTTACGAAAGGGTCGGAACCAAACGGACTCCCACGTCCGCCGACCTCGGTAGGAACCCCGGGCATCCGGGAGCGCGGTCCATCAAGCTGGCATCACCCGGTGGGACTCGTTTATTTGAGAACACGATGCTAGAAATGAAATATTTGCATATCATATATTTTGCTCTATGCTTATATTTCTTTTCTCGATTCCTTGGCTACTTTATAATTGGTGGCCTATGTTGAATTCCGCAAAAAAAAAATGAGATGAGATTTTTTGTTTGGAAATTTCTAATTCTTTGAATTTATTTCCACTCTTTCTCTTTTCAAAAAAAAAATCAGATTTTTCATTTTGGATTCAAAATTGAGAAACTTTGATCCTTTCCCTTCTGGGCACTGGCGCTCGCGGAAATCGCTGAGACCGTGTTCGGATCGGGGGTTGGGCCATTGTTTCTCTTCGATGAGTTCATTAAAAATCTAAAAATATATATATATATATAAAAGTATAAAAAAAAAATTTTAGATTTCTCAATTTGGATTCAAAATTGAGAAACCTTGATCCGTTCCTATCGTTCATCACGCTTGCAGAAATGTTGAGCCTGTTCGACTAAGGTTTTGGGCCATTGTTTCTCTTCGATGAATTCATAAACATAAAAATAAAAATAAAAAATAAAAAAAAAGACATAGACCACTAAGGTTAAACCAATTGTGTTCTTTGATCATGGTTGATTCAAAGAAAAGCCTTGTCCAGAGTGTGGAGACAGCTTGACTGTTCTAGGCAAGGGTCCTCCAAACGGGTTCATTAAGTAATCCTACCCTTACCTGGGGGCAATTCTATCAATCAAGATTTCATAAGACCGGGTTAGGAGGCCTATGTGTACTCTCTCGTCTTTTAAATAAATTTTTTTTCAAAAATAAAATTTTTAAAAATAAAAATTTTAAAATAAAAAATAAAAAATAAAAATTTTTCAAAAAAAAAATCTTAAAAAAATAATAATAATGAAAAAAATAAATAAAAAAAAATAAAAAAAAAAGATTTAAAAAAAAATCTTCAAAATCTTCAAAAAAAAAAACTTCCGTCATTTTGGGTTTAGATTAGAGAAATCTTGGTCTTCTCCTTTCTGAGCACTGGCGCTCGCGGAAATCGCTGAGCCCGTGTTCAGATTGGAGTGCATTTTGCTCTCTTTGATAAACCCGATATTGGCCTTTCAAAAAAAAAAACTCGTCATTTTTAGATTCAGATCCGAGAAATCATGGTTCATTTCTTTCTGAGCACTGGCGCTCGCGGAAATCGCTGAGCCCGTGTTCAGATTGGAATACCATCTGCTCTCTTTGATGAATCCAATCTTGACCTTTCAAAACAGAGAATCTCATCTCATAGATGCGGTCTCAAAACATTTGTGTCTAGCGGTACTAGTACGCCCTTTCAGGGTCTACTGTATTGCGACCGGCACATCTGTAACTCCAACTTTATATTCTTCTTACCTCGAGCAAGCTCTGCTTCTCGATAAGTCGAATTTAAGTTCATAATTGCTTCTAGCAGTCACTGGGATGCCCATTCCGGGCTTACCATACCTGCGATCAGAACAATCGTACCTTCTATGGCATTTTGCCTTCCTCATATTGCTTGGGTCATCTACCTCGAGCAATTTGAAAAGACGAAACCATAGAACTTCCCATTTATGATCATTGTTGGAAATAGGGTGGGCCTCTAGGATAGGTTTCAAAAACTTTTGACCCACTTGACGCAGGGATCAACTATCCATAAGGCTACAAAACCCAATCCAAGATCTATGTCCTCAATCTCAGTCATCATGATCAGTAAAACAATTTATCTAGAAGATAAAAACAGCAACATATAAGCAACAAATAAATCTACAACATGCATGGAAGTAGATTATACCTTTGGAGCTCGGTTGTGCTCTAATGGAGGAGTTGCGTCTTTCTTTGATGATGAAACACTTTCACTAATCAAATAGGGATCTCCAAGACCTCTTGATCTTCCACGCTATGACCCGTACCAGATTCTCCTTTTCTCAAGAAGATGGTGGGATCTCCAAGAGAAAACTACTAGGAACTCTAGGGAGGAACTAGAAAGAGAACTAGAAGAGGAAGAGGAGGAAGAACATGTGCAACTATTGCACTAGGGAGGCTTAGGGCGTGAATCCCAATGTGGATTTATGCATGGGACGTCCAAGGCATCCTCCCCTCTTATTTATAGCCTTTTCAAGTTGCCTTCTCTTTACTAATTATAATAGAAGTCTTACTTCCACAATAATTAGTAACTTACCATATCATAATTAGAAGTCTTACTTCAAATATGATTAGTATCTTTCTAATTCCTATTTAATTAAAATAGAAGTCTCACTTCTACTAAAATTAGTAAGTCTACTATTACCACTATTAGAAGTCTCACTTCAAATAGAAATAGTAACTTTCCTTTTAGAGTTCAACTAGAATTAGATACTTTCTAATAATTGGGCTAGCGTGGGGACCACTAGGGATTCCTTAGAAAGCTGGCTCCAACTGGGACTCGTGACCCCACATCTCATGTGTAATCCGGGCCCACAGTTAATTGCAAATAACTCCACTATATAAATGCAATTGAACTCCAGTCTTAGGAATATTACATAGAAGACCCTAAACTTCCTCATTACCACAAGTAGACCCCTCTATCAATATCCATGGATCAATTGGACCTGTCTTCCAAAATAGATCCATATCTTATTATCCTTGAGCCCCAATTAATTATAATGATCAATAGGTACCTTTCCAATTAACTCTTAATCGGAATGGGTGCGCACTTACCAATGATAAATCCATTAATTGGCACAAGGGGATATTAGAGATAGATTCCATCTTGACTATTGAATGTTCCCACAGCTCTACTACCACGTACCCAAATCACCGAGGTGTTGACCTACAGTTGGCCTCACTCATTGGTGACTCAAAGCAAATGAATAGATAGAAACTTGAGTTCATTAATGTCTCAGGATTGAGAGCCTATTGCTAAGGAATTATGAGAGCAGACCTTAAAATAAAGACAGTGTTTATAAGGTGCTTCTCATGGTCCTTCAATACATCCAATGTACCAGCACTATGATCCAGAATCTTCCATTCTGATGATCGAGACAAGTCACACTATCTCATAGTGATCAAAGTACTGCAACCTTGTCAGTATGAGATGTCCAGTCTCATCACTGGTTGTGAATATATTTTAAGTATAAGATTTGTCACACATGTCTCCCGTATGTGGATCTCATCCATACACATGTGTTACATCTAATATACTTGTGGACCCCGGTTCATCTCATGAACCATCATGTCATTCGTATTGGTTATGTGCAAGTATATAATAAATCACCATTCATCTCATGAAAGGAAAGCATGAATATACTGATAAATAAAGAAATTAATCAATTTATTATATCATCTACTGGATTGAGTCCATAAAACTAACAATCTCCCACTTGGGCTCAATGCCAGTTAGAGTTGCATCTCATGCACATTCCGTCTACTAATAGCTCAAAGACTTTGGTAGTCAAAGGCTTAGTAAGCGGATCTACTAGATTGTCTACAGAGGCTATCTTGGTGATCGTACATCACCTCTCTGCACAATCTATCTGACCATGTATAACTTCCTCTGTACATACTTTTTGGCTCTTGGGTTATTTGGACTTAATGACTGCCCTGCTGTCATCACAGTAAACTGTGATTGGCTGTCCTGCCAAAAATACCACTCCAAGTTCCATAAGGAATCTTTTGAGTCAATCTGCTACCTTAGCTACTTCTCAAGCTGCTACAACATAAGCACATACCCAGAAATTGATTTCCTGGAATCCTGATCTGACTAGAAGTCAGTATCTATGTAACCGACTGGTAATCAACTCATCACTGCTATGACTCAACATGTGATCTCTAGTCCTTCTCAAGTATTCGAGAACACATCTTACAACAGTCAATGATAAAAACCTGGGCTAGACTTTATATCTGCTGACTAGGCGTATTGCGTGATAGATATCCGGTCTAGTACAAAGCATAGCTTACCGTACCAAAACCTTATCTATGTACACATTATTGGGATAAGCCTTATCATCCAATTTTTCCGGTCTCAATGCAAATTGATTCCTAGGATGTACCTGGCTTTTCCAAAGTCCTTTATTATCAAAAGTCTTAGCCAACCAAAACTTTTACTATTGACGATATCCCTATGTCACTCCATCAGGAGAAGGATGTCGTCGACATATTATATCAGAAAAAACTACCCTGCGTTCTTGACTTTTCATTTACACATGACTTATCCGGATTCTGATAAAAATCAAGTGACTTGATTTGCTTTAGTCAATACGGATGTTCCTGTTTTGGGATATCTGCATGAATCCATAAATGGACTTATGCAGCCTGCAAACTCTTCGCACTTGGTTATTAGCTATAGAACCATCTGGTTACATCATATAGATGTTTTCCTCAAGATTCCCATCGTGAGATGCTGTCTTGATATCCATTTGCCAAATCTCGTCACCGAGATGAACCGCAATGGATAAGAGTATTCGGATGGAACTCTTCCATCTGGCTCTCATTTTCTTTTGTAGACTCACTTGCACCCAATAGGTTTGCTATTGGCAGGCAAGCCCACAAGTATCCAGACCTGATTAGAGTACAAAGACTCCATCTCAGCTTTCATAGCATCTAACCAACGTCCCAAAACTATGTCATTAATGGCTTTATCATAGTTATAGGGATCTTGTTCCGGTTACACCGGGATTGCCTTGTAAGACTTTCCCTAGACCGAGAACTTGTCAAGGGTCCTGACAATACTCCCACTACGACAAGGCACTGGTGTAACTACTGGGTCAATTATGGGCGGGTTTTCTCAAAGTTTGGTTTTTCTTGGATTTGGAATTGTTCTTTCTTGAATTTCTTCCAAGATAACCATTTCTAAAGATTTCCAGTTAATCTTATAATCTCCCTCCAGAAAACCGCATTGGTGCTACCAAGCACTTTCTGCTCTCTGGGTTTATAGAGCAACCAACCTTTAGTTCCTTTTGGGATAGAATATAAACATATATACTTCTGACTTCGATTCCAACTAATCCGTCTTTATTCTTCAGTACGTGTGCCGGACAACCCTGAAAACGTTGTAGACTAGGCTTTCGCCCTGTCCATAACTCCCTGGGAGTCTCAAGTATAGACTTAGATGAAATGAGGTTTAGTATATATATTTCAGTTTCCATATCCCAAAATATAGGTAATCCTAGAAACTCAATCATAGACTTGATCATATCTAAAAGAGTCTTGTTCCTTATTTTTACTACTCCGTTCTGTTGAGGCAAACCAGGAGCAGACTATTGGGATCAAATCCCATTTTCTGATAAGTATCCCATAAAATTAGCGGAGAGATATTCGCCTCATCGATCTCATCGAAGAGTATTTATACTTTTACCTAATTGCTTTTCCGCTTCCGCTCGAAACTCTTTGAATTATTCAAAAATATTGGACTTGCGGTGCATAAGGTATATGTATTCATATTTCTAGTAATCATCGGTGAAAGTGATAAAATACTCGTATCAATCTCTCGCTCTTTTATTATGGGTCCATACACATCAGTAAACACTAACTCCAATAAATCTTTGGCCCGACTGCCCTTAGATGAATAAGGGTCTTTTGGTCATTTTGCCTTCCAGACAGGATTTACAGACAGGCATTGGTTCTATCACTAATGATGGCAAGATACCATCTTTCACTAGCCTGTCAATCCTGTTTAGGTTTATATGACCTTGCCTCTTGGGTGCCGAAATTTGTTGGATTAGATGAAGGTGACTACCTCTTTAATGATGGTCTATTATTAGCATCAGCGTCATGTATCTCATACATTGTGGGAGTTAACAAATAAAAGCCATTGATTACCTTGTCAGAATATATAAGAGTACCGCTCCTCTTTAAGACGATTTAATTACCAAAAGTAACAGAATAACTCTTATTCATCATACTAGAAAATTAAAATTCCGTCTTAAAACGGTACATATAATGTATCTGACAAAAATCAACTTAATATTTGAAAGCAACTAAGTTACTACTCCTACTGACACTGCTTCTGCCTTAGCTTCCGATCCCAGGTTAATACTGATTTCTCCGTCATTAATCCTCCTGGTTACCTGTAACTCCTACAACATATTACTGATGTAATTAGTTGCACCAAAGTCTACAAACCAAGATTCTGAAGTACTAGTTGAAAAACTATATTCAGAAACAAATGACTCAATCATACCTGAGGTCTTTTCCTTTGACAGAAATCGTGGACAATTTCTCCTCCAATGTCCCGTCATACCACAGTGGAAACACTTTCCCTTTGCTCCCTTACCCTTGACCTTGGCCACACCACTAGTGGAACCATGCTCCACCTTAGGACCTTTGATGACTGATTTTTTCTTGCTATCCCGGTCTTTGCCTTTCGGCTTAGACTTAGCAAATGACTTTTCTGTCATGAGGGCAGTTGGTCTTCTCTTCATGATTTCCTCAAACACTACCAGCTGGCAAGACAGCTCAGCTATGGTCATTTCCAATTTACTATAATTGATCTCGAAATGTTTGAATGAGTCAGGTAGTGATTGAATGATAATGTCGATCTGTGTTTCTGTATCAAACGCAAGTCCCCAGTACATCTAACTCATTCAATGCCAACTTCATTTGTAACAAATGTTTTTGTACTGGGGTTCCCTCAGCCATCTTTGTCTCCATCAGCACTTTTAGAGCAGCCTGCCTAGCAGGCCTAACCTGGTCTGCAAACATCTCCTCTAAGTTCGATATAATATCGTATGCTGACTTATAGGATTGATGTTGTTCTTGCAAAACAGTAGACATGGATGCCTGAATAAAACATCTGGCTATCTCATTGTTTTTGGTCCACTTGGTGTAGAAGTTTTTCACAATCTGTGGTGCATCAGGCTCAGGCTCAGGAAGGGGGGGTATTAGAAGGACATATTTGCAACTTGAAGATGTTAAGATAATATCCAGGTTCCTTTTCCAGTCTACATAATTGGATCCCATCAACTGTTCTGGTTGAGGATGGTCGCAAGTGGATTGAAAGTATTCGAATTCATGCTGTATAAATTAAAGCACATAACCATACATTCAATGAAAGAATATAAATGACATTAGGGTTTAGTATTCTACCAAATTCATATGGGAATCCTCATAAGCACTGAATTTAGAATACATCGGAAATCCCAATCCCCTAGGGCATGCCTCCTTGGGGAGTGCAAATGCCCCATAGATTGGTGCGGATCAAAGTCGTCAAAATTAGGATTAAGACTAACTATCCTTGATCCCCAATCATTCATTATCACCTAGGTATCTCATACCAGATAATGTATGACTCCCGATATGCTTTGGTCTCTAAAATACATGAGGCAAATCCTTGGGGATACTACATCATTATTTTAGTTAAGTGTGACCCACCAACTAATATTGCATGACAACCGCGATGGGCAGCTCCTCCTTGGGGAGTGAACCCCCACCACGTCTCATCAATACTATCCATAGGAGATCCATATCTAGTAACCAGATAAATAAAAGCCCTCCGTGGGGAACGGCCACTCTCTTGGTGGCGCGAGGCTAATACTTTCCTTACAATGAACCTATGGTGGAAAACCATGGGGATTTATTAATTTAAATGCCCCGCTCCCACTTAATATTTTAGAATTGAGGATTTCCTTTTAAGGTATTAGGGCCCACATATATAA
This sequence comes from Litsea cubeba, assembly GCA_012931725.1. Lineage (NCBI taxonomy): Eukaryota > Viridiplantae > Streptophyta > Magnoliopsida > Laurales > Lauraceae > Litsea > Litsea cubeba. The sequence continues at coordinate 57,325,143 of CM022944.1, forward strand.
ATATATGAATCATCAAATCATCTCATGATATGATCCAAGATTGGTTCTAAGTCAAGTTATTTTAAGGAAAGTCCAGTTTCTTAAATTAGTGTTACCAATGTGTCCATCTCATGGGACATCAACACTAATTAGAACTCTTTCCAAAAATTAATTTGATTTGACCAATATTAGTAACTTGCTATGTTTGGATCAGATTTGGAAACATTCTAAATAAAGCATTCAACTATAAATAGAAAATGCTAAAATTAGAAACTAGTCCTCTCCTCCACATGGCCCATGCGGAATAGACTTCTTGGACTTCTAGACTTTCCAAAATTTTGGAATTCTTCAAACTCTTTGGGAAACTCCAAAACACTTTTGGCAATCTTCAAACTCTTTTGATTAGGAGTCCAACTTCACTTTCCTTCTTAGTCTCGCACATCGCCAGAATTTACAAATTTAGAAAATTACATAAATTCCTATGTCTCTACGATGAGACTTACATGATAATCTATTAATGGAAATAAAAAGGCACATAGGGAATTTCACCATGCCTTGCCCTGAACCGGGAAAACAAGGGAAACCATGATGCCCTTTACAACTTGTCAATAATAAACATTCAACCATAAAAAGAAAGTAAAAAGACTTGTGGGCCATATGGAGAGAACATGATAACCTGCATGTTAGTATCTCATACTAGCAAAGCAACTCACAAAGCCGGGTTACCAAACAATAATGGAAAGACAGGATGCCAAATATTGCCACTACTATGATTCATGCCCCTTACGCAGAGGGGGTCCGGGGGTGTCCCCCGGTGGGGTTCGAGCTGCCAGAGGGCTCGGTCGACCGGCCTCAGTGTCTTCGGTCGACCTGCCAGAGGGCTCCGTCGACCTGCCTGACGGAAATCTGCAAGTTGGGTTTTTGTATTTCGTGTCCAACCATCTCCAAAACTCTTCTAAAGATTCCCAATGGCTTCCTACCATCATTCCATCATTGTTAGTCCCTTTTGTGACTATCTAAACATGGACTTACTAATTATCCAAGCAAAACCATCAAAACTGATCCGTACATAGCCCTTGATCTATCCTCTTCGCATCTCATGTAAAGATTAGATCAAGCTTACTGATCTAACATGATAAGAGATGAGGTAAAGCTCTGATACCAATTGTTGGAAATAGGGTGGGCCTCTAGGATAGGTTTCAAAAACTTTTGACCCACTTGACGCAGGGATCAACTATCCATAAGGCTACAAAACCCAATCCAAGATCTATGTCCTCAATCTCAGTCATCATGATCAGTAAAACAATTTATCTAGAAGATAAAAACAGCAACATATAAGCAACAAATAAATCTACAACATGCATGGAAGTAGATTATACCTTTGGAGCTCGGTTGTGCTCTAATGGAGGAGTTGCGTCTTTCTTTGATGATGAAACACTTTCACTAATCAAATAGGGATCTCCAAGACCTCTTGATCTTCCACGCTATGACCCATACCAGATTCTCCTTTTCTCAAGAAGATGGTGGGATCTCCAAGAGAAAACTACTAGGAACTCTAGGGAGGAACTAGAAAGAGAACTAGAAGAGGAAGAGGAGGAAGAACATGTGCAACTATTGCACTAGGGAGGCTTAGGGCGTGAATCCCAATGTGGATTTATGCATGGGACGTCCAAGGCATCCTCCCCTCTTATTTATAGCCTTTTCAAGTTGCCTTCTCTTTACTAATTATAATAGAAGTCTTACTTCCACAATAATTAGTAACTTACCATATCATAATTAGAAGGGGCATTTGGGCGGAGGTCCCTCAACTGTGATTTTTATTGCAAACGGTCCACACCATTTTTTCGTACTGACGGCAGTCCTTTTATAAAAGTAACTCATTGAAAAAGACAAAAACACCCTTGTACACGTCAGCAAAAGCAGAATCAGACAATTTATCTGAGTTTTGGCAAAGCTCAGCAATAATTCAAATAAACTTCTCTCATTCCATTGAGGTTTGGATGGCGTTAGAGTTTCAGAACGACAAAGTGGTCTTCATGAAGTTTTTAGAGGACGTCTTAAGCTTTTCAGAAAGGTCTGGTTCGCAAAAATTCAAGTTCGTTTGGGCCTCCAAGCGTTGCTTCAAAATAAGGCCAGAAAAATCGATCCAAAATTCCTGTTTTTACCAGTAAACTTCAATGAGCCATAACTTGAGTTTCCGAAGTCCAAATTGGGTGATTCAAAACCCTATAATCATCAACACATCTAGGGCTACAACTTTCATGAAGAGACCAAGTCAAGATTCCACCGTTATGTCATAGAAAAATACCTCACAAGTTGGACACAAACTCAGATAAATTTGTCTGAGTTTTATCAGAAATTCAGATAAATTTGTCAAATGAACTTCTCTCATTCCATTGAGGTTTGGATGGCGTTAGAGTTTCAGAACGACAAAGTGGTCTTCATGAAGTTTTTAGAGGACGTCTTAAGCTTTTCAGAAAGGTCTGGTTCGCAAAAATTCAAGTTCGTTTGGGCCTCCAAGCGTTGCTTCAAAATAAGGCCGGAAAATCGATCCAAAATTCCTATTTTTACCAGTAAATTTCAATGAGCCATAACTTGAGTTTCTGAAGTCCAAATCGGGTGATTCAAAACCCTAGAATCATCTACACATCTAGGGCTACAACTTTCATGAAGAGACCAAGTCAAGATTCCACCGTTATGTCATAGAAAAATACCTCACAAGTTGGACACAAACTCAGATAAATTTGTCTGAGTTTTATCAGAAATTCAGATAAATTTGTCAAATGAACTTCTCTCATTCCATTGAGGTTTGGATGGCATTAGAGTTTCAGAACGACAAAGTGATCTTCATGAAGTTTTTAGAGGACGTCTTAAGCTTTTCAGAAAGGTCTGGTTCGCAAAAATTCAAGTTCGTTTGGGCCTCCAAGTGTTGCTTCAAAATAAGGCCGGAAAAACCGATCCAAAATTTCTATTTTTACCAGTAAATTTCAATGAGCCATAACTTGAGTTTCCGAAGTCCAAATCGGGTGATTCAAAACCCTAAAATCATCTACACATCTAGGGCTACAACTTTCATGAAGAGACCAAGTCAAGATTCCACCGTTATGTCATAGAAAAATACCTCACAAGTTGGACACAAACTCAGATAAATTTGTCTGAGTTTTATCAGAAATTCAGATAAATTTGTCAAATGAACTTCTCTCATTCCATTGAGGTTTGGATGGCGTTAGAGTTTCAGAACGACAAAGTGGTCTTCATGAAGTTTTTAGACGACGTCTTAAGCTTTTCAGAAAGGTCTGGTTTGCAAAAATTTAAGTTCGTTTGGGCCTCCAAGCGTTGCTTCAAAATAAGGCCGGAAAAACCGATCCAAAATTCCTATTTTTACCAGTAAATTTCAATGAGCCATAACTTGAGCTTCCGAAGTCCAAATCAGGTGATTCAAAACCCTAGAATCATCTACACATCTAGGGCTACAACTTTCATGAAGAGACCAAGTCAAGATTCCACCGTTATATCATAGAAAAATACCTCACAAGTTGGACACAAACTCAGATAAATTTGTCTGAGTTTTATTAGAAATTCAGATAAATTTGTCTGAGTATAGAGAGAGATTTGGATAGAGAGATATTTCAAAACCGATTTCATCTTTGAAGAAATGAAATAGAGAGAATCAGAAGTCATGGCATGGTGGTGATGAAAAGTGCTCTGCAACGATACTCCAAACCATGGAAAGGAATGGAAAATGGAAAATGAGAGAGAAGAAGAAGGCAGGAGTTCGAATGAGGGTTGAAAGGGGCAAATTAGTCATGAAAATATATGACGTGGCATATTAGGGACCTTTCACCAAAGTATCTCCAGCTGTCTGGACTAGAGACATTAGAGAAAAAGTTGTTGTCCTTGATGCCTTAGAAGACCGTGCACAGGGACTTTTGGCTAATTTACCCTAATTAGAAGTCTTACTTCAAATATGATTAGTATCTTTCTAATTCCTATTTAATTAAAATAGAAGTCTCACTTCTACTAAAATTAGTAAGTCTACTATTACCACTATTAGAAGTCTCACTTCAAATAGAAATAGTAACTTTCCTTTTAGAGTTCAACTAGAATTAGATACTTTCTAATAATTGGGCTAGCGTGGGGACCACTAGGGATTCCTTAGAAAGCTGGCTCCAACTGGGACTCGTGACCCCACATCTCATGTGTAATCCGGGCCCACAGTTAATTGCAAATAACTCCACTATATAAATGCAATTGAACTCCAGTCTTAGGAATATTACATAGAAGACCCTAAACTTCCTCATTACCACAAGTAGACCCCTCTATCAATATCCATGGATCAATTGGACCTGTCTTCCAAAATAGATCCATATCTTATTATCCTTGAGCCCCAATTAATTATAATGATCAATAGGTACCTTTCCAATTAACTCTTAATCGGAATGGGTGCGCACTTACCAATGATAAATCCATTAATTGGCACAAGGGGATATTAGAGATAGATTCCATCTTGACTATTGAATGTTCCCACAGCTCTACTACCACGTACCCAAATCACCGAGGTGTTGACCTACAGTTGGCCTCACTCATTGGTGACTCAAAGCAAATGAATAGATAGAAACTTGAGTTCATTAATGTCTCAGGATTGAGAGCCTATTGCTAGGGAATTATGAGAGCAGACCTTAAAATAAAGACAGTGTTTATAAGGTGCTTCTCATGGTCCTTCAATACATCCAATGTACCAGCACTATGATCCAGAATCTTCCATTCTGATGATCGAGACAAGTCACACTATCTCATAGTGATCAAAGTACTGCAACCTTGTCAGTATGAGATGTCCAGTCTCATCACTGGTTGTGAATATATTTTAAGTATAAGATTTGTCACACATGTCTCCCGTATGTGGATCTCATCCATACACATGTGTTACATCTAATATACTTGTGGACCCCGGTTCATCTCATGAACCATCATGTCATTCGTATTGGTTATGTGCAAGTATATAATAAATCACCATTCATCTCATGAAAGGAAAGCATGAATATACTGATAAATAAAGAAATTAATCAATTTATTATATCATCTACTGGATTGAGTCCATAAAACTAACAATCATTATATTCTTGTGATTACTAATGGATATGGTCTTGTTTCAGAAATTTTCGAAAACTAACAATGGCAGCTTCACTAACCATTACTTTCGATGAAAACAAGCACCAACTCATGCTTCAACAGAAGCAAACCACGCGCACCTACAAGCGCCCCATCAGCTGCCGAAGTGTCAACTCCCTCGGCAACTCTCTGAACTCCGGGTCGACTTCGACTCCCCGGACTATCGTCTTTGGGACGCTGGGACCATTCCCACTTCCTGAGGAACAAACTGCTCCCTCCAAGAAGCAGAAACTCGCCTCTCAACGTGTCACTACCGTGACACCAAAGGCGAGCACCAGAAGGCCTGAAGCCCGTGGCAGCCCCACGAAGCCTCAACCTGCAAACAACCAGGTCTACCCCAAGACTTGGTCCCCAAGACCTTCACCAAAACACAGAAGGTCCCAGACATCCACTAAGCCAGCATTCCTGGCCCCACTCAAGGAGAACCAGTTCTATCCTCTTGCCTACATGAAAGAGGAGAGACCCATCTCCAACTCGACTTCAAAGTCAACCCAGCATGAGCCGGCTTGTTCCTACAAACCCAAAATCAAGTCATGCATCACAAGGCCTCCACAAGCACCTGCTAAGGCCTACAAATCTGCAGTTCGACCCTTCATCTCTACAGGGGCCAAACTTCAAAAATTCAAAGCTTCGCTGCAACTGGCGAAGGATAGGGTTCGCATCCTGTCCTTGCCCAGCTACAAAGAAGACAGGCTCGGCTGCTGCGCCCGAGGGAGCACATCCTTCATCGTCAAAGCCCAGTTAGAGCTGACCGAAGCTCAAATTGCTCGTCGTATACGCCGCCGCGCGTCATACCGACAAAGAGACTAGAGAAGCAAAGGACTCAGCCTCCCACACTTCAAGTCTCTCCCAAATGGGTCGAAAAAGAAAGACCCAACCAAGTTGCTGCCGTCCATATGGTTGGAAAAACCAGAATGCGCCAAAAATCAGCAACAAAAATCCATGTCCGACGTCCAATGACCCGCAGCGTCTCAAGGACAAGAAGACATTCAGAAGAATCCCCTGCTCCTTCAAGCAAAGGACAGCAGAGTGATCCTTCCTCAAGCTCTTCTTCAAAAAGAATGAGCCCCAGCTCAGTCACCAGGACAGTTTCTTCGTTCGAATCACGAAGGATGAATGTCTTGGCTACAAATTCTGAGCCACCACCCCGCAATCCACCTCCAGAAGATGCGATCACCTGCATCCAGCAGTTGGAAAGGCTGGACCTAAGCTCTATGATCAGATAAAAAGGTTAGGATATTGCTGGCCTACCATGGTAGCTGACGCAATGCAATTTGCTAAGCGCTGCCAACAATGCCAAGTTCATGGAGATTACATTCACATGCCTCCAGAATGGCTGCATCCTACAGCGATCTCATGGCCTTTCGAAGCCTGGGGTATGGACATTATAGGTCCTATTTCTCCCCCTTCAAGCAAAGGTCATCGCTTCATCTTCGCCGCTACGGATTACTTCTCCAAGTGGTCAGAAGCATTTGCGTTTAACGAAATGAAGACCTCATCAGTCCTTCAGTTCCTACGCACCAACATCATTTGTCATTTCGGCATACCCAAAAGATTCGTCCATGATAACGGACCACAGTTCCGGGATCATCGATTCTACAGGTTCTGCGACAAATACAAAATCCAAAGCTGTCCTTCGACTCCATACAATCCGGCAGCAAACGGGTTAGCAGAAGCTTTCAACAAGACACTCTGCAAAATCCTCAAAAAAAATGGTCTCTAGTCACAAAAGAGACTGGAGCGACAAAATGTCTGAAGCTTTGTGGGCCTATCGAACCACCGTTCGAGGACCAACCCATAGCACACCATTCTCCTTGGTCTATGGATGCGAAGCTGTCGTGCCCTTGGAAGTACAAATTCCTTCCTTGAGGGTATCCTTACAAAATGACATGACTCAAGAAAGCAATGTCAAATTGCGGCTCCATGAGCTGGACAATCTCGATGAGAGACGGCTCGAAGCTCAACAAAGCATTGAACTTTACCAAGCACGTATGGCAGGATCTTTTGATAAAAAGGTCAGGCAACGCGCCTACAAAAAGAGTGACTTGGTTCTTGCGGTAAAAAGACCAATGGTCTTCGCTCACAAGTCCAAAGGAAAATTTGAGCCGAAATGGGAGGGACCCTACGTCATCGACAAAGTTTTCTCCAATGGCGCATACGCACTCCTAAACATGGAAGGTGACAGATGTATGCTGCCCATCAACGGCAAGTTCTTAAAGCGGTACTACCCTTGAAGACTTACCCAACTGGGTAAGAGCAATGCCTGTACGGCCAAAATCGGTTTCCAGGTACACGCTCGCTAAACCCACCTTTTTTTAGATTTTTCATATCAAATATTGAAATTTCTAGAAATCTAAAACAATGCTTACTTTCATCGTTTCATTGTTCAAAAAAAAAAATATATATATCCAAGTTTAGGAACCTTTCCCTAACTTGACCAAAATTTTCAACCTTTGAACCCAAAATTCATGGTTTGAAACAAAATCTGGATTCAGGGATTTCCACCCTAGTCCACCCTGCCTTTTACTGCCAAAATGGTTTTAGGTCAAAACTTATGACCCTCGTGTCTTTAAACAAAAAAAAAAATGGTTTTTCAAAAACCGCGAGGAAGCGACGCTTAGTCGATACTCGCACAAATCGGAAGCAAGCGAACCACGTTCGACACTTCCAAAATCGCAGGGAAACGACATTTCGTCGATACTTGCAAAATCCAAAACCGTGGAAACGCAACATTTCAGTTGATATCCACAACCCAAATTTCAAAGGTTCGAAAAAACCTAAAAAAAAACTGTGGAGACGCAACATTTCAGTTGATATCCATAACCCAAAGGTTCGAGAAAACCACAAATTTCAAAAATCGTGGGGAAACGACATCAAGTCAGTACCCGCAAAACCAAAATTTTTGAAAAGCAAGGATGCGACATTCCATCGATACTTGCACCCAAATCCGCGAGGATGCGACATTCCATCGATACTCGCAACCGAATGAGCAAGGATGCGACATTCCATCGATACTTGCAAGAACATTCAGCAGGGAGGCGACTCTTAGTCGATACTTGCATTTTTTTTGAAAACCAAACCGGCTATAAATGCCATAAAAACCCGGCTATCAATGCCACCAAAACAAAACCCGGCTATCAATGCCACCAAAAACAAAACCGGCTATCAATGCCACAAACAAAAAAAAAAACTTGGATTTCAAAAAACCCGGCTATCAATGCCACCAAAACAAAACCGGCTATAGATGCCACAAAATAAACCGGCTATAGATGCCACAAAACAAACCGGCTATCAATGCCACCAAAATTGGCTATAGATGCCACAAAAAAAAAACTCGACTATCAATGCCACAAGAAAAGCTGGCTCTCATGCCAAAATTGGCTTCCATGCCACAAACAAAAACCTGGCTTTCATGCCAAAACAATCACTTGACAAAAGATTTTCACAAAATGACAACCTTTTGATCAAATCCCATTTAGCAATTACTTTTATCACTAAAAGATTCAAGTGAGCGTAGGGATAACAAAAAAAAAGAGCGTCCCATTTAGCAATTACTTTTATCACAAAAAGATTCAAGTGAGCGTAGGGATAACAAAAAAAAAGAGCATCCCATTTAGCAATTACTTTTATCATAAAAAGATTCAAGTGAGCGTAGGGATAACAAAAAAAAAAGAGCATCCCATTTAGCAATTACTTTTATCACAAAAAGATTCAAGTGAGCGTAGGGATAACAAAAAAAAGAAAAGAGTACCAAAAAAATACATGTGGTACCAAAAAAAAAGAGAGAGAAAGTGTTCACAAGCACTACAAAAAAAAGAGTACCAAAAAAATACAAGTGGTACCAAAAAAAAAAAGAGAAGAAGGAAGGATGGTTTCTGTATACAGGAGCTCAATCAAAAATGGTCTCCAGCCAAGAGTTCAGCTCCCCAAGCAAACTTTTAGCTTCAGCCGTCAAGGATTCCAAGGCACGCTTCTTCAGGAACCTGCCATGAGATGCTGGAGTGGGCTGTACCCCTTCTCTCACACCAGGAAGCTTACCTCGAGCAGTTTGTCATTGTTCCTCCTCATCAGACTTCCTTTTGAGAACCCGTTCGGCATCTGCAACCTGGTGAATCAGGGCACTCTCCCTGTCGCGAGCCTCTATTATGGCAGTCCACTTGGCAGCGACTTGTGCCTGCAAATGCTCAAGACGTTTCCTGGCCTCATCGACCTCCCTGTCAAGGATGTTAAGGTCATGTGTCACCCTGATGATGGCTATCTCTTCTAAGTTCCTCTTTCGGACTGCCTGCTTCTTGCTTTCTGTAGCCGCATCCAGGTCAGACTTAGCCTTATCAGCAGGGTCCAGGAACATCTCCTTGAAGAACTGGTCATCAGCCAAACTCACGGTCTCAAACCACTTGTCACCCAGTGCAATGATCCTATCAACGATCGCCCTGGCACCTGTGACATCCAGACCAGCCTCTTCAGCATCACTGAGAATCTCCTGCACATGCTGGATCATGCCAAATCCGGCTTCCAAGTGCCCAGAAAAGAGAGTCTCAATCCAAGAGCTCAGAACTCGCATCACCACCTTCTTCGCAAAAAGAAGAGATGGCCCAGCTGAGGATTCGCCCAACTCCGTTGGTCGGCTACTCATATCATCATCTGTTGAAAGAGTAACAAAAGAACTCTTTCCAGCTGAATCTACTCCTGCTCGGGAAGGAATCTCAGCGCGAGGAATCTCCTCAATATTGTCAGAGCTGGTCCCAGGAATCTCTACCTCTGGATCAACCTCTGGCATCTCTTGCTCTGGAAGCGACGGATCCTCCTCTGCCACTTCAAAACCTGCAAAAGAAACACAAAAAGGTATGAATATGACCCTGTTTGAAAATCATTATCAGAGTTATAATTACAAAATACCTTCTTCGACGACTGGCGGAACACTTTCTTCCTCCATGAACTCACCGGAAGCATCATCAACGTTTGCATCCATCGATGGTTCAAAGTCATCAGAACCCTGTGGCAAGTCAGCTGACAAAAAAAATGTGTTAGCAAGCCAAGTCACAAACTCAAAAAAAAAAGAGAGCAAAAGAAGTCGTACCAATTGGAGATTCTGGATTTACTCCAGAGTCCCTCGGTTCTTCTTCAGGTGCCTCGACAGGATCCATCACCACCTCATCGGTTGGGACCTCAGGCATCACCAAGTCTTCCTCTGCTAAAAAAAAAAAAAAGAAAAGCAGAAAACAAGAAGCAAATCATAACATGGAAAAAATCCCATGAAAAGAAATGGAAAGAGAAAAAGGAAGAATCATACCTTCACCGACGGTCTCTTCTTCTCGGCTTCTCTTCTCTGGAGGCTCGTCAGCATCCACTGGCACATCCTCATTGATAGTAAGAGGAACTTCCAAGTTAGGAGAGTCCTCATGCTGCCCCTTGCTGCGATGATGACTCCTCCTCCTCTTACCTCTGCGGGCTCGCTTCTTAGAGGAACCTGCCCCGCTGTCAGAGTCAGATTTCCCACTTGACTCCTCACTGGATGGTCTGCTCTTGCCAGTAGACTCCACGGAAGCTTGCCTCTGTGCCGCTTGCATCCAAGCACCAAGTTCGGCTTCCTCCTGTTCTAGCTGCTCCAAAGCCTCATCAGGTATTTCTCGAACAGCTTCAGAACCAATGACGCCCTGGTCACCGAGAAAGCCTATCTTGTGCTTCTCTCCAGAAAGGAAGGCCCAAACTTCCTCTCACCGGATGCCATCCGACTTTCCAAGGCCCTTTCCAGATGCCAGCTTCACATCAAGCTCCTTCTTGGAAAGCCCCCGATATGCCGAAAAGCTCTCCGCGAATCACTTCGCAAAGCCGGCAGTACGGGAAGTCAGCAACACAGGATAAGAAATCATGGCTGTAGTGTCTTCAGCACTATAGAAAGCCCATGCATTTCTCCCATCCTGTAAGCCTCCAAAGCGCTTCACCATGCTTGAAGGCGCTCCAACAACGCCTTGAGAAAAGCCCAGCTGCAAAGCAAAGCGAGAGGGTACATACGGCTGGATGTCGACGAAAAGATGTCTGCGGTACACCATCGTGCCGACACGTATGCTAAAAAGTCACTCTCTCTCTGCATTTGTCAAGGAATAATGCCTTCCCGACCCCGCCCTGGTAGAGTCTCGGGAGGCACCAAAATCAAAACCCTTCTCCCGCAACTCCGGAGAAAGCTTTACTGAAGATTGCCCCATCTCGACGTCCCTGAACCGTCGGATCCTCATACGGGCAAACAAAAGTGATTCGGACACGGCTTTGCCCTTAGCCAGTCGAATCATCAGAGGATCATCATCCTGTGCAGCACCCAGCCGATGGAAGCCAGGACAGTGGTATACATACCACGAATAAAAGATATGGGCTGAAAATACCCTATTCATGGGAAGCCCAAGCCGAACCAAAAAAGCAGCAGCCTGCAGTTCGGTACACAAGTAGGAGTAAAGAGCTGGCACCAAAGCAAGCTGCTCTCCAAACGCCATCTGACAAGCCGGAAAAATACAATGCGGCCTGATGTGCGTTCCATCTCCTCCAGCAAAAATAGCCTCACCAAGCCAATAAGTGAGGTAAACAGCGAGATCTCTCCGCAGTGCAATGTCAGGACATATGGCGTTTGTACTCGCACAGAAATCTCTCAACTCTTCTTGCATGGCCAAGATCTTCTTTGAACTTGGATCTTGAGCTCCGGCTTCTTGGGTCACGCTATCAGAAGGCTCCCTGCTATCAAAAAAGTTGGGGAATGAAGAGCTAAAACTCTTCCAACTGCTGGATCTAACTTTCAAACCCCCCTTCTCCTTCAAAAAATCATAGAAGGCGACAAGCTGAAAGTATAGAAGCCTGAACTCCTCAGACTGCCCCTCGAGGACGCTGTCAATCGGCATAAACTCCTCATAGAGTTTGCCAAGGATGGGCAATCCGGTAATGGCGCTCAGCTCCTTCAAAGAAAAACCAATCTCACCATTCGTCACAACGAAGGTATTGGTTTGAGGGAGGAACGACTCCAGCATAGCCATGAAGGCCTCGTCGGAAAAGATCACGGTCCCCCTAAAGGCGCGGACCGCATCAAAAATCCCGGCTTCCTTCAAAACGGCGCCACCAATCAGCAGGACGCGATCAGTCCAAGACTTCCACTCGGAGTCAGCATTGAAACGACCTCGAAGTCGAAAAGGCTTGATCCAATTGCTGCCGTCACCACTGAAAATACCAAGGCCCACCGGTCTCAAATCGACCGACGGATAATCAGAGCCCTGGTAGCCGCTGGATGGCATCAACAGGTCCATATCAACAGGCGACCTCTCCGTATATCCAGGAGAACCGCCAACAAAAACCCCGATCTTGATTACATTTGTCCTTCTCACCCAGCTTGGAGGATCTTCCCTCTTAGGGCACGTGGGGGCAAGGCTCAGAATCGAGACGGTGCGATCAAACGTCGACCGGCTAGCAGCAGTCTTCTTCTCACCATCTGCTGTGAAAGAAAACTGAAAACATCTCCTCTGGTATGTCATGTCATCAGGGACTGCATCACCAAAGAAGAAGGTAGGCTTGGGCAAAACGCTCTGATCTTCCATCACCCATGGACGACTGCTTACCATGATCTTATAGAATTCCTCTCCCTTGAGAGTGATCAGTCGCTGCCTCATCTCATCTCTGTTGAGGGAGTCGCACTCTTCCAGATTTCTCTCAACATACTGGACCTTCTCAAAAGCCTGCTGAACGGCCGGATTAGAAGATCTAGAAGATCGACGAGGTACGCTTGTAGCAGGCTCTTTACCCTTGTTCGCTCTGGAGGAACCACCTGAAAAGGATGGAAAAGAAAAAGATCAAACATCAAAATGACAGAATCTCGCTAAAAAAAAAAAAATCTGGCGAAATTTTGACATGATGACGGGGCAATTCCGAAGAAAAGGAACTATCCCGAAAGAAATAGAAAGCTTGAAGATGGGCTCAACATCGCTGCGAGCTCCGAAACTCCAAACTTTCGAAACCTCAAAGTCTCCGCAAAATCAGGAAGGGCTCAACATCACTGCAAGCTCCAAGTTCCCAAATTTGCAAAAACTTTCAGGTATGCTATCACATCATGCTACAAATTTAATTTACAAATTGAATGCATGCATGAACATCTTGGTTTGCGAAAAAAAAAATGCATTATCATGATGAGCAAAAAAAAAAAAGAAAAGAAACTCTCTCAAAAAAAAGGGGGGAGGACTTTATTTTTCCTACAATGGAGTTTTCTTGAAAAAAAAAAAAGGGAGAACTTACTTGAAGCCATTGATGGAGAAGAAGAAGAAAAGTCTTGAAGATCTTGAAGAAGAAAAGCTCTTGGTCTTGAAGCCCTCTTTAGATTATTGCAAAAGAAAGTAATAAGAGCAAGAGATCCAACCTTCTCCTTGCTTTTATAGAGAAGAGCAAACCAAAGAAGGAAAGAAGAAAGAGGTAAGTGTTACTAATTAGTAACCTTACCAAAAGAAAGAGATTAGAAAGATTCTTTCCCAAAAGAAAGATATCTTGAAGGATTTTCTCCCAAAAAGAAATCTATGACGGATTCTTTCCCAAAAGAAAGATATCTTGAGATATTCTATCCCAAAATAAAGGGATCATGAGAGATTCTCTCCAAGTAAAGATATTCTTGGATATTCTCTATCCAAATGAGATATTTTTGGATATTCTTTACAAAAATGACACCATATGAGATCTAAGCTATTTCAAAAGCTTAAGGTCCCATGGGTTAGCCCATATGAGCCAGGTTTGACCACCTAGGCACAAAAAAAAAAAAAAAAGAAAAAGAAAATTTTTTTGGGCTTTTAGTCAAAGAGAAATCCCTCTTACCAAGAGCATACAAAAATGGTTCCATGCCTCTTTTGAGTTGATTGGACCATACAAAAGAAAATTCCAAGCCCCATGAGCTTCCAAAAATCAAACCATCCAGCCTCATCTACCAAATTGAGCCAAATTCTTGAAATTGACATTCCATCAAACCAAATCCTGGTCCCCTAACTTGCCACATACAGCCTGTTAGGTCACAAGACCAAAACCAAAAACCAAAACCTGATCCCCTAACTTGCCACATACAGCCTGTTAGGTCACAAGATCAAAACCAAAATTGATCCCCCAACATTCCACATACAGCTTGTTGGGTCACACGATCAAAACCAAACCCGACCCCCTAACCTGCCACATATAGCCTGTTAGGTCACAAGGTCAAAACCCAAATCCACATCCCTGATGTCATCTTCAAAACTTTGCCTCGAGATGGTACGTGATCCCTTTCACTACCATAAAATTCCCCTGGAAGCTCAAAAGGCTATAAATACCAAAAAGAAAGATTGCTCAAACACTCTTGGTCAAGTCACAGGCTCTCCTTCAAAAAATCTCTTCGAGGCACATCGACTACAAAAGTTAAGCAACTCGCCGCTGTACCTCGAGGGGGCATTTGTTGACACCAAAAATGTCACTTTACCTTTTCAAGATCCAAAGAGCTACATGAAGTCGCAACCTGCCATAAATAGGCAATGTTGCTTCCAAAAATCAAATCTTGTCAGAATCAAACAAAAACTGCAAGATTCTTCCAGACAGCCAAAAGAGGAGTACACAAGAAGTTTCGGGCCATTTCAAAATCATTTGGCCTAACTTCGCTTCTCCGACAGCCGAAAAGGAGCTCTCGGGGACAAAAGCTCTCCGGGACCATGGTTTCCAAGACAGAGCCTATGGATCATCTTAAAATGACTCCAATAGGTTCCCTGTCAAATTTCAAGTCAATCGGACATTGATTGACCGCACATCAAACCGCGACATCTTCATCGCGACAAAAAGCAAGTCTACAGGTGATAGGACCCCAAACGGCTTCGAAACTCAAACAAAAGCCTATGGTTGGTCTTATTTATTGCTCAGGAGGCTTCACACCAAATTTCAGGTCATTCCGACATCGTTTGGCCCAGTTTCAGCTTCTGACGGAAAATCGGCAGCTCTGCGCGACAAAGTCTTCGGCTTTCTCAGGAAATTGGAAACTTTGCAAAATATAATGCAAGGATTCTCATCAGGTTTTCTACAAAGAAATTAGGCCAACAAATGGTCAAAATGTCAAGGAAAAGTACAGAAGAAAAAAGAATCGAAAAACAGCACAAACGGACGCAAAACGGGACACGAAAGGGGGAAAACCCCCCCAGGGTCGCAGACCCCTGCGACCCTGGGCCAGGGTCGCCGGCGACCTTGGAACCCGGGGGTCGCCGGGAAAGCCCCGGAAACCCCGGTTTTCGCCGTTTTTTTTTCGCGATTCGAGGAGCCTAGCCTCTGGTACTTTCCAAAATTCATGCTTTTGAGACACCAAGTCCTCTGACATCCATCCAAAACACGGGTAAATCATCAAGAGTATCGAAAACAATATTGATCGCCACCCGGTCAACCAAAAAAAAGTGTACTTTCTACCCGACCGATCGAGAAATCGACAGGACAGATGGCACCGACCCGCTGTTGGCAACAAACACCTAAAATTACATGATCATCTGATGTCGATCTACATGAAGATCCATCGATGATCATCAACAGAAGAATCTCAAAAGACGTGGCACGGCCCGCGACTCTTCAGCTGCTCGGCGACCACTTAATGCGATTAATTGACTAGCTTTATTACAGTCATTAATCCATTTCTTTGAACGGCCCAATCAGAAGCAAGCATTCGGGAGTTACAAGTCAAGAGATTCATGGCATTTAACCCATGAAACTCCTCACATCATGGCGATTAAAGGCGATTAAATGCCCTCAATCTCCTCCGGCCAATCAGAAGCCAAGAAAAAGGAGTTACAAAATAAACAATTCAATTTTGTAACTCCTCCCATTATGCGGCTTAATGACAATAAAAGCCCATAAACCCACCTAAAAGGCTACCTAAAAGCCTATAAATAGGAGGGCTCTCCAAGAAGAAAACACACACACAACATCAACAGACAGCAGACAGAAATCCAGAGAAAGGAAAAAGAGAGAAAACTCTGCGGAAATTCTACACCGGCCACCGCAACAAGGTGACAAAAGTCCCTTGGGGGGTACCCCCCCCCCCCAAGGTCCTTGCCTTCTCCTCCTGCCTCCAATGGCTTAGATATGGCTTTTCAGCCCGTCTACTCGGCTTTTTATTGGACATAGGACCTTCCTTTGGTCTTTGTCCTCTAAAAACCCGAGGTTATAGCCAAGCCAAGCGAATCGATAGCATCTTCTATTCTCATCTGCATGGATGATGGCGAAGCCCACATATGGCTTGCGACCGTCAATCTAAACGAGTCCCCCACAATCTCCTGAGAAGTTAGATCCTCCTTTTCTTGCTTTTCATTGTAGTTTGTATTTTTTTTAAAAGAGACAAAAATCACAATTCTTGTCTTTCATTGTTGATAAGGATTATAAATGCCAAAATCGGCTATAAACGCCAAAAATCAGCTATAAAAGCCAAAATCGGCTATAAATGCCAAAAAAATCGCCTTTCACGGCAAATCAAGAAAATGTCTCTTTTCTTAAATATATGTGCAATGGAAAACTTGAAAGAAGTTGATTTCCTTTTTACTTGCGAAGGTTGATCTCCGGATCACCACTTGCAATTCCAAGTAAAAATAGAAAATCTGGCACACCCATAAAAAAGAAATGTTGATGCACGCCCCCCTTTGCCCCCCGGTTACGAAAGGGTCGGAACCAAACGGACTCCCACGTCCGCCGACCTCGGTAGGAACCCCGGGCATCCGGGAGCGCGGTCCATCAGCAGGACTGAATAGTGCCAAGGTTCTCGGAGCTCAGCAGCTGGTAGTCTTCAGTGACTCGCAGTTGGTGACGAGGCAGCTTACTGGAGATTACCAGGCTCGCGACGACAGAATGGCAGCCTATCTGACCCTCGCCAAGAAGCTTCTATCCCAATTCCCGGAAGCAGAGGTCAGACAAATTGGCAGAGATTCTAACTCGCACGCCGACGCACTCGCCAACCTAGCTTCCGCCGTCGAAGCTGGAAAGAAAAGGACTGTAGAAGTAGGCTCGCTGACATCACCAAGTATAGAGCTCGGCCCGCCACGGCAAATCCCGTGTGTCGACCTCGGGCCCAGTTGGATGGATCCCATCATCGCGTAACTCCCCAAGGACAGAGCCCAGGCCCACAAAATCAGGCTCAGGGCAGCCCGGTTCTGGCTCTCTCCAGAAGGAAAACTGTACAGGAAATCCTTCACGGGCCCTTACCTCCAGTGCGTCCACCCAAGCCGAGTTGAAGACTTCCTCTATGAGATACATGAAGGCATCTGCGGAAGTCACGTCGGAGGAAGGTCGCTAGCATACCGGGCTATAAGCCAGGGATACTGGTGGCCATACATGCAGAAGGACGCACAGATGTACGCTATGAAATGTGAGAAGTGTCAGAAATTCTCGCACAACCTCCATCAACCTGCATAAGATTTGAGCCCGCTCTCCAGCTCGTGGCCCTTTGCTCAGTGGGGGCTGGACATCGTGGGACCTCTCCATCGAGCTCCAGGGAATAAAAGGTGGCTGATAGTGGCCACTGACTATTTCACCAAGTGGATAGAGGCGGAAGCATTATCTTCCATCACCGAACGGGACTCCAAGAACTTCGTATGGAAGAACATCGTCACGAGGTTCGGCATCCCTCGAGTCTTGGTCTCGGACAACGGGACCCAATTTGACTCCAGCCTCTTCAAAAACTTTTGCAAGGAGCTCGGCATCAGGAACCATTACTCGACTCCGGCCTATCCCCAGAGCAATGGCCAGGCCGAGGTCTCCAACAAAGTGGTCCTTGATGGGCTCAAAAAGAGACTCGATGGGGCCAAAGGAAGATGGGTGGAAGAGCTACCCAGTGTGTTGTGGGCATATAGAACCACCCTGAGATGCTCCACTTCAGAAACTCCATTCTCCTTGGCATACGGAATGGAAGCCGTAATCCCGCTCGAAATCGGCCTCCCAACACTCAGGTCTGAACTTTTTGACCAAATCCAAAACGAGAAGAACCTGACCCTGGGGTTAGACCTGGCCGAAGAGCGCAGAGAAGCGGCCTCCATCCGTTTAGCGGCCTATCAGCAACGGCTCGCAAGAGATTACAATCAAAGAGTTCGAGAAAGAAAGTTCACCATTGGAGAACTGGTCCTGAAAAAAGCACTGCCTGCAGACAAGGACCCGAACCAAGGCAAGTTGGCTCCAAACTGGCGCGGTCCGTTCAAGGTGGTCTCGACTGCAGGCCGGTCCGCGTCTAAGCTTGAGGATATGAATGGGAAACTACTACCGCGGCCATGGAACGCCTCGCACCTCAAGAAATTTTACTTTTAAATGTATTCAATTTATGCAAATCAATGAAGGTCATTTCCTCTCAAAAAGTTTCTCTTATTGTTCTAAATCAAGATTGTTCTAAGTCGAGAACCGCGGCAACGGCGCGATTCTCTAGTTCGGCGAGGACTTCTCCATTCGTGCGCATCTCGGCCCTCGCGCCGGCACGGCCCCTGGTGACGAGCCAGGGGGACTTCTCCATTCGTGCGCATCTCGGCCCTCGCGCCAGATTGCCAGCACGACCCCTGGTGACGAGACAGGGGGACTTCTCCATTCGTGCGCATCTCGGCCCTCGCGCCATATGACCAGCACGGCTCCTGGCGGCGAGCCAGAAAGACCGCCTTACCCACACACTTAATCGCTGGGCATTTGTCCTAAATAGTTCGGCCCCGGACCAAGGCAGCTCGGTGCTTGCCGAGCTGACATACTCGACGATAATTTTCTTTCTGCCGAGCCGACATACTTGTACAAAAAATTTCCTTTCTATCCAGAAACTCCACTCACTCGCTATCGCAACACTCAAATTCCCTGAGAGCCCTGCATCGCATTGCGGAGGATACGGGTATTAAGCGCAGCTCATCGATCGCGGACATTAAGGATGTGGAGATTCGATCATACACCCGGAATGAAACACTTTACACATTCAGATCAGACAAAAGCGCAAAAATGGACATAAAAGGTAGCTCTTCATTTGAAATAAAAAAGGAAAAGTTGTTACATTAGAATGCCAAGAAAGGAAAATTACATTCAAAAAACAGGAAGGGGAGCGGCGGAGAGAACTTCAGGCAGCAGGCGCGACCCCATCCGCGGTTGGATTCGCAGTGGCAGGAGGGGCTTCGGAGGAAGAAGCCACGGCCGGAGTCGCGGCAGCAGCAGGCGCCTCAGGAGCAGGAGGAAGGAGTACTGGTTCTAGCGCGGCCGCGGGGTCCCCCCCATAGTCTACCTCGGGGACCGACTCAGCCTCGGGACGCGGGTACCCATCCGGGCTGACGTACGCGGGATGCTCCCTGGGGACCCCCGCCTTCTCCAGGGCTGCCCTCCACCCTAGCTCCCAGGACGAGACCCGGATGTCGTCAACCTACGCCGCGTACTCCTCGCCGGCCACGTCGACGCCGTCCTGGAAGGCGGCGCTCACTTCGGCTTGATTCTTGAGCTCCAGCTCGGCCCTCTGCCTCTCGAGGTCGGCAATCCTCCTTTCCAGCTCAGCCTCCCTCCTTTTGACAAAATCGAAGTTCGATTTCATCTTATCAAGCTCGGCAAAGAGGGACTGGTGTGTTTCCTCGTACTCCCTCACCCTTGCCTGTCCCTCCTCCAGGGACTTCTTCTGCTGCTCGCAGCTGGCCTGGAGTCGCTTGAGCTCGCTGTGGCACTTCTGGACTCGTGATACCGAGACCTGTGCCATCTGCACGATCTGCGAAGGAAGCCAAAAATCTCGTGAGAGAAAGCTACAAGGAACAATCAAAAGAAGGAATAAATAATTGAAAGTTACCGCACTTACGCTCAAGCTTGCCTTCATCTGCGCAGCCAGCAGGGAGATGTCATCCATCTCGTCGTGCTTCTCCATATCCCGTGGTAGAGCGCAGGCACTGCCCAGGCAGGCGATCACCAGGGGCCCCCCGGAGAGATGGTCCTCTACCGTCATCGGTTTCCCGGGATGGAGCATGAAGCTCGACCTCCAGGGGGCGGGAGAAGCCCGAGTCGACATCCCGCCGCCCGAAGACTCCGCCGCAGAGCCTTCGACCCTGGCCCTTTTTCTGGCCAAGTCTTCCCCCTGCGAGGCCGGGGGAGGGGCGACCGCGGATGTGCTAGGCCCGGCAGCGGAATGGGGCATTGGCGTCCGCACTGGAGGAGGCGCAGAGGAAGATGAAGGTGCGCCCAAAGAAGGAGGCGCGCGAGAGGAGGACGCGGCGCCCCGACCTCTGCCCCCAACGGGTAGGGCCCTGAGGTTTTTGAAGACCGGCTTCGGGCGGGTCCTGTCCATTACGTCCTCAAGGTCGCTCTCTGACGACAGGATGATCCTTCCGATCGTCTCGGCGTCGTCCTCTTCGGACCCCGAAGTAGATGCCTCGGAATTGGATGCAGTGCGGTCCTCGGAGTTGGCCGCGTTACGCTCTTCCTCTTCGCTACCTTCCTCCTCTACTTCCGCCGCGGCTAGCGTGCGGTGAGCAATGTGCTTCTTACTCCGGTAACCGCAGTACCTAGGCTCGTACCCCAGCAATTTCCACGCCGACCTGTCCCCGTGGCCGTGGTAACTCTCCAAGGCGCGAATCAAATCCTTGTTCAATTTCCAGCCGTCCCGGGAAGCAGCCGCTCTCCTCTGACGGACACCTGCAAGAGCAAACGAAAAACATGAGCCCGGCAATACGAAGAAAACGCAAAAAGTGAAAAGGTGTGCTGAGGCTGTAATTACTTGGAGGGGTGCCGAAGTGACGAGGGATCTTGAAATTTCTTTCCGCGATGGCCTCGTCATCACTGAACTCCCAGCTGCCCGTGACCATCAGACGGTCGTCTCCAGCATATTTATTGGAGTCCTCCAGGGCTTACACAAAACGGCCTCCGACTCGGCTTGATGCGGAGGTAATACATGTCCTTCCCGGACTTACAGATATCGTAGGCGTCCTCGATATCATGGATGCCGAGACCGATGCCCAAGATTGTATTAAGAGCATCCGTGCCCATTACAATCTTGAAACTATTGGGCATCAGTTGGCAGGGACAAAGATTCCATGCCCTGAGGCACTCCTTAAGCAGAGGGCGAAGGGGAAACCTAACCGCGCCCTCGATTATGGCCACTAAAGAAACGGCATCCAGCCGTTGTAAAAATCGCCTAGGATGCCGGCAGCTAGAGGGGACGCCATGACCTGGACCCCGTCCGGGATGTTGTACTTAGCCCTGAGATCGGCTAGTCCCCTCTCGGACTCCACCCAATGACTAAAGATGCCCATCTCTCAAATGAAAATGCTAAAATAAGGGGGGAATTTGCTAAGAGGCAAAAGAAAACCCTAGACAGAAGAAAAAGAAAGACAGAGCAGAACCCTAGAAAGCGGAATGGAACGGAGATAAGAGAAAGGAAACTTATGAGAAGATCAGAAAGCGTAACGGAGCCCTGACAGCACCTCTTTCAGACAAAAGTCCGGAGAATCTCTGCAGCGGCCTCTTTCATTCAGCGGAGGCGAAGGCAGGGAAGAGGAGAAAGAGCTCCGAGAGTGAAAGAAGAAGGAAAGCAAAGGAAGAAAGACAGAATGAAGGTAAAAGAAGGAGAAGAAGGGGCGAGCCCCTGCTTATAGCCAAAAATTAGGCGCCTAATCATGGCGCCTCTTCGAATTTCGAAAAGGGCGCGTCTTTTCACTGCACACGCCGTCGTGAAAAGACGGGCCAGCCAAATAGAAGGAGACACGTGGAAGCGCCAACCTGATTCCCGTGCGCCATTTAATGCCTCGGGCACCGAAGCGACAGCGGATAGAAATAAAGACGCCAGCAACCGAAACGGTAATGGGATTTCAAAACCATGAGTTGTTTGAGCTACCTCAAGATCCGGACACAGGGTTAGTGAAGCATCGCGGCACACTGTATCTCGGCAAGACTTATTCAGCTTCCGACCTCAGAGAGTAGGGATACTCCAGTAGCTCAAAAGCTGGGGGGCAATTATGTGGGGATGTTTCCACTGAGCCGAGATCAATGCTAGCCCCGGTCTTAAGGCAGCTTAATTATACTCACCCCGGCCAAGGCTGACCGCGGCTGAAGGTTCGCGGGACTCGCCGAGGTGAGTGCCCCCTATCCCACCTCGGCACTGCAGATTTGACAGGCGCTGATGGGACTGATGACAGGACGTAGGTGCATGCTGAGGCATGCCCTGCGATTCATCAATCCTGACAGAACGGCATTATACGGCGCACGTGCGCCCCTAGAGCATGGCCTCAGGCCAGGCCCGATGGGACCTGGCCCAAAAGTCAGACCACTGCCTGGCCCGATAGGATTGGCATTTAATGAGGAATGGGTAGGTGAGGCTCGCATTTAATGAAGTGTGGGCTGAGTGGACAAGGCCACCCACGTGGCATGGCCCATCATAAGGCTCGCCCATGCAAGACACCATCCATCTCCTATAAATATCACATCCATCTCCTTTCTGAGGTACGCAATCCATAGCGCACACCCTTACTCTGCAATTTGTCTCCCTATCTCCCTTACTCAGTCCTGGAACTGACTTAAGCATCGGAGAGCCTTGCGCTGCCCACGGCCAGGGTCCTCTGACGTGTTTTCTTTTCTTCTTCTTCAGGTCCAGTCGGAGCCAAGACGACCTTCACCCAAACCACTCAGAACGAGGATCCTAATCCCTGGTTCAAAGTCCTTAACTTTCAGGCATTTACAAAATGAACTACGTGTTGTTTAATCTTGATGTTGAGAATTACTACTGTGTTCCAACTTAGTGAGCAATGGAGGTGGTGGGATGATATTGAGAAGTGAGGGTGCCACCACTTGGAGCTGCCACAAGGTGGCCTCCGGTGCACCTGGAAGCTTCTGCACCAGGGAGAGAAAATCGTGTGGGTTAGCGGCAATGTAAACTGTGGTCATAGATGAAGTAGCAATAGAAGCTGGTTTCTACCATGGCTTTGATGGTGGTCTCCTTACGCCATGCAGTAGAGAGACTGTTTTTTTTTCCATGTAAGGCTCCGAGAGGAGAGAGTCCATGTTCTCTTTTATGTCTTTACACTTGCTAGTTAAGTCCCAAAAAAAATGAGGGTTTAAAGTCCGGTCCACACCCCGTGATTTTCACAATCATGCAAGGCCCTAGCCCAGCCCGGGCCAGTTTGGACAAACCAGGGATGGGATTTGACGTAAGCTTATTCAATTTAGGGCGGCGATGGGACAACCCACGACAGGCCCGCCCAATATTTGGGACAGGATTGGACAACTCAAGCCCAGGCCCGGCCCATTAACAAACCTAAGTCACTAAACCCAAAAACCCCCAATTCCAAATCCATCATCATAAAACCCTAAAAACCACCAATTTGAAAGCCATAATCCTAAAACTCAGAACAATCTCTGAAATCTCAGAAAGAATAAATTACAAGCACAAAAATAAGTTTTACATCTCTCCACTACAAACGCTCAAATCCAACAAAACCCAAACCGTGCACGGAGAATAAAATTAAAAAAAAAAAAAAAACAAATAACATGGCATTGGACATCACGTGTGGTGTAAGATCCTGACCCCCAGTCCTTTTGTTTAGTATTGTTTTAATCATGGTTTAGCTTTTTAAGTGAGCTTTGATTTAGTTTGACCTTGTTTTTGAGTTTGATTGGATTTTTCAATAGCCTTTGAAATTTTTAAGGACCGTTGACTTTGGTTTGACCCGGTCCATATGATTTGTATTTTTATGAGAAATTACTTTTCATTTCTAAAAATTCTGGATTTGATGTATTTTGACTCATTTGATGAAGTTTAACAACTTTCATGTTTTGACCATTTTGATTTGATGATCAGAAAATGCGTTTTTCGAGAAAAAGGGCAAAACTGACCTTTTACACTAAATCTGTCCATGAATTTCGAAAATTTCAGAATTTGGGGAAAATATACTTTTTGGAAAGTAGATATTTCACTGATCGTTTTTGTCTTCTTCGTCATTTTCGTTCGGGGCCCGCAAATGTGAGTTTCAGCCTTGTGAAGATTGGGGCCCACAAAACCCATCTTATAAGAAGGGAACCCATCTTCTTCTCCTTCATTTCGTTTCCAGCAAGAGTGGGAAGGGTTTTTCCCTCTCTTCCCTCCACTCTTTCTCTCTCTTCTGAATCACCTATCTCATGGAGATTTCATGGAGGATTGATCTCCTAGGGCTTTTCTCCTCCATTCAAGCTTTCCAAAGACCCTATTTTCAAGATTTTTGAGCTAGAGCAAGGCTCTCATCTAAGCTCTTCTTCTTTGTTCAGATTTCTCAAGGTTTGCAATGGCTTTCCAAACTTTAGATCTTTGTTCTCCTTTTCATTTAGAGTGTTTTCATCACTCATGCAATGGGTTGTCATGGAGATTTGCAATGATTGGTTTTCTAGGGTTTCTTTTGAGCTATTTTGGGGGTTTTGTGATTTGGAGCTTGAGGCTATAAGAGGACCATCATAGAGTGTTTTTGCATCTTTCTTTTAGACTTGAGGCAAGTGAATACGCCACTTAATATGATAATTTCATGTTTAAGTTTCATTTCATGTTTTCTTCCTATTTTATATCTCTTCATGACTCATAGATTTGTTTTGGACAAATGGGGAAATGTTATGCTTGATTTCCTCTTATGTCATTGCTTTACAATGTGTTGGAAGTTGGTTCTCACTTTGATCATTTTGAAACTTAGTTTTATGTTAAGTGTTTGGGTTCAAAAGAAAAGGGGGAAAACTTTGATTTAAAAGTGTTGTGTTTGGGCCAATTAGAATGATTTATGGATGGTTTTGATGAGTTGAAGAGGTCAAGGAAGGGCCTAATTGATCTTAGAAATTTGCTTGAAAGAAAAGAATGAAAAAGATTCAAGAAAAATGTAAAGAAATGGGAAAACCTGCACTGTCGAGCTGGACTGGGCAGGCCCAGTCCGCTCGAGCGACCCAGACACTGTCTGGGCTCCGCTCGAGCGGACCTGGGTTCGCTCGAGCGAGGCCCAGTCAGCCTGGGGTCTAGCTCGGGCCCGAGTTTGGAGATTATTGTGGGCCTGATTTCAGGGCTTCCTTGGGCCTGATTCAAGTCAGTTTTGAGCCATTATAAGACCTGATATTGGGCCATTTCAGGGCCTGACATTGGGCTGTTTTAAAGATTGTTTTGTGGGCCTGTTCAGGTTAATTTTGGACTGTGTTAAAAATTTGTTTTGTTGGCCTGTTCAGGTTAGTTTTGGGCTGTGTTTAAAAATCTGTTTTGTTGGCCTGGTTCAGGTTAGTCTTGGGCTGTTTTTAAAGTTTGTTTTGTGGGCCAATAAAGGTTTAGTTTTGGACTGTTTTTAAGATATGTTTTGTGGGCCATTCAAAGTTAGTTTTGGACTGTTTTAAGGATTGTTTTGAGCCATGTTTAAAGGGTTGTTTTGGGTTAAATGAGTAGACTGTTTGGGCTTAGTTTAAGGCCAGCTATGGGCCTGTTTTTAAGAGTGTTGACATTACTTTTGATACTTGGAAATTCGTGAAATGGGAATGATGTGAGGATGAGTGTATGTGGAATTACCCGGGAATCGTCTGAGTCTCAATGCGCACTTTATCATTTAAATATTATGGATTTTCATTGGCATCAAACGCGCTTTTTATTAATCAATGTTTAAAGGTTAAATGTGCATTGAGATGGTTCCTTGGCAAGGCATTAAGTCATCCTCCACTATCCATCCATTTCAAGTCAGAACATGTATTTGTATTTGTATTTGTATTGTATTTGTATTTTGTATTCTTGGGTAAACTAATTTAAATAGCATCGGTGATTTGTTATAAAATCATGTGGTTTCCCATGTTCGAAAGGGTTGATCGTATGAATTTATACAAATCACTTTGATGTGTATTTGAACGGTTTACCATGGATATTCGTATGTTTTCTCCGATTCGATTTGAAAGAGATTGGAGTATGTCGTCACATTCGGGATTTCTTCGATTGAGACTATGTTTTGATAAGACTAGTATTTTGAAAATAAAAACCTCGAGGCAAGACGGGGCCAGAGCTTTGTAGTGCGAGCCCATGAGCCAAAGAGGCTATGATTTCGAAAATAAAACCTCGAGGCAAGACGGGGCCAGAGCTATGTGTGTGTGAGCCCCTGAGCCAAAGGGATTAGTATTATGTGTTTGATTCGTATCGGGTCGGATTTTTTGAAAACTAAAGGCACCACTAGGCTTATGTCACCTTGTCGGGCTGATCACCCGGCTTGGGATCTTTAATTGTCCGCCAGCTGCAGCTTGGATTCCGTCTGTACCGACCATGGCAACGGTTTTATCTGCGGTCCCATTTGTATGGCTACGGTTCTGATTTTTGATCTGCCGGTCCCATTTGTATGGCTACGGTGCTGATCCTATTTCCGGTCCCACATTTAGTGGCTTCGGTTCTGTGTGCTCTTGTTACTTCGGTAATAGGAGAATTTAGCTATGTGTGGTTGCCAGTGTTTTATCTGCATATTACTTTGTTTTACGATCCTTGTGGGTCATACTTTTTATGTTTTGATTTGGTTAATGTATACGGTATCAACCATTTATCATATTGTCGCTATTATTCAGGATTTGAAAGGTATTTCCAACCATTAAATGCTTTATGCGGGCTACTATCTTTCGAGACATTCGTACTTCTGAGATTGTTCTTGTATTGCTTTGATATTTATGTTCGGTCTTTCGATCGTTTTTTCGTGATTTATTGTTATTATTGGTTAGACTCTCTATTCAGTTTTACGATGATTTCACCAGGTTTATGTATGTTCTTTTGTTTCATATTATTTGTTTATTTGCTTGCCAGACCGTCGTGTCTGACCCTTTTTTGTTGGTGCCAGTTTCTTCTTCTCTTTCTGGTTTTAGGTGTTTGATCAGAGGAGGCGGTGGGACCGCCGGTCTGACGTGAGAGGCTGCCCATTGATATCATCTAGATGTCAAGTTTGGCACCGGAGTTCGTATCAAATCTTTGAGGGTAGTATTTCTATTAGTTGGATATATTGTTGTATGGCTTTATTAGCCTTTTTATTGGGTTTGTAATTAAGACACTTGTTAATTGTAATCTGAATATGTGGGAATTAATTAGTCTGTTACTACCAGCTCAGTGTGCTCTGATGTATGATTTATGCCAGTCTGTTTATTTGATGGCTTTTTGATATTGGTTGCGTGCGACACGGAACCCGATGGCCACGGATTCCGAGTCGTAACACCATGTTTAGCTTCCGCGAAAATATACTCTGATCGTGATGGAATTAAATTATCCTCATTCACGCGGATCTTGGGAAACATAACAAAAGTTTCAAATTTATTCCAAAATTTCGCACCCCGAGGTCGGATCACTGCAGGGCCCGGTTTCGGGGTGTGACATGTGGGAACAAAAAAAAATAGCAAAAGTAGAGAGGGAGGGCGAGAGAGGAGGGAGGGAGGGAGAAGGGCCCCCTACATGGGTAGTAGAAGGGGCGGACGGAGTGTGGTCAGACTTTGGCAGGCGACGGAGGCAGTCTAGAGAGGAGAGGGAGATGGAATGCGTCAGGTCGCTGGCCATGCAGACGGAGTGGCAGTCGGGAGAGAGAGAAGAAAGGGAGTGAGACGGAGCGGTGTTGGGAGGAGGAGGGAGGGAGGAATTGTGGTTTGGGCAAGAACTTGTTTCTAAGAAAAAGAATCACCTGGAGATGGGGTGTCACGCCCCCGGACCGAGGTCCCGCTAAACGAGGCCTTAATCCGGGGACGCGGCGCGACGGGCCGGAAAAATTCCGCCCGCACACGTAGTTTCCCCAAAGGCCTCCGCGGTAAGGAGTCACGGACATTCCGATCCAAGAGTGATATACAGTGATCCACTTCCTACAAATGAAATTACGCGGACGCATTGTAGAAAACATCAAAAGCTCTCAAAAAAAAAACGGGGGTATAAAATGAGAACGATGAGACTAGCATCAAAAGAGAAACATTTATTTGTGGGCCCCAAAGGTTAGTTTGAAGTTGATACAAAGTAAAGTAAATCATTAATTACAAATTTTCCCCAAAAGAAAAATAAGCCAACAATGGCCATAACAAAAACCCAAAAGTATATCATGAAATCCCCAAAATGTGATCGCAGCTCCAAGGTAACCCGCGTTAATTGACATCATCGGGCTGCCACTCGCCCTCCACGGGAACTATAGGTTCGCCTCGAAGTGCGCCTCAACCGCGAGGGGCTCGACATCTGACACCAAAACAAAGAGAGTCAGACACGACGGTCTGGCAAGCAATTACAACAATAATAGGATGAAAGTAAAACAAAACTAATAAGTAAGAGCTACGATGAAATCACGATTAATAACAATGTCGAAGTAAAGATAGAAGAAACATATCGATGGTTACAAATCTAATGTCATGATGAGTAACATAAATAAATGCCATGAGATGAATATCAATGCATAAAAACAATGGCAACCCACATTAAAGCTATATTTCTCCTGTTACCGAAGTAACCGGAGCAGACAAACCGAAGCCACTAAACGTGGGACCGGAACGCATAGTCGTTCATCAAACAGAACCGTAGCCAACTACTCGTGGGACCGGATAATTACCGTTGCCATGGTCGGTTACGTACGGAATCCAAAACTGCAGCTGGCAAACAAAATAAAGACCCCAAGCCGGATGATCAGTCCGACAAGGTGACCTAAGCCTAGTGGTGCCATTTTAGTGAAAATCCGAAACCTCGAAGAAATACAATTCCATTTATAGGATACATTTCCAAATCGATAAGTAAACTACTCCAACAATACATATTGGCGGATCCGAGCAAAATAGATGAGTAGTTTCCTCATTACTAAAACATGGGGTAACCCACTTCAAAACATTAAGAAGAATTGGAGAAAGAACCCAAAACAAAAGTCTTTTTATACAAAAGAATGTATGATGGTTCGGTCGACTAAGCGGGTAGTCTCGATATACATTTGACCCCTTTATTGTCAATAAAGAAAGTGATTTGGTGCCACTGAAGATCGTTGACAATCATAAGGGAGGGATTAAGTGTACATTAGACTTGAGGGTTTTCCTAAGTGGTATTGGTCATAGTCCAAGACACTTCTCACCATGAATTCTAGGCTTGAAAAAGGTTGAATGGGCTTCACTTATAGGAGAGGGTTCGGGGCTGAATCGAGCTTGGACATAGGTCCGAAGTGGACTTGAAATTATATAGAATAAGTCTTCCTTAGAAGTAGGTTTAAATCCCTTTTTAATCAGGCCCACAGCTGGCCTTATCCGAGCTCAACAGTCCATTGAAAATAAGCCCAAACAATCCCTAATGTAGCCCACAATTCATGTCATAAATAGCCCAACAATTAGGACTCAAAAACAGCCCGAGAATTGACCTTAAAACAGGCCCAACAGACACCTAGAAAATGGGCTCATCAAATCTTCAATTGGGCCATCAAACAACCCTTAAAAAGTCCTTTAA